>VXBL01000059.1:0-21419 GCA_013400195.1 Aramus guarauna | reverse complement strand
TTTTTTTTTTTTAAGCCTTTTGCTTTTTATATTGCTCATGAATAATGTTATCAATATGGTGCAAAAATTACATAGACTCTGAAAAATAACAGAGCAGTTCACTCCTGATTTATACATTAATTACAGAAATGGTAAGTTGTCTATCTCCAGTAAAATATTTTGTTGAANAGCCCTGTTTCTAAAACACCAGTAATTTCCTGTATAGACAACTAGAGTGGAAAGCAGAAGGATCATCTCTCTTTAGGTACNTCCAGTAAAATATTTTGTTGAAGATTTCCTCCTTTTTTTTTTTTTTTTCTTTTTATGTTTTTTCTGCTGTCCCATACCAATATAGTCCATTTGACACTTTGTAAACTTCACTTTTTTCTATGTCTGTAGGTCATGGAAAAGGTATCATTCCAGACATGTACTGTGGGATCTATCAAAAAAATCCCAGTGCCTCCCAATACAAATTTGTAACTTCTCATGTGTCCTTTGCTGAATATGTTCAAAGTTTCAAACTTCAGACTCACACAGCTTCTCACAAAATGATCACAAAATGCTTTGACTGTTGCTCACACTGGTGATATTTGGAGCTTACCCAATCTTCTGTGAAGCTTCCTTGCTCCATTACTTCTAGTGGAACTAATGCTCAGATGCTGCCTTAAGAAATAGGTTTCACCAACAGCCACAGAGGTCCTTCCTTCCATCTCATTGAGTGATGGATGAGAACATGGGAACAGCAAACAAGGTATCTCCTATATATGCATATAATATTGTAAAATTTCTGTCCTTGAATATATTTGCACTTTAGGCATTAACATTTATTTTCAATAAGAAAATAATAAGGCCTTTCTCCAGTCCCAGGTGCAGAAGATGCAGGCAGGGCAGCCAACTGTTTCTTTGGAGGTACAGCAGAGCCTCGGTGGTGTGGATGATTGAGAGCTGCCTGCTTTCCTCACACAGTCTGCAAATAGATTGTGCCAGGGTTTAGGGATGGCAGTAAACATATGATATAAAAACTCATTAATGAGCAACAGGATGTTCAGACGATTTGGTTTAAGATATAAGGGGAGAAGGCAGTGCTTCTAGCTTCTCATTTCCTCCAGCCCTACCTCTCTTAACTACCAAAATCATACAAGACCATCTGAGGAACTAAGTCAGTAGGGCTTAACCTCTCTGTGTTTTCAAAGAAATATTGTAATGCATTTTTTAAAACGGTTGACCTTTGACTATCAAAAGTACAAGTCTATGCCAAACAGTTGTTTAATGTCTCTTTCTGTTCACACAATTTTCATGAATGTACTTAAAGACAGACAAAATAATTGCCTAACCTATGTGCCAGAGTTGCAAGTTCTTTCAACAGAAGCACAAAACTGGTATGGTTGGGGGCAGAGGAGGAATACAGGGAAAGAAAGGAGGAAAGACAGGTGATGTTGTGTAGAAGGTGAACTAACGACACCAGATTTCTATGGCATTTCAATAACCATAGCTATGGCTGAGCTTTGGGAGCTGCACTGTTCCTGGCTCCCCAGGTCAAGGCTGCATTTCTGGCATACATGGGCCCATCCTTGAGATCTGATTTTCTCAAAAAGAAAACATATGCTTCTAGGTTAGGAAAAGCCAGAAAGTCAGTATGAAACATGCACATACTGATTTTTTGTTAATTTTTTTTTTAACTAAACTAATATATGTCAGTGGTATGGGAACAGAATTGGAAAATTCATCTGGGAAGAGCCTCCAAAAGTTCAATTAATTGTTTGGATTCATAAAGATCACCTACTGACTAATCCAGCTTCCCATCAGATTTTCCCAGTGCTCACCTTTCCAAAGGGTGGAACATTTGTACATGTGGACTCCAGCTCTATGTTCAAAATTCAAGATGGATTGTGTCAGTGGAATTGCATACTGAATTTATTTGCTGGGTTGCTGAATAATGTACCAAAGGAGTTTTGAGTAAGCACCTGGAATTTGTATTCCCATGCAAACTAAACTTGTAGTACTTCAAATTTCTCCACTCAGCAACATTTTTACTAATTCATGATGAAACTTTGCAAAAGGAATTAATTTTTTGTAATATAATTGTTGTTCTTGCATGTTTCTTTAAAATGTGTCTCTTTTTTAAAATCATCTTTAAAAGTGCACTCGCAGCCAAGTACAAACAGTTATTGTACAGAATGTGTCTGAAAACAACAAAGCCGCATGATTGATGTTCACAAGATTCATCTGTTGAATGACAAATATACTGGCTATAAGCTGTTTTTTTCTGGTTTTGTTTTTCATAGCATAGCCAACATCTCAGTGATGAAAAGCTTTTAAGACTAGTAAAAGGGGGAAAAGAATGCAATTACCATGCCTGACATCTTTGATCAAAATTAAACTGGGAACACATAATTGTTTGAGAGAATCTGCAAAAGGTGCAACTCCAGACTTCCTTCAAGTGTAAGGTAAAAGAGAAGTAGCTACAATGTCCAGCATGTGCTTCAAGCTTTTCAGCTGGGGATTTGAAACGAACAAACTATAGTTTGGAGCTTTGGGGAGAAAAGTGGTTTATGTCAGTGAATACCAAAGACTTGTGAGAACCTTACCACATGTGAAGAGTATTCACTTAAACACATGGGCAGCAGGAAGGATTGTGTTGATGTTTGTTTCTTTTCCATTAGGGATTTTTGTCGGAGGTAGAAGTGCCTACAAAATTTATTATTTTTCATTAGAGAACTGCAGTGTGGAGGCTGAATTTGTAAGCAGAACAGAGGTTTCTGGAGGCATTTTAAATCTTGAATCCTTTTCTACCTTATATAAGAATCTTATTATTTACTGTCCCTGAGCAACAAGGCTACAGATATTACTCCTTATCCGAAGAGATGTTTATTTCAGTTTTATAAAATTAAAATAAAAATCCTATAAAAAGCATAAAGTGTATGCAATAATAAGGCTGGAACTTAAATTTGCTTGTTCCTTCTTATGTTTCATCAACAGCACCAAACCAGAAACTTGCAGCCAGTTTTGAAGAAAGATAATTTATTAAGCATAAGTGGCAATGGTACATATAATGCCTGGAAGAAAGAATCCAGACAAACAAAAATGCAGACAGGGACAGATGGGTTTGTAACCAGAGTGCTTATGGCAGTAACAATGCTCTAAATCTGGTTTTCATTAGGGAAGAACCACAGTATTTATGAACCTTTAAAAAATGCCAGATGAAGCAGTAAGCGTTTGTGCAACAAAATTTTTCTCTTGATGTTTGCAACATCAGAGCCCACCTTAAAGTATGTTGACCTGAGCACAGAGGTCAAATCAGGCCCTAACCAAAATGGCAAACGCTGGTTTTGTGGCACATTGAGACCTTATGCAACAACAAAGAGCAGAGTCAGGGTTGTAAACAGAAATGCAACTAAGAAAATCCAATTTTCAGTGAATACTAAACTGTAATATTTGTCTAGAAGTTCTACTTTAAGAGTTTTTTTAATTCTTTTGGAATTTGGATCCTTTGTGGGTTTGTTGTTTTGTGGTTTTGTGTTTTTTTGTTTTGTTTTGTTTTTGTTTTTGTTTTTTGTTTTTAACTATGTGTATATACAAAGCAAGATATATACCAAGGAAGATATTACCAGAAAATAGCTAAGGTGAGTTACTGTGTTACATTATGGAAGGCTACAGAGGTAGAAAGGCAAAACAGATAAAAAGACAATTTACAAGGAATATAATACAAGACCTAGATAAAGGCCTCTTTCTTCACTCTCCTCAGGTTCATTTCTTATGGGACTTTTTATACTATGTTCATTTCTCAATGCGGAATTAGATCTCTGTCTTAAAAAACACATGCACTGACAGTTGCCGTGCAGAGAATATCTGGAAGGTTAATATCTGCTTTCATATGAGCAGGGCAAATGAACTATCTGAGATCTATAAGCTCAGAAAAACTGATGCCAATTCCTGCCACTCTTTTTCCAGCTTCTAGGGAGGATTTTTAAAGCAACAATTTTCCTTTTATCATCCTGCCTTTGACACTAGGAAGATCACAATCTTTAACTCCTGAGTCAATTTTACTCCTCTTCATCGCATGCCAGCAGCATGAGTGCTCCCTGGTTTTCTATCTACAAGTATGTGAGGCTGCTGCTAATGTGAGACCTGTTCCTGAATGGAGCTGGCACTTGCAACTCTCATTAATATCAAACAAGATAGAAAGAACACAGAGCTTTGAAACCTTGCCATTGCCATTTTGCAATGGACTCTTAAAAAGCCTGTCACATCCCATCTCCTCTGCTCTAATCATTAGTATTTTCTTCTAGCAATTATCATCCTGCTTACTGTGTTCATGCACCAGAATATCGAAGGAGCACTTTCTTCTGGGTACATACAAGTCCGGACATCACCAGAGTCCCTGAAGCAACTTTCACATTTTTTCTTCTCTATGCATGGGATAAGCAGTCTTTTGTGCTCCAGCTGCTTTATTTTAGTCCACATCTCTGCAACTAACTGACATTTTGACAAGCATGGCAATACATTTCAAAAGAAGCAATATGTATCAGAGATGATAGTTGCAGGGGAAAAAAACCCCACAAACCCCTAACCTAAGATAGCTAATCTGTTTCACTGTTTCATGAAAGATGCAGTCATAAATGTCTAGTTTCTTGTGTTTCCTTATTTCTGGATCTCAACCTATCATAGGCTGGAATGAGAAAATCTCTGCAGATGACTATCATTTTCCGGCTTTTTAGTAGGCTGGGGTTTATTGAGATGAGTGACTGGGAGAGATGTATCACCAGATGTACTTTCTGCTGAACTTGGAGTGCTATATATATACTTCTCTGACCTTCAGAATATAATTGTGCTCAATGTTGTATAACATGATTACCTTTATACCTCGACATGAGGAGAAGGAAGGTTTCTTGGCATCTTTTAAAACATGTCCTTTGTTAAAGAAAATTTTAGACAACCTATTAGGGAAAAAAGCTGAAGTTAGGCTTTTTTTTAAAAAAAACAACAAACAAACAAAAAAATAACCCATAATTCTCCTCAGTAAAATTGCTGCGAGAATGAGGACAAATACAGTAGTTTCCTATTGATAGATTCAGAAATAATTAAGGAAGTGAGAAGGAAAAACCAGGGGTTTTGTATGCAGTCTCAGCATAGTTCAGGGAGGATCACTTAATTTTCCATGTTTAATTAAAAAGGAACAATATACTGTCCTTTGTTCTTATTTTCACCCCGCTATTCAAGGGAATCCTGGATTAACATATGCCGTCACTAAGAAAAAAAGTTTGCTAAACCTATAAATTTACATCTTAAAAAGCCACTAGAGGACATTCACAATGGAAGCATCCATTTTGGTTTATAAAAAAATTATTCTTATACACAGTGATATGAATATGTCATATATTTTTAAGTAGACATATATGTAGAAATACACATTATAATCATTCACATAGGTAAATTAAGCACATATTTGCTTTAATCAGTATTTTCAATAATGTTTTGCAATAATGTAATCTACATTTTTAACATGCAAAGGAAAGCTAAACTCCAAAAGGCTATGATTTCCTTCTGGTAGAAGGACAGAACCAGGATTAGAAATCCAGAGTTTCTAATTCTCAGACCACAATTTGACTCATCAGATTGTGTTGTTGCAAAAAGCCACTGAAAACAAATTAATTAAAGCAAATATTATGTTCTGCACTTCAGAGGTACGGTTTTAGCTGTTACACAGTGCATTATGATATAAGGAAAAGCACTTTTAGGTTAAAATGTTTATGCTCTGTTCATTTGCATATAGGTCAATCTATTGAATAATGCATATTCTCTTATACTTATTATCACGAAGTACCTGGAGTCTGCCTCTGGATAAATTAAGCACATCTTGAAAGCCCACAGAAAGAAAAGATTACACAGCTGCTCTAAAATTTTTTTCCCTAAGAATTCTTTTGGGGAAGAATAAAAATGAATGTGTTAGATGCCTAAAAGTGTTTCCCATAAGATAAACTGTTTTACATTCTGGTATAGATTGTTCTGAAATGTGTTATGTAATTCTAATTTATATATTTTTGCAGTGAGGTGAAGAATAATTTCACACAGTTACACATAGTTTGTTTATTGATCATTGCAAATCAACACCTTCAAAATAAAGTTTTGTAAAAGTATTTTGGAAGTACACAATCTATGTTTGTATAAAATTAAAAAGGAAACATACATATAAGTACACACTTATATACAACTGTAAAACCACTCCTGAGTTATGTGTTATATAGAAGTGACTTCAGTGAAGCCTAGTACTGAAGGTCTTTGCTGGCATAATAATTATAATCACAGAATAATAGAATCATAGAATCATTTAGGTTGGAAAAGACCTTTAACATCAAGTCCAACCACTAACCTAGCACTGCCAAACCCACTCCTAAACCATGTCCCCAAGCACCACATCTACACATCTTTTAAATACCTCCAGGCATGCCCACTTCCCTGGGCAGCCTGGTCCTGTGCTTGACAACCCTTTTGGTGAAGAAATTTTTCCTAATATCCAATCTAAACCTCCCCTGGAGCAATTTGAGACCATTTCCTCTTGTCCTATTGCTTGTTACTTGGAAGAAGAGACCAATACCCACCTCACTACAACCTCCTTTCAGGTAGTTGTAGAGAGTGATCAGGTCTCCCCTCAAACTCCTTTTCNTTGGTCTTGGCCCATGGATCCAGCCTGTCCAGATCCCTCTGCAGAGCCTTCCTGCCCTGAAGCAGATCAACACTTCTGTCCAACTTAGTGTCATCTACAAACTTACTGAGGGCACACTTGTAATTAATATAAGGCTGAAGTCTAAAATAAATATCATCTTGATTTTATTAGTCATACTGGCTCCCTGAGGGTGTTAGATGTTTGACCTGAAGAGTACGATTTGCTTGTTCTTCTGTATGTAAGTAAATAAATAAATCTATGAGGATAAGAACCTCTGTAATTAATAAGATATTACAGATTCTCCATAAACCTCAAATTTCTGGATGTTTCCACAACAATGATCATTGATTGAAATAACTGTCAGAGCTGGATTTGCTGTCCCTGTGACAACTGTAGCATTAATGTCCTGTTGAGGCACAACAGGGATGACACTATCACCTTTGGCTATGAGTCAGAACATAATTTTGAATGTTTCCTTACCAACTCTTCAAGCACCCTACATGGTTTGCTTTTATCCCTCAGATTGACCAGGAAAAAAACCAAAACCAAAACCACTAGGAGGTAAATCTGTTTCCTTTCTTTAAGCACACCTTGTTGTTGTTAAAGACCATATGTTATCCAACACCTAATCAGTATATCCTTATCAACTAAAATTCCAGATCTGTTTTCCATAGAATGGCATCAATAAGATTTTCTCCCCTCAACTAGTCAACAAACTTGTACTAGAAACTACAATTAAGAGAGAAAACCAGTTTTGTTAATGTGGACATGATCTAAGTAAGGGTCGCTTGTTTTTTCTTTTTTTATGGAGGGTCTTTTTTGTTGTTTGGTTGTTGATTTTTTTTGAGAAGGGGTTGTTTGTTTGTTTTCCGTTACTACTTACATTCAAGTTATCTATTTCCTGTTACTATATCTATTAACATGTGATGTCTCTCAAACCTGTACATCTTTACACTGAACAATGACACATTCACCCAAACATTTCATTATTAGTGGTATCACAACACTATGATTCATGCCTGTGCCAGTTAACAGCTGCTGTAGATTTTAATCATCAGGCTATATTGCTTTCCTGCGGGGAAGGAATTCAGTATTTTTGAAACAGCTTGATATTTTATGTTAACAAAAAAATCTTTATGACTGTTATTTCCCTAAAATCACAAGTTTTAGAAATACTAAATATTAGGATACTGGTGTCCAGATAAGGTGCAAAATTAATTTTATCTTGGAGAAAGATGAAGAAGAAAGATGTAAATGCATATATGAACCATACATAAACACCCTGCATACTCTTATACTAAAAAACTAAACAAGGAGAATATAAGAGAAAATATGGTCATTTAACCATGCTGTAGAACAGGTCTAGTCATCGGTGTTCCTTAGCTTGACACCATTGCATTATTGTGCAATTGGACTTGAGTTCTGTGTCAAAGCTATCTTTGAAGTATTTCATACAGAACAATAAAATGAATTCCCAGAAATGTGTAATTAGGCTACAAATATTACACGCATCAACATTTAAAAAGAAGTTGTAGAGCAAAATGTTTTGTTCATTACAGTATATTGCTGAAACCTGTTCTGCAATAAATAACTCTAGATTAAAGCTCAGTAATTTAAAATGTAGAAAAAGAGTAAACATAAAAAGAGAATATAATTTTTCAATGTTTTATGTATTCTTAGGTTTCAGTAATATTTCCCTTCACACCCTGCATTCTGACTTATCCAAAATATCCTTCCTGCTTGTATAACACTGATTCATTAAGTTTTTCATTAAATGTAATTAAAAAAATAAATCAGGCAAAATAAATGGTGACAAATCTCTAAAATGCTTGATGATCTAAAAAAAAGATAGAGGTAGCATAATGGGTTACTCTATATAATCTGTAAGAGTTATGAAGAAATCTCTTGGTTACTCTTGAAATGCATGTAACAAGCACATGTACAACAAGAATTTTCACACACCTCTTTTTAACGTTTTTGAAATGCTAAAAAATTACATGAAAGAATGATAATACATTTAAATTGACCTTTAATGTGCAGGGACTGCCCCCTCTTGTATCATACACTCGCACTTCAGACTGAATTTCCAGAATTTTGGGGTTGTCTTCAGACTTCAGTACATTAACAATGATAAAGTATCAGTACCTTGATCGAAACCAAACCAGCTCCAGGTATTTGCAGGACCCAAAAGTGGGGCAGTGATTTCAATATTGGTAAACTATTATTGTTCTCAGTTTTTCAGCTTGCAAACTACCTCTGCCCTGCATCTGTGTAACAATAGATCCACTTCTAAAATTANTAAAATAACACGGCAGCATCACATGGTAATCCATATCAGTATGGTCTCCTCTATCCTCAAGAGTGATCTTGCCAGACGTGCTCTGACTTAACAGATCTGCCACCAGAAAGCTCCTTACTAAATGACTAAGCTGTTGCTAAAAATTCTCTCTTTCAAGAATGTATAAATCAGCAAGCCAACTGCTTCCTGCTTCTTGGGTAGGATGTATTTTGGTGATAAAATAGTTAGATGGCTGTTAGTTATTTTGTTTAACATCTTCATGCACGCAGTCTCCCAGCTAGGTATCTGCTTTCATCTATTATAAAATCCTTGATTCTGATCAACTGTTTGCCACTTTGCAGCTGACTAGAAACCCTAAAGAAGAACATTAGGTGGAGATAATCAATTCACAGGCTGTGCACATACTTGAAAAAGGCACTGCTCACCGTGAATACTCAGCTAGAATATTTATCAAATTGTAAACTCTGTTGCCATGCTCAAGCAGATTTCCTTCTAATACTCAGTAATCCCTGATTTACACTTGGACTGTCAAACCCAGGAAGTTAAAAGCATATTGAAGGCTTGATAAATGTCCTCCCTGTGTCTCAGCCACTTAATTAAGTTTGGTGTTATGGTGCTCAGCCTCAGTGAAACTACACATGACTTCTCTGGCTTTCTGTGAGATTTTGATAATTAAACTCTGTTTTGTTTGCACTCATAATTATGGGTCCAAAGACAGTCACATGGCTTTTCAGTGGTGGCTTAATTACGGTTGTTGTTTCCAGTGGGCATACGAGGCATTCTGGTTTCTTTGCACATAGCAATGCTCTGTTTCTTGCCTTGCTACTGTCTCTGTTGTACCAAAACCATCATCATTGCTCACTGATTTTAGTGGCTTCCTCTACTATTTGCTACAGTGACCTTTTCCCTGCAGCTCTTTCTTAGTTCAGCTCTGTAAGAATCACCAACAAGATGCTTGGCTTTTCCTACTATTAAAGCTGTAAAACAATCAAATGAACCTCACACTTCTCTCATTCAGATCATAAAAGCGTAAGTAAGGCTTGGAGAAAAAAAAAAAATGGTAAGAGCTTGCCCTTAGAGATCAAGGGTCTAAGGATAGTCACAGTCATCTTTCTCAGACCTGACATTTATGTGAGATGCCAAAATAGACATCTTTAATGTTCCTGAGTAGTTCTCCTGATGTGTGAAGACAGTTTCACCTAAATGATGCTGTAATTCTCAATTTCCACATGAAAAATCCTAAGATTTGAGTTCCTCCTGGTAGAAAATATGGTGGTAACAGAGATGCTTTAAAGCTCTACCTAACAGGGTACTGAGACAAAAATCTGGGAAGCCAAAATTAAAATGCCTTTCAGTAGGTGAGTCTGGCAAACTGAGGTGGCTGCACAGAAGCCTAAATAGATTGCTTGTGCGTGTCAGGTATTCAGAACATGAGAGATACCCACTGTTGACATGACATTAAGGAGGGCAAGCAGACATTTTCACTGAGAGCATGAGGTCAGTTCTGAAGGTGTTCCTGGTCATAATAACGCACTTGTTAGAGAAGCCCCTTGAAGACTGAAAGATTTGACATGAGGAGACTTGCCCTGTCTCCCATTTTCCATTTACATTCACACTTAAAGGTTGAAACCTACAGTTACAAGCCAGGTTCTGGAATCTAGGTAGGGAGCTGCATCCTCTTGTAGCAACAGAGCCTGGAGTGAAGAAGTCCTGGAATTACAACCAGACTTTATGACCCTTGTGATGGGGGAAAGATATTAAGAATATTCTTAAGATATCTTAAGAATTTAGTATAAGGCAATCATTGGATTAAACACTGAGAATTCAGTTATATTTCTTCCCAGAAGACTGGGAATATATAAATCTCTCTTATGTACTCATTGGGAAATCCCAAGCACAACTACAGGCCAGGTGGAGAATGGATTGAGAGCAGCCCTGAGGAGAAGGACTTGGGCGTTTTGATGAGCTCAACATGAGCCAGTAGTGTGCGCCTGCAGCCCAGAAAGCCAACCGTGTCCTGGGCTGTATCAAAAGGGTGACCAGCAGGTTGAGGGAGGGGATTCTGCCCCTCTACTCCACTCTGGTGAGACCCCACCTGCAGTACTGCATCCAGCTCTGGGGTCCCCAGGACAAGACAGACATGGAGCTGTTGGAGAGAGTCCAGAGGAGGCCACAAAGCTGATGAGAGGTCTGAAGCACCTCTGCTATGAGGACAGGCTGAGAGAGCTGGGGTTGTTCAGCCTGGAGAAGAGAAGGCTCTGGTGAGACCTAAGGAGAGTACCTAAAGGAGCTTACAAGAAAGCTGGAGAGGGACTGTTTACAGGTGCATACAGCGATAGGATAAGGGGTAATGGCTTTAAGCTGGAGGAGGATAGATCCCTGGAAATGTTCAAGGCCAGGTTGGATGGGGCTTTGGGCAACCTGGGCTAGTGGAGGGTGTCCTTGCCCATGGCAGGGGGTTGGAACTAGATGGTTTTACTATCCCTTCCAACTCAAACCATTCTATGATTCTGATTCTATGATTCTCTCCCCCTAGCTCTTCTAGAGGCAACACAGTTAGTTGCAGCACTCTAACAGAAAGATTACCATACTGAAGATATGATTGTCTCTTTTAACAAGCAACTTATGCTCATTTACCCACCTCCCATCAGAAGGGAACTTAGCTAATCTGAATCCCAGCTGCTAGAGATGCCTATGCCATGGGGCCTGAGACAGGACTATGTTCCTGCTACCTGCAGCAGCCAGGATTTAATTTGAGTCTATCAGCCTACCTACTAATGAGTACATAAACCAAGATTTGGGCCGTGTAGTAGGTGAAAGAGCTCTGGCTCAAGCATGACTGAGCCTCTGAGGTGACCTGAAAGCATAGGTGGAATACAGTTCCTTCAACTGACTGTGTGAAAACTTGTACATCTCACTTATTTTGTGTGAATCTCCTTGCAGGGACTGGATATTTACTTTTTCAGCCTAAAACAGGTATATGAATATGTTCAGATATTTCATGTCTGCACATGTATTTGAAACTGGATATGGGAACCACCATTTCCAAATTAGACATGGTAGCAGTCATGACCTTGTTCACAGATCCCCATGAACACAATAAAGATGTACAGAAGAGTCTGCCTTTGATGTAGGCATCTGATGGCCTTATTATGTCTCATAACTGACACAAAACTGACATTTCTTCTACCTGCATAGGTGACTCCCATAATTGTATATTATAGATATGAATGGTGATTCCCAGCAGAAAATAACTACTGTGTGTTCACGCTATGTTTTGTGGATCTTCTAAGTGTGAAATGGTAATTTCTAGTTACCTGATGTATATCTGGGTAGCAGCAGAACATAGGGTGTCTCATTCAGTTTTCCTCTGTGATGCACGTGCAGTTGCTCTCTCAGTGCAGCCTGTGTGTTTATAAAAAATAATGTTCTATTTCCCTGAGCAGAAATTTTAATAAAAGAAGAAGGAATAATTTATAAACAAACTTAAGTGACATCTCATGTTTTATTATGGTTGGACTTGATGATCTTAAAGGTCTTTTCCAACCTAAATGATTCTATGATTCTGTGAGTCAAGACTCATTACCTTGAGATGTCTGGATCAGACATTGTACTTGACTTGAAATGTCCTAAATGTTCTCTCCCAAAATGTTAAGCATGGCAATTTGAAACATAGTAGAATGAACTAGCCAACTGTTCTGACAACACAAACTATAAGAGACAGAAGTCCAGATTTTCTGTTGTGTTAGAAAGTCATGAATGTGTTATGGTAAACCTTCATCCTACTTATACATGCTCTGTTACCATGTGTGTGTATTTATACTTAAAGGACCATTGCTTGTTTGCCTACAAAATCAGTAAGCCTGGTTACAGACTGTGGGTCACACAGCCATTTCCTCCTCCAAGCAATGCATCTCTCAAGCACAACTTTAAGCTCAGCAACTTTGAGAGCATACTTTTAAAAGCAGGCAAATTGTTTTCATTACCTATAAATCCCATGGACAACTTGCTTTAGCAGTAGCTAGCCAGAGTGTCTTTTTGTCTCACTGGGCTTTGCAAGAGCAACAGAAATAACAGCCTGGGAATGCAGTGCATTTCTTAATATTGTGAAATCCAGAGTAAAATCCTCACAAACCTGTGATTAGCTCGGCATTATACTTCATCTCATCGAACAACTAGGTTTACTATATAACAGCAGTTTTTAAAGAAATTTAAAATGTAAGGTCTTACTGGTGCTTTCAGCAGTGGGATTAAAACAGAGCAAGAGACTAAGATGTAACTACAGAAAATGAGTGAAACACAAATAAATAATGCCTGCTTTTCATTA
The DNA here is from genome assembly GCA_013400195.1 of Aramus guarauna. NCBI lineage: Eukaryota > Metazoa > Chordata > Aves > Gruiformes > Aramidae > Aramus > Aramus guarauna. The sequence goes on along the minus strand of VXBL01000059.1, from coordinate 8,150 downwards.
CTCTATTAAATTACTAACTTCAAATAAACCTCATGTAGTTAAACATTTCCAGCAACAAACAAAAGAGAATCAAGTATTCCTGAGTTTCTACATTGCTAAATATCAGTGAAAAAAATTAATGTTTTTCATCTTTCATTTTGCAATTCATTAATATCATGAAAATCAGTTCTAGGGTAGACCTACATTCTGTGTCAAATTATAGGTCTTCAGCATATGTGATTACAGCAAATTTCTCTCTGCTTTTGTGCCAGCATACAAGGCCACTATGAGTTCAAGCTCTCCATTGAAAATTTGTATGGATTTTGTGGCATTGTAAATTCAGCTTAGACCTTCACACATAAAGTTATGGACACCCATATCTTCTGTATGTCTTGAGCAAATGTAAATAATTTTCTGACATGTTTGCAATGAAATCTTGGTGCAATATTTCTCCTAGATTCTTACTAGAAAGGAAGGGACATCATGGTGAGTTTTGATTCTGATTCATGGCTTAAATACTTACATGAACAGTTTATTAGCATGGTGAATTTTAATTTATATTTAATATTAAAATTTGAACAAATAAACCAGCTGGCATTGGCTGAACTGCCCTAAAGTTAATTGATTAATCAGGTCTTCTATTTGTTACAAATTACTAAAAATTAAACATGATACTAATGTGGAATATGGTACTGGAAAATTCCCTTCTAATACAAAAGTGGCTGTTAGATTTTGTAGGAGAGTACAAACACGCTGACAAATATACTCTCTTCAAACTCTACACAAGTCTTGTTGCATATATACGTTAGTCACCTCCACAATGTTTAAGAATTTTTCTTCATTTAGTGATACAACCCTTATCTCCTAATCTTAATTAAAGAATTATTGTGAGAATATTGCTTCCATCTTTGTCTCCAATTGATGCTACCTATCTGCACATTAAGGATAATCTAGTATTGAAGTGAACAGAAATACTGTTAGGCAAAAAATAAACAGGAAATTAGGAGGGGCAGTCTGAACTTCAACTTTGTGAAAACAACAGCACTTAGCTGAAGGGAACATTAGTAAAATCAAACTGCAACAAATGTGAAACTATTAAATTATATTTTATATATTGTTAAATGTCATACTCTTTATGACACGAAAATGGTAAATGCAAGTATTCAGAGGAACTCAAGGTTGAATCAGACATTCACAAACATAACATTTTATACAGAAATTAAATGCACTGTTGTACTTCAAAAAAACACAGGCAGCAATTAATAATGTTTATAAAGACACACCAACTGCAGTTTTTACCATTTAAGAAGTATTTTGCACCTCCCATATATGCCTCTGTTATCAGCCCAATTTGAAAAGATGATAAACTGGAAGACAGAGTTTGTACTGCATACAGATCTCCCATTCCAACGTTCCAGGTAGCTTCAGAGCCACTTTGAATCTGTTTCCTTGGATAGATTTCACTTTCAGACCCAAAAAAATTTTCTTGAAACAGCTTGTGTCCAAAAATAAAGGTCTGTATCTTATTAGCACCTTGAATCTAACACTTGAGCTCTTTATTTCCATTTATACCAGTTGGTTTCGCACAGGTATGTGAAGCTACTTGGAAATGTCACAGTTTCATGCCAAGTGAATTCATGTCCTGGAATAACATATCAGATATTTTTTAAGGCTTGTTATTTTAAAACAAGTTTGCCATATTTGTATATATTTCATTCCTTCTGCTTTTAAGGTGCCATCGGGAGAACTTGTCAGCAATCCATTCTGTGGAAAGGTGAGGGAAGACAACTGCTGATGTGAAGACAGCACTTGCTCTAAAATAGAGATGACATCTAAAGTGAATTTGGGTGTACCCCAAAACAGAGCTTGAGTTTAATTGCTTACATGCACGTCACTGTAGTAAAAATGCCTCAGGAAAAATTATAGTATATTATGCCTTTAAACTTCTAAAACTTTCCCAAGTTTTGTAATCTACAATAGGAGAGAGAAACATTTTCAGTTTGGCCATATATATATAGTTATATATCTACCCCTTGGCATATATTCCCAAATCAGCATTTTGAGCTATAATTTCCCATGAGAGGTATTATACTTAGAAACTGCAGAAAAAAAAGGATGATCAGCATCTTACTAGTAGAAGAGCTGTAGAAAAAAGATTTACTTGATGACATCTTGTACACAGAAGAAGAGTCAACCTTTTCACACCAATAAAATAAACAAAAACTATACTGAGAGAAAAAAAGGAATAGAGGCACCTAGACAGGAGAAATGGACCTACTGCTCTACTTGGCCAATCTAGACTGAAGCGTGGCGTCATGCCATGGGCACAATGAAATAAACAAATCCAGGGAGAGCAGCAAGGGTGGTGAGATACCAATAAACTGATGCACAGGGAATGACTGAAAGCAATAAGCCTTTTCAGCTGAAAGAAGACATAGAAGACGTAAATCTTGATATTGCAAACACCTGCTCATGGCAAATCAAAGGTCAAAACTCAGACAATAGTAATGGATATTGACAATAGCCTGAAAGGGAGGGAAATAAAGCCTTCTGAAGATATTAATACTGGGACAGTACTGAAGGTGACTCACTGAGCAGTTCTTATCGCTGGAGTCATCAGGAGACAAAAGGAAAGCTGAGTGTGCCCTGGACATAGAGCCAGCTGCATTCTCTGCTTCCTTGAGATTTCATAATCATATTGGGTAGAAAGCCAAGAGGAACAGCGCACTTCTTTGTTCCACTTTCATTAAATTAGCATATACTTAAAATTACGCTGGCATTCTCTGCTAATTACCTTAAGGCATATTGTGCCTAGTACGATAATATTGTAAAACTTTATAAGACAAAAGAAATCAGCTCATTCTTTTACTGTATACAAATCAGTATTCCTTTATCACAGCCTTTTCCCCATGCAGAGATGGAAAAATTAGAGAAAATATATAATGATGAAATTATCCAAGTTTGATACCAAAGTAAGATATGATCATATATTAAAAAACCCTATAAAACAAACAACTATGTATATATACTATTTCATGTATTTTGTTATGTGGAAACAAACTAAGGAGTCCTAATGATGTGGTTCAGCCCCAGCCAGCAGCTGAGCACCACGCGGCTGCTCGCTCACTCCCCACAACGGGATGGGGAGGAGAATGGGAAGACAAAGGCAAAACCTTGTGGGTTGGGATACGGACAGTATACTTGGACAGCAAAGGGAGAGGAAAATAATAGTACTTATAACGAAATATACACAATGGTTGATAACACAAGGCAATTTACTGATCTGATGACCAACCAAACACTCAGCCCACACTCAGCCCGTCCCAGAGCCGTGCCCACCCACNCAACAACATACAAAACAAGTGATACACAGCACAATTTCTCACCACATGGAGGCAATGCTCAGCTAGTTCCCAAGCTGCCCTGCCTCCTGGTCCACCTCCCAGTTATATACGAAGTCAGACATCATAGGGTATGGAATATCCCTTTGGCCAGTTTGAGTCAGCTGTCCTGGCTTTGTCCCCTCCCAGCTTCTTGGTCGCTCCCCATCTTCTTGTTGGCAAGGCAGTATAGGAAGCTGAAAAGTCTTTGACTGCTTGGCAACAACTAAAAACATGAGTGTGTTATCAACATTCTCATCCTAAATCCAAAACACAGCACTATACCAGGTACTAGGAAGAAATTTAACTCTATCCCTGCCGAAACCAGGACAGGAGTTTAGGAAGGAGGAAATTAATTAAACAGGTGAATTTGTGGCTGGTGCCGTATTCAGGGTTTTGCCTTCTGTGATCATGGATCTACCTTTAAGAAGCTGGGTCTGTGGGGCAAGATGGTCTTCACCATCAAGCTGGCCAGACTTATACGGAGATCTTTAAACCAGTTTTAGTGGCACAAGTGGGTATAGTTTTGATCAGCAAAACCAGGGACTGCTGATGTATTGGGAACTAAGCGGGAAACACCTGTGAAACACCTCAAACTAATTAGGACATGTTCCTCTAAAAAGGGGACATGGCTGTCAGCCCAGCTGAAGTCCCTCTATACCAATGCACATAGCATGAATATCAAGCAAGATGAGCTGGGAGCCATTGTGCAGATAGAAAGCTGCAATTTAATTGCCATCACAAAAACATGGTGGGATGAATTTGATGACTATAACACTGCAATCAATTGCTACAAACTGTTCAGAAGGGACAGGCAAGGAAGGAAGGGCATGGAGGGAGTGTTGCCTTCTATGTAAAAGAATGGTTTGACTGCACAGAGCTGTCTTTGGAAAACAATGATGAAGATGTTGAGAGCTTATGGGTAAAAATTAGAGGCCAAGCCAACAAAGAAAATCTCTTTGTTGGTGTTTACTACAAGCCATCCCGCCAAGTGAAGCCTGTAGATGAAGCGTTCTTACTTCAACTATGGAAAGCATCATGCTTGCAGGGTCTGATCCTGCTGGGGAACTTCAGTCACTCTGACATCTTCTGGCAAAGTGTAACAGCAAGCTGTATGTGGTCCAGGAAACTTCTGGAGAGTGTCAGGGATGATTTCTTAATCCCAGTAGCAGACAGTCTGAACAGAGGAGAAGCATTACTATTGCTCATCAGTATAGAAGAACTAATAATTAGAGGTGTCAAGATTGGTGGCAGCCTTGGCTACAATGAACACGGCCTGGTGGAATTCACAGTCTTGAGGGAGTGGGCCAGGTGAAGAATAGATTCAGGACATTGAATTTTAGGAGAGCGAACTTACAGTTGTTTAAGCAACTAGTGGATGGGATTCCCTGGTAAACTGCCATCAGGGACAAAGAAGACAAGCAAAACTGGAAGCTCTTTAAGGACTGGTTTTTTAGAGCACAAGAACTCTCAATTCCCACACACAAGAAATTGGGCAGAAAAGGCAGGAAACCAGCACGGCTGGCAGTTTGACCTCTGAGTGAAACCAAAGTGTAAGAAGGAAATGCACAAGTAATGGAATCAGGGATGTGTATCCTGGGAAGAATATAGGGACACTACCTGGACATGTCAGGATGGGATCAGGAAAGCTAAGGCACAGTTGGAGCTGAATTTGGCAAGGAATGTGAAGAATAATAAGACAAGCTTTTACAAGTATGTTGGCAACAAAAGGAAGATTAAAGAAAAGGTACTCCCATTGGTAAATAGGACAGGAGAGCTGGTGACAACCAGCGTGGAGAAGGCTGAGGTACTTAACATTTTTTTACCTCAGTTTTCAATGGTAATCTATCTTCCCACGTCTCTTTAGTCCCTGAAAATCAACACAGGGACTGTGGGAAAGAAGTCCCTCCCATCACAGGAGAAGATCAGATTTGAGACCACCTGGGGAACCTGAACATACACAAGCCCATGGGCCCTGAGACGTATTCCAGAGTCATGAGGGAATTGACTGATGTAGTTGCCAAGCCACTCTCCCTGATATTTGAAAAGTCATGGTAGTCAAGTAAAGTCTCCAATGACTGGAAAAAGGAAACCTTGAACCAATTTTTAAAAAGGGTAGGCAGGAGGACCCTGGGAGTTACAAACCTGTCAGCTTCACCTCTGTGCTTTGGAAGATTATGGGATAGATCCTCCTAGAAGCTATGCTAATTCACATGGAAGACAGGAAGGTGATTCAAGATAGTCATCATGGCTTCCCTAAGGGCAAATCATGTCTGACTAATCTAGTGATGTTCTACAATGGCTTAACTGCATCAGTGGACAAGAGAAGAGCTATGGATGTTATCTACCTGAACTTCTGGACTGTTAGATGGATAAGAAGTTGGCTATATGGCCACATCCAAAGAGTTATAGTAAATGGCTCAATGTCCTAGTGGAAACCAGTAATGAGTGATGTCCCCCAAGGTCCATACTGGGACCAGTAATACTTAGTATCTTCATCAATGACATATATAGTGGGACTGAATATATCCTCAGCAAGCTTGCAGATGACAGTGGTGCAGTTGATTTGCTAGAGGGAAGGGATACCATCCAGAGGCACCTGGACAGGCTTGGGGAGTGGGCCCATGTGAACCTCATGAAGTTCCACAGGGTCAAGTGTAAGATCCTGCACATAGGTCAGGGCAACCATCAGTATCAATATGGGCTGGAGGATGAATGGATTGCGAGCAGCCCTGAAGGGAAGGACTGGGGATACTGGGGAATGAAAAACTGAACATGAACTGGCAATGGGCTTTTGCAGCCCAGATGGCCAGTCATACCCTGGGCTGCAGCAAAAGAAGAATGGCCAGCAGGTTGATGGAAGGGATTCTGCCCTTCTACTCCACTCTGGTGAGACCCCATGTGCATTACTGCATCCAACTCTGGAGTCCCCAGCACAAGACAGACATGGAGCTGTTATAATGGGTCCAGAGGAGGGCCATGAGAATGGCCAGAGGGCTGCCACATTTCTCCTCTGAGGAAAGGCTGAGAGACGGGCTTGTTCAGCCTGGAGAAGAGAAGGCTTCATGAAGACTTTATTGCAGCCTTTCAATATATAGAGGGGGTTTATAAGAAAGATAGAGAAAAGCTTTTTTACCAGGACCTGTAGTGACAGGACAAGGGGCGATGGTTTTACACTGAAAGAGGGTCAATTTAGATTGGAGAAAAGACAGACTTTTTTTACCATGAGGGTGGTGAGTCAGTGGAACAGGTTGCCCAGAGAAGTTGTAGGTGCCCTGTCCCTGGAAGTGTTCAAGGTCAGGTTTGGTGGGGCTTTGAGCAACCTAATCTAGTGGAAGATGTCCCTGCCCATGGTGGAAAGATTGGACTAGATGATCTTTAAGAAACTGGAGGGAAAGGACAATAGATGTTGATAAGTTAGTGTCCTTTTCCTCTCCTTCTTGGGAACATGAATGCTTTAAACATCTACATAATTCAGAACATTTTAATAAGTGATTTGGAAATTCACTGGATGTAGGAGTTGTTACTGGCCTTGTCTAACCGTGATTTTTCTCTCATAACAGGAGAATCCGTTGTTGCCTTCTAGAGCACTTTCCCAGTAACTTTGCATTACAGTGCTGGCTCTGCTTGGTGTTTGGGGTTATTTTTCTTTCTTTCTTTCTTTCTTTCTTTCTTTCTTTCTTTCTTTCTTTCTTTCTTTCTTTCTTTCTTTCTTTCTTTCTTTCTTTCTTTCTTTCTTTCTTTCTTTCTTTCTTTCTTTCTTTCTTTCTTTCTTTCTTTCTTTCTTTCTTTCTTTCTTTCTTTCTTTCTTTCTTTCTNTCTTTCTCTTTTTTGTTTCTGAGCCTTCTTTCTGCTCTGTTTATTATGGCAGTGAAAGACTACAAAGCCTGAAATCATCACCTTCCTCTGTCACTGTCTTCAAGCAACACTAGTAAAATCACAACATTCTTTGAACATCCTATGTGAATGTCTGTAATTAACCACATTTTTTTGATAGATTTCATACTTCTGAGAGCTCTGCAATTATATGTTTAACAAAAGGAGTGATACTTATGCGTTGTATACAGTGACTAATGTGAGGCATTTCTCAGATATTTCTTTATTTTATAGGTGATGTTGCTGATTTGAAAGTAAATATTCTTATTCTTCCCATTTTCCAGATATAAAATAGTTCAAATACAGACTTGAATAGAGTTCCTACTGAGTGAATACTTCCATAGTTATGTGAGTTCAAAGAAAGGATCAGTATTTCCATTCGTCTGAAAGAGTTCAGACAATAGAAAAGAAAAATAAACTAAGCTTCAACATTCTCTTGTAATGTCTATTTTTCTCCTGTGGATAACTCTTCCAAAAAATGTACAAAATACAAAGACATGCTCCTACGTAGTTGTAAGGATGTGAATTAACATGCAAAACTAAACGATCCATTATGGATGGAAACTGGATAAGATTAATAATACTTAGTAACGCTATATTTCTCCACCAATTATATAGTATCTTTTTCACCATGTAGAGTGAGTAAAATGATTCTTGAATGGAAAGCAGATGTTCCTGTAACTGTCCTGTAATTATAGAATGTTTGAATAGTCAGTAATACCAGCGGGTAGGGCTTCATGGTTCTCATATTATTTTATGATAAATTATAATTCCCGTAATCTTGATTACTACTATCATTCTTTTCAGGTACCTGTATTATAGTTGTGCCTGTAAGTCTTAAATAATGAACTCTTCTTGCTTGTGGGACCCTATCCCCATGCTACGGGACTGAGGCTACAGGGGTGACTTCTGCAA
>VXBL01000051.1:1634-20704 GCA_013400195.1 Aramus guarauna | reverse complement strand
GGGTTCGGCAGGTTCGGCGCGGCTCCGGGACAGGCTGAGGGTCTGGTCGGTCTGGTCGTTCGTTCGGATCGGTAAACTGTTTTTCTGTTATCACCCGTTGTGTATATCTGTTATCAGCACTGTTGTTGATTGTTTCCCTCTCCCTTGCTGTCCCAGTAAACTGTCCTTACCGCAACCCACGAGGCTTTTGCCTTTGTTTGTCCGGTCTCCTCCCCACCCCGCCGGGGGAGGGGTGAGCGAGCGGCCGCGTGGTGCTCGGCTGGGCCTAAACCACGTCAGTGTCCATACCCAGGCACTGGTCAGGGAACTGCAGGAGTGGTTTCTGTGAAGAGAGGCTGGTGCTACCCCGTGCCAGACACAGTGAATTCCATCCAGCTCTGACAGACCAACCACAGGGCACAGCTGAGCCACTCAGGGAAGGTGGTGGTGACTCTGTAATAACACACAATGCCCTGCAGACACCAAGGTCAGTGAAGAAGGAGGGCAAGGAGGTGCTCGAGGCACTGGAGCAGAGATTCCCCTGCAGCCCCTGGAGAAGACCATGCTGATGCAGGGGTTCTTCCTGCAGCCCATAGAGGTCCACATTGAAGCACATATCCACACTGCAGCTTGTGCAGGACCCTATGCCACAGCAGATGGAGATGCTCTGAAGTAAGCTGCAGCTTCTGGGAAGCCCATGCTGGAGCAGGCTCCTGGCAGGAGCTGCAGCCTGTGGAGAGGAGCCCATGGAGGAGCAGGTTTCCTGGCAGCATCTGCTGCTTGTGGGAGACCCATGCTGGAGTGGTCCATTGNTCAAGTTTGTTTTGTCCATGACAGTAACTTTTTTTGTCTCAACCTACGAGCTTTATTATCTTATTTTCTCCCCCCTGCCAATCCTGCTGAGGGGGAGTGAGAGAACAGCTGAGTGGGCATCTAGCAGCCAGCCCACCAAGTCCAGACTAGAGCTATTTTTTCAAACTGTTTTACTCCTATTAAGTTGCCTTCAACTTTCACTTGACTCTCAGGAAGCTGTGGAGCAAGTAACATGATAAAGGCAACATCCTGACTGCACTTCCTGTGAATGTGGGCTGCAAGGACAGATGATTTGTGTGGCCACAAGTGCTATTTTCAGATCTTGTGAGCAATATATTCCTTGTGAACCAAGAGCTGGGAAATGCTGATACTGTAAAATAAATAAAAAAAAAAAAATTAAAAAAAAGACAAATTCTAGTAATGACTTTAAAATGCTGTCAAATCAAATGCAGTCCAGATGAGGAAGGAGGATGGGCAATTTTCCATCTACAAACTAATTAAGACTTGATTTTCTTATATTGTGGAGCCTTTCATGCTGATAGATCACAAGTTGTATGTCAAGAAATAATATAACATTTTCTGACCACTCAAAATAAATGTCTTCAAACTGGAAACNGGAAGGAGTGGCAGAGAGGAACTGTTATGGACTGACCACAACCCCCATTCCCCATCCCCCTGCTCTTCTTGCTGGGGAGGAGGTGGAAGAGTTGGGAATGAAGGAGTGAAGCTGAGCTTGGGAATGAGGGTTGGAGGGAGGTGGGTTTAGCTTTGTCTTGGTTTCTTACCATCTTACTCTATTTTTTGANAATATATTCCTTGTGAACCAAGAGCTGGGAAATGCTGATACTGTAAAATAAATAAAAAAAAAAAAATTAAAAAAAAGACAAATTCTAGTAATGACTTTAAAATGCTGTCAAATCAAATGCAGTCCAGATGAGGAAGGAGGATGGGCAATTTTCCATCTACAAACTAATTAAGACTTGATTTTCTTATATTGTGGAGCCTTTCATGCTGATAGATCACAAGTTGTATGTCAAGAAATAATATAACATTTTCTGACCACTCAAAATAAATGTCTTCAAACTGGAAACTGTTTCCTTTTCATCTCCAAATTATTTCACAAACTTTGCATCACAAAGTCTTCAGAACATTTAATCCTAATGAAGTTGAACAATTTCAGACATTTTAAGACACTCCAGCATTTTAGGATTTGTCTCAGAGATAGTGTTATTCAAGGAAGCACAACAGTCCTGAACAGTTCTCCCCCTTCCCCACATGAGGTTCTAGTATTAAGATGTGGAACTAAATTCATTCCCAACCCCTGTTATGGAGGAAATGAGGTAAGTAAGGAGATCATAGGAAATGACTAGCAAGTTTTGTATCCTATTTCTTATTCTGCCACAGCTTTCCTATGTGACTATAGGCTGTCTTATCCTGCCTGTGCCTTGTATTCCTCTTCTGTGTATGTAGATAACAGGGTTTTTTTCTCTGCATGGTAACGTGAATCTGAATTCATTAATCTTTAGAAGTCACTTTCTCCTATAAGAGACACACTTGCTGCGTACAGCTCCTTCAGTAAACAGGGAAAAGGCTCACGTTATTCTTTTTCGTCTTTCCTGCACTTTTGAAGCCATTGCTATTTCAGTGTCAGCTAAAAATTCCTTTGCAAGACAGCAGAAAAGCCCTCTGTCCTCTCAGTTGTGGCTGTGACTGCCAGTGCCAACATCAAGGCTCTTCCTCAAGAAAAGCTGTTTGAGAACTGTGGGCTAGAAGAAAGAGAAGGGGAGGCTTATCTTTTCAATTAACTTCCAAAAAGATAAGTATTAGGTAACTGCTACTGAGGTTTTCTGGTTCATCTATGCTGTTCCCAAAAAGTGCTCCACTGATGTGTATGAAAATTCTTAACAATTATATATGAAAAGTGTATTTTCCTTGGAACAGGCAAATCAAATGATCAGCAAACAACTGATTGGAACAGCTAATTTAGGTAGAAACATTAAAATGCTTTTGTTGATAAAAGATCCAAGTTTCATGGCTTAATGGCTTCTTCAAGTGGTGTGCCTGTAAGTAGCATGCCAGTTAAAATGGGCACAAGCAAAGAGAAATAGTTGTATTTCACTCTTCTTTCACATTCAGATCAAAGCTTTAATCTGCAACCTCTTATTTTAATTATATTAAAATAACTTTACAGAAAACACTTTTTTTTTTTTAACTTGGAATACTATTCCTCTTAGAAAATATGCTTTGAATGTGAATTCCACATAACTTATGAAGGGAAGATGAGATTAGTTTGAGCATGTCCTACTACTGCATCTGAGGACTTGAAGAGTTGTAGGTAGGACTAATCCACTTTTCCTTTCACCAGCACAGATTTGCATGGGAGAAGGACTTACCTAGCAATTGCCCCGCAACTTGTACTATACTACACAGCCCACCTTAGTACTGACAATCTTATATCAATAAGTATCCAAACACTTTTAAGGCAACGTAGAAAACAGTAAAATGAGGCAGGCCAAGTGCATCTTTGCTTTAACTCTGTTCCAGTTGTCTTCCTATCAAAACCACAGCTTCAACAAGCTGTTCCTACTAGTCCCTCCATCATTCCTACCTCATTCAACATAACTACACTTCATGCAATTAATACAGCTTTATTTCATATAGATAATTTCCAGCATCTACCACCAGGCCCTGCACAGTTAGTGTCACAATACATCTGATGCACCTGTTAAAATAATTTTTTTCTTTTCAAAGACTTGTCACTGGACAAAACATTCTAGAAGAGCATAAGACACCGTAGAACAACCTTAACTCTATGTTAATAATATTGAAAAGTAACTTTAGGTTAGTTTATACAGCCAGATTATGACCAAAGCATTTATTTGAGTAAAGAACTTCATTGTGAATATTTAACAGAAAACAATCATAACCAATTCTAATTTACATCAGTGTACAAAGTTAAGAATATGATCCAGGACAATCCACAGGGAATATAGATCTTTAATTAATGAATATTAGGCACTACTGCCCAAATTAACTGCAGCTGAGAGAATACTTCTCAAGCAGTAAAGCAATATTATATGTGACAAGTAATTTATGCAATTACTTCTAAATAATCCCACTTTGTAACTAGACAGTTTGCACGTTTCTGACAAGAAGATGAGTAAATATTAAATTTCAGAAGTATAGCTATGTCATTCTACAAAATTAGGTAGCATATGCTCTAGTTCTTGCAACCACTGACATGCAGTTGTTTTGCTACTGATTTCCTATAATGGTATGCAACTAATATGGCTATGCCACACGGTCCTTTGCTTGTACTGCAAAATGGAACCACCTCTCTTTGAATCCTCTGAATTATATTCACCTGCAGCTAGACAGCATCAGGTACTGCACATGCAGGCAGAAGAGGAATATACTTGTCCTGGTTTCATCTGAGATAACTTTCTTCATAGTAGCTGATATGGGGCTATGTTTTGGATTTGTGCTGAAAACAGTGTTGATAACACAGAGGTGTTTTTGTTACTACTGAGCAGTGCTTACACAGAGCCAAGGCCTTTTCTGCTTCTCACACCATCCCACCAGCAAGGAGACTGGGGGATGCACAAGGAGTTGGGAGGGGACATAGCTGGGACAGGTGACCCCAACTGACCACAGGGATATTCCATACCATATGATGTCATGCTCAGCATATAAAGCTGGGGAAAAAAGAAGGAAGGGGGACACACATTCAGAATGATGGCATTTGTCTTCCCAAGTAACCGTTACATGTGCTGGAGCCCTGCTTTCCTGGAGATGGCTGAACACCTGCCTGCCCATGGGAAGTGGGGAATTAATTCCTTGTCTTGCTTTGCTTGTGTGCATGGCTTTTGCTTTAGATTTTAAACTTTTACCTCCACCTACAAGTTTTCTCACTTTCACTCTTCTGATTCTCTTCCCCATCCTGCTGGGAGGGAGTGAGTGAGCAGCTCCATAATGCTTAGCTGCTGACTGGGGTGAAACCATGACAATACTGTACTTTATGGATTGCAACAATAGTATTAGGAGATGTAGACTTTGCCAAAGAAAAAAGCAAACACCACCCATCAGGTTTCAGTTGGACAAAAGAGTATGCTTTCCTTTATATGGGTGAAAATATTGGGTATATTCATACAATGAAAAAAGTGTTATGCTTTTCCTTAGGTACTTTGATGGTCTTGGTTTGTATGACCAAGACATATTTTCAAAACCTGAGTTAGACATTCAGGCTAAATGTTTTCCCTGAATGATCAAGATCTACAGTGGGCACCAGCTTTCTAAAGCACCTAAAGACCTTTTCAAGGTGTCTGCAACACCCTGAGCAGTTAGAGCAAGAATCACATCTTCTATGTAACATTTTCAGACAGATGTTTTGTGGACAGTTTTCTTCTGAAGAAGAAACCTATCTCAAGCAAGCTAAACTTTTCCTGTTTTAATTTTGGAAAAGCAGTCTTCAAAAACTCCCTTATTTCTATCTCATAGTTCCTTTAGTCTAAAGGAAGCCTCACAATTTTTTTTTTTTTGCTCTCTAGCTTTCTAGCCCCTGTATATTTAAACATGAGTATGCAAACTGTACATTAAATCTCTAACAGAGAAGGTGAGTCTAAGTAGCAAAAAGAGCATCACTTTTACAGCATGTTCGTGCTCAGATGGGGGAGAGGCCCCAGCCCTGCTCACTTCCTTGAGAGCAGCATTATGGGCTTTCTCCCAGCCTGGGATCCCACTTACCAGATACTGCTGGTTGCATCACAGGAGCTTTTCACTCCACAACCACATGCCAGATACAGTTAGACAAATGCATAGGGAGAGTGAAGCAGCAGCAGCCAATTTTGTAACTCTTGCATTAAGCACAGGAGAAAATGGCTGTCCACAGCTGTCTCTGGCAGCTCCTCCACACTTGTACTTTTGTGGCAGGACCCTTCTAGTGCAGTGGAATTGTTGCAGTACATAACTCAGGACTGGACTTTACAACCATAAGTGCCACAGAACTATGCTAGACTTTGCACGTGGATAAAACCTGGAGAGCCAGGTCTGTCTATCCAACATTCAACAATGTAAATGCAATATAGCATATGGCAACTGGGACAGTTTCATTTTAAGGCAGAACATTCATGGTTTGAAACAATCTCTCTTTGTCTATGGAAACACACGAATAGGGAAAGTTAAAATGTGCACATGAAATGTGCAGAACTTATTTTGTGCACTTTTTAATTCAATTTTGTTCCCTCCCATCCCTCAGCTATGGGACAGCATAGAACAAACAGGCTGGTGCACCCAGAAATGTGTTTCTTTTCCTAGCTAGGCTAGTTGATCTCATAATACATATCACATGTATTTCCCTGTCATGGTGACAGATGGAAGATATGTGCATTTCATTCAATACGGGTCAACCATTTAGTAACATGTCCTGTGTTACTAAAATGTGTGCAAAATGGGTCAACCATTTAGTAATATGTCCTGTGTTACTAAAATGTGCAAAATGCAGAAACATGAACTATCCTAACAGCAGCATTCATATAACCTGTCAAGGTGTCTCTCTTCTTCCTAGACTTTTGGTATTTGCCTGTTAGATATTTCTTTACTTTTAGGGATATACATTTTGCAAGAGTACAAATGTTTAACATAGCTGCTCTGCTGGGAGCAAGGTGATGAAATTTTGAGAGGTTACTGAGAGATACAGTTTCTCTGAAATGTGGTGCTGCAGCTGCTGCTTCCAGATAAAGGGCCAGTTTGCCTGTCGGTTTTTGCCAGCAGTAGTTAACACGAATTCTGGCAAAGGCCCCAATTTCTTTTTCAAAGACAGAGACTGCAGGGAGTTGGAACTGCCTAAAAATGTTGCTACAAAACCAGACTACCTTTTCAAAAAATCTTTTAGCCAAGCTTGATTGTATTCTTTTTTTTTTTTTATATACATCTGCCAAAGTTATAAATTTATACCATCAGCCTAATAGACAGACAGTAACTAGGCAGAATAATAAAGCAGTGGCAATCTTCTATTTTCAGCCATTCTGTTGTTTGGCTGCTTGAAACAGAAACATTTGTGGGCAGGACAGAGGAATGAAGAAGAGTCCAGACAGGGAAGGAAGAGAATATGACATAAATGATGTTATTAATTTATAAATATATCATAAAAGTTTCTTACCTATTTTGCTTGCAAGTGATCTCTCTTCATGGAAAGTTATCATAGTCTATCTTGCTTGCTATCTCAGGGGTTGTCAAGACAAAATCTGCTTTAACTTGCCCCACTTATTTCTATCAAAAAAAAATCAGATAATTTTATCTTGGCAGAAGTTGTTCTCAGAAGGCTTTAGCATCTACTCCTATACCTAGATATCCTATACCTAGACAGATTGTGTTCTCTGTCTGTGCATGTCTGCTATCTAATTTTTCTATAATCTAATTTTCCTGCTCCTCTTCTTTAGAGGTATGTGGGAGAATGAGGAATGGCATGGGTGGGATGTGGTTGGTTTGTTTATTTATACTTGAAGGTACACGTATGAATCCTCTTCGGGAGCCATCCCACAAAACACCTCCTGTTTTTTTTTAAATTCCTCCCATCTCTTGTAACACTGTTAAGTTACTGTGATTGGGTTTATTATAAATCCTTTCCAAGACCACTCTCCAACACAGATTAAATGAAGAGAAATCTGCTGACAACCCTTGATGAGAAATAATGACCCCAGTTAAAATCAGGAACTACTTAAAATGTCATGTTTCTGTGCATTAAGGAACTTCCCATACAGNCCCCCAAACACAAACTAAAAATCCTGAAAAAAAAAAAATAAAAAATTGCCTGGTTTCTGGAGTACTGATGTCTTGCCACATATTCAAGTGCAAAATTTGGGCATTGCTCTAGACTTGCCAGAGGATTCCTCTGCTCAGTCCAGTTGTAAATGCATACCAGCCACTTGGACTGTAACATCAAAAGCTGCAGATATGATGCTTCTCTCACCACTCCTTTGCATGTCACTGCTTACAGGAACTCCTAGCTTTAACTAATGGTTGGAGGCACTATACACACTCAGGTAAAGTAAGTAAGCCTCTCAGCTTTGGAAAATAATTGCTGAGGTAAATGGTGTGTCTACATTGCTGACTTACTGCAGGATATCACCTTGCTCACCCTGGTGTAGGTGGGAGCAAGGGAAGGGGAACAGCTTTAGTCCTGCAGCGAGCAGTCCCGCGGGCACAGCAGACATGCAGCTCTCCAGTGTTACCTGCCACATCTTAGGCAGACAGCCACTGGCTGTAAATGCTTATAAGCCTGTTTCAAGGTGAAGTCTCCTAACATGACCTAAACTTGACTAATACAGATTTGGTCACACTTCATATTCATTTTCAGCTGCAAGAGTCCTAAAAAGCTATTGCCCCTTTCCTGACACACAGTATTTGAGTGTGACAACAGAGACGTGTTCAGCACACACTAGTACATCAAATGGATACAAACAGTCTGTGATCTTAAAAGTACCATAAGCAAGCCCAGGACAGAAAGCAAACTTCCTAGATAGACCATAAGTGAGGAGCACAAGATGCCTCATCTTTTAGAGGAAGTAAAAGATCACATGCTTAGCCTTTCCCCATTTAAGGGATTAGAAGTACATCTGTCAGTTACCAAAATCTGCCATGAAAGATGCACAACTAATCTCACGGTCTAGAGAACTGCATTAATGAGCACAAGGGTTTATCTCTGGTTATGATGAGGAGAGGATTTATGAATCCAATATTGGTTGGATGTCCCAATTTTACCTTTCTTCTGATCTTGCAAGCCTCATAACTCAGCTTGGGAATCACAACTCTACTTTGGAAGCAACTACCATAAATACATGTTACCAGAAAACAATTTCTCAACTCTGTAACCAGCCAGAAGCATTGTAGTTATGATGTCCACTTATGACTTGCATTGAACCTCAGGAGTCTTTAATCAAAGTGATGAAAATATCTTCATACACCCATATAACCCAGTGAAATAAATGATTTGGGATGGTGAAAAAAACATTTATGCATAATACAGACAGGATTTCCACAGATAAGTTGAAAATAAGAATAGCTCAAGTATTAAGATAGCTTTTATTTTGATTTGGGCTGATTTGTTTGGTTATTTACACAAGGTTTTCACATGATACTCTTGTAAAGAAGAAATTTGCTACGAGGCAGCTGTAATGATTCTGTGAATTACTGAAAGAAATCTACAGCGAGTGCTTAGTAAGTTATTGAGTTCATTTTCTCCTAAGGCGGTAGCATCTTCAAAGTTGCATATAATTTTAACTTAAAAGTGGTACTTCATAGCTAATCTTTAAATATCTGGATACAAAATGATTTTTTTGTACTGTAAACTCAATGTATTCTCAAACACTTAAAAATTGTGAAATGGAAGCAAGACAGTGCTGACATTTTGAGAATCATCACTTCCTAATAGGACAAATACTAATTGGTAAATGATGAAAACCCAAAAAAACCCTGAAATGAAGGATTTTCTAATAAAGGGTTGCTGGAGACTGGAATGCAGCTGTTGTAATGCCTGTAAATAGATTATTACTATACACTCACTAGAGAATCTTCATGCTGAGAGAGAAGGAAAAATTATGGCAGGTCAGAAGACTGTGAAACATGTGCCCTCTCTTCTCCTACCCTCCCTTTAATTATTGACAGCCTGTCACTTAGGTGCTGTGGTATGATGAATAATAAAACATGCTGCAGTTATTGCCCGGATTTCTTCTTCCAAACCAAATACTGCCATCTTTAGGCAGACCATGTTTCATGTTTACCTGTTCGACGATTTTTTAATTGCTGAGTAGATCATCATCTCGAACAAATAAAAAACTTGGCACTTCTATGCTCTGCCAAATAAGGGATTGACACCTTGCATAAGAGGGAAGGGGACCTTGAGAGATTGCCTTTAACCTTATGGTGTAGGGTTACCACTACCTAAACACATCTAGATGTTCTGTGGGGCTAAACATTAATGAAAACATCCAACTATTTCCCTTGTTGTAATGAGAGATAAGCACTTAAGATAATAGCCATACTTGAGACCCTAACTGCTAAACACTTCTGAGTATGCATACTGAATGCTGTCAAACACATAGACTGGTCACTGTAGAAGCAGTGTATCAAAATATTACAGTTAAGTGGATTGAACTTATGTGGCATATTTATACATTTTTTTCTTCCCTTCCAACAAAAGTAGAACTTTAAGATGACATTTTAACATCAGATGATTGTATTTGCAGAACAAATTAGAAAAGGCAACTTACGCTAGCAAACATAAATTATACAGTATAGATTACCCAAGTATTCAGCAAAGCAGTAACATTAACTTTCCTTTTCCACATACAGTGCCCTGAAATTGAGATGATGTACTGTATTCAGCCATAAGGATCACATAATGAGTTAGACAATACAATGTTTGAAATGAAGACTAGGTCTGTAAAGGTATAGATAAGCAGCCAAGTTTTTCATTTAAACACTGAGACACATATTTTTAAAATTCCTTATTAGACTGCAAAATCAGATACTTACATTTTCCCCCATTTTTTTTTCCCTAATGTTAACCACTGCTGCTATCTTACTGTACCTGCAGGATATGATATGATAATACATACGTATTGTATTCAGTGCAAACACATCAGAATGCTAGCCAACAAAAAACAAGTCAAGAGCTGCCAGATCTTGACTGTAATTTTCAAACAAATAGGCAAAACAGTTAAAATTAGGTAGGCTTTTTATATTCCTTAATTTCCTATGGAGGAAAAGATTCTAGACTATGGTCTCACAGATTTGATGATGTCTCACTTCTTGTTTATGATGTTTCTAAAACGGAAATCTGTTACTAGGTGTGAGCTCTCTGACCTCAGAGAAAGTCTTATCTCTTCTCTACACTGGAATATTCTTTTATACTTTTATATGCAGCCTCTGTGTTGGGGAATTTATCCTTTAAAGTGATTCCTCCCACCCTCCTAAGAGCCACTTTTTTGCAGAACAGTATCTTTAGAAACTTTGATACAATTCATCAAACATATGATGACTTCAGAAATCTTCTTCTCCCCAACTTCTACATCTAATTCTGAAAACCATACTGAAATATGGACCTCCTACACTGCACAGACTGAGATTTTAATTTCTACTTAGTTTACAGGATAAGGGCCATAAGACCTTAGTCTCCTCAAACCCTCTTTCTTCCCTAGGCCTACTGTAAAAGCTGGCCCTGTCTTACCATTTTCCAAATGTTTTTGTTTCCTATTTCTTCTTAAGCTTTTTGTGTCAAAAATGGTTCTACAACTTCTTTTAGCCTCTCCTTTTTAAATTTCCTTATATTATGGACAAACTTGTAAATTAAAAAGAGCTCTCAGGTGTTCAATAGTTATTCTAATTAGCCCTCTTGGGTGCCTCCTTGCATTATTACAAGGTATGTAACATGGAAGATAGATGTTGAATTATCTTATCAGCTGGAGTTTCCTCACCTTGGAAGAATTGCCTCCTGATCCATAAGGAGCAGGAACTCATGACTGTTGCTGAATCTGCCTTTCTCATAGAAAGGAGGAGCATATTTCTTCTGATCCTTAGTAATTAACATTTTTCTCTTCGAAATATGAAAATTTGACATTTTAAATTGTTGTGAAGCAAAGCCAGTAAGAAATTTCCTATGAATTTGCAATATTACAAAATATCAGACTATGTTACTTGATGGGGTGAGGGTGAGAAGGAGGACAGGGAGGAATAAAGTATTTTTGTGTATGCTGAACAAAAGGCCAAGGAGTTTAAAGGTTTCTGTGGACTTTCAGTTAAAACTTTATAAAGACACTTGCCTTCCCTCATGTTTTCTGTGATAAAGCATGTAAGTTATCTAAGTGTGATAACCTGTGGTTATTAGTCTTAGTATATCCAATATAACCACCACAGGCCTAAATAACCTTTATTAGTCACCAACATTTCAGCACTAGAAAAAATAACACACAATAAAGGAAAACTTACTTTTTCAAAGTAATGCTTTTGAAACACTGAGCTTACTGTTTGCTTTAATGGTTGCAGAAATGAAGGTATCTGACACTTATCCATTGTCCTTTCCTCCAGCTGCAGTATTGGGTGAAAAATTGAACATAATCAGCCTATTCTGTAGGAGCTGTTCAAGTAGCCCATGCTTTCACTGTGTAAATGTATGGATAAAGTTTACATGCCCAAATGTACTTCCACAGTTGCAGACAGAATGAAAGACTGTGTTACTAATAATTTCCAGGCATGATCACAGTAATGACACACACTTACACAGGTGCCATCTTCCCAGGTAATTTGCAGCAAGGTCTCTGTCACTTCCTAGAACAGCCCACTAGTTTCATGCATGTGTACTACAAACTACTGTACGTAGATTATTTGCAGTTTCACATTGGAGATGAATCCTGCTCTCCTTACATAAATCTGGAAGAGCTTCTTCAGGATCATTTTATTTTTATAGATAAGAATTTAGATCTTCTATTTTATCAGTAGGACAAAATACACTTCCTGCCATCCATCTTCTGAAGGAAATGAATGAAAAAGTGTCTTCACTGTCTTACACAGTCTTCTTCTGGGAGCTGCTCTGAACAAATCCTTCTGGCTTCACCATTTCAGTCGGCATACAACACAAGAGAGGGCAATGCCTTTTTTCTTTCAACCTGCACCCCCTATGCTTGCCCCAAAAACAGGCTCACCTCACTTTTTATTCCAGGATCACCAGGACTAGACAAAGTGAGAAAAACATTGCAGAGGCATAATTTGAAATTAGAGGCTGTGGGAAGGTAGCTGCTCTCACCTTTTTTCTCTTTCCTCCCTTCCCTTTTTCCTCACTCCTACACCTGCAGTTCCACGCAAGTGCTCATCCACAGTGGACCACCTCTCTCTTACTGCCTTTTACCAGCTAACAGATGTCCTTCTCTGATGCAAAAACAGTAAGGAGGAAGGGTATTTTCCCCATCCCCTGCACCCTGCCTGAGCAGTAGCTAGGGGGTGGGTTAATCCAAGAAAGGAGTTGGGATGTGTACTGTTTTTTGGCTAGGATAGAGTTAATTTTCACAAGAAACTGGGAGGGGACATAGCCAGGACACCTGATCCAAACCAGCCAAAGGTGTATTCCATACCATATGTCATGATNTACTGCTTGGGGATGGGCTGAGCACTGGGTTACAAGCAGTGAACATATTGCATTGTGTATCGCCTGCTTTGTATATTGTTTTACTAGTACTGTTGTTGTTATTTTCCCTCTCCCTTTGCTGTCGCAAGCAAACTGTCCTTATCCCAACCCACGAGTTTTGCCTTTTTCTTCCCATTCTCCTCCCCATCCCACCAGGGAGGGAGGTGAGCAAGCAGCCGCCTGGTGCTCAGCTGCAGCTGGGGCTGAACCACGACAGGGTGCGATGGACATGGAGTGGAAGCTGGCAGAAGAGTTGCACAGGAGTCTTTAAAGGGCAGGGCATAGATAGGACTTTAAAAATAATGACTTTCCATGTCTCCACTATATCCTTTACATCCCCCTCTTGGTGTGGCTGCAATCTAGGGAGTCACTAAAAGTTGCTAGGGAGACTAACTCTGGAAGAATACAGAGTGCAGAAAGGAGATTTGTATGTACACCTTTTTAGGTCTCGTCCAGCAGGTCTGAGATTTCTCTGCCTAAAAGATTTGTTGCTCTTTTCTGTCTCCCAGTAAAATGCAGGTGTAGACTTGCAAAATTCTGGGTGTTTTTAGATTAAAAAATCCAGGTAGTTCCTTTTCAAAATTCTGTCTAACTCAGGTCACTACTGTGGTTTGACCCTGGTCAAGACCCTGGTCAGAAGCTTGGCCCCACACAGCTGTTCATTCAGTNAAACACCTCTGTGTTATCAACACTGTTTTCAGCACAAATCCAAAACACAGCAGCATGCAGGCTACTACAAAGAAATTTAACTCTATCCCATCCAAAACCACTATAAGTACCAAAGATAGGTCTGTACTACCTCTAATTTCTGTGTAACATATTACAGGCTTTATGGCTTATCTACATCCTTTACTCTATACATATATTTTTCTTTCTTTAATAGCACATACCCTTCAAAATTTGTATTTCAGTCACTTCTGTTGGGTTTCTATAGTGGTCTATAGAAACAGAAAAAGAAGTGAGGCTGCAGAGTAGACATCCAGATAACATGGACAAAGGCAAGATATTCAAGGTCACTTCTCTGCAAAGGATCTTCTGCCTCTTCCACTGGCTTCTGCTAAAGTTTCTGGGACCTTGACTCAGGTATTCCAGGGCTAGCCTTTTGTATTGCAGAGAGTATTAATATTTCTTCCTCTCACCCAAGAGGGATTTTATAAGACATTGAGCCAAAGAGGCTGTCCAAAACTCAGGGATTTTTTTCAGGTAGTATGACAAGTAACAACAACAATACTGAGGTGACCAAATAGCACTAGTGATCCATACCAAATTTGCAGCTTCTATTTCCATTACTTACAATTTGCCAGTACTTTGCATCTCTTGTTAGATACAGTTTTATCATCTGTTTATCTGATTAATACATTCTTTATATGTGAAGCAGTCACTAAAACTTCAGCCCTTCACAGTCCCATGTGATCAATTCATGCTGTGTATCTTAAATTCTTTATTTTCATAGCTGGTCTGCACATTCTCAATACCATATATGTAGTGTGTACACCTCATTAATGCTTTGTACGCATCTTGCTTGTTTAGTCAGTTACCCAGTTGCTTATCAATCATAAGTGCAAGCACCCCAACACATCAACTGCATAGCCACAGTAATTAGACTTCCTGTTTTTCACATTTTTTCAGTGATGTTTTAGCTTGCACTGAGATAAAAGCAATTGCAAAGCAGTTAACACACCAAAGACAAAAGAACAAGCTTATATTGATCCCAGAACTTTGCAAACTAAGTTGCAGATCTGGTATAAATTAACTATAAAAGGATGAAATTGAGATGTTAACTGATTATGAATAAATTTAATCTGAAAACAAGCAGGTGATATGCAATCATGACAGATGTGAAATTACAGTATAGCGTTTTCATAGGTTTGGTGGACCAAGAAAGAGAATTAGCTTTAAAATGGATCTTCATAAATGTAGTTAATAGGATTGTGCAATGTAACTGCCCATGATGGCAGAAGATGAATTGACTTTGGAGGTGTCTCTCAGCCCTATATTTGTATATAGATTCTGAAAAGAAGAAACTCAATTCAATATAGGCATGTGATCAGAAAAGAGGATGTAGTTTTTAATCTGTCATGTTAACATTGGATGTCTCATAACATAGATACTAAGTTGCTAGGACTTTTACACAGAGATCACCTGTTCATCAGGTGTTATGCCTTGCTGTTCTCAGATGTGCAAATGTGCATTTGTAGGATACATTACTACTTTCACATTACAAACTTTCCACTGTATCACTCCATAGATTTCAAGCTCTTCAGAGCTTGAAGCGCACATAAGGTGCCTGGGAAAATGAGATTTGTATCTCTCTTGAATTGTCTATGAGCACAATTCCAAGCAGATACCATAGCTTACTGGCTTGATAAAAATGTTCCAAGTTATCCACACCATAATGGTCATGTACACGTACTTATTTTGATGAGAAATTTAAAACAGATTGCTGTAAAGATATCAATAAAAACAAAAAAATACCAATAAGGAAAAAAAATAGATCTCTATTTTGTACTTACTTTTATGCTGTTTCTAAACCTAAGGCGGAAATTCTGCTACTTCCTTCCACATATGTTTTATTGACATTCCTAATACACCATTTAAAAGCTAACCTTTAGAACCTGTTCTCATGAATTGGCAATTTTACAAAATGTTGGTGGGATTAACCAGCAACAAGCTATGGCAGTATGGCCAAAAATTTCTTATAGACCCAGCTTCTTAAAGGTCAGTCCTGAAATCTAGATGAACATGCAATTATGGGTATCAGGACCAGATACAACATCATAACTATTTTTTTAATTATGATTCTTGTGTTCTTTTGTAGCTCAAAAATTAAATACCATACTAGTCTTGGGTCATCAGTCTGTGTGGCCTGTTTGAATATGCACAGAGATAACATTGAAAAACCTCAAAATCTATTGCTATATATGTAATAAACCTTTAATATCATAAATTGAGAGGATTTTACTGGTTAATTCCTAGATCATGCTAGTTGTAGTAGTTTTCAGGCTTCCAACATTTCTGGGTTTATGATTTCTAATTTCATGAAATATAAACAGTGATAATAAAGATGTGAACTGTTAGTTATATCTTCCTTCTGACATTAACACGGTGAAGATTTCACAAGTGATAAAGATATTTGACCACATAGTACTTCATCCGGTTTCTGCAGCGATTACTGTGCTTCCCTTACATGAAGCAATAGTGACATCCGGTGTTAAAATCCCTGCATTGACCACGCACACTGCAGTTCCCTGTGCTTCTCACCATTCAACGTTGTCATTTAAAATTTGTTCAGCTCTTGCACACTATCAGAAAAAGAACAGTCTACCATCTTGAAAAATGGTCTAAAGCCTCCCTGGGTATATGTATGTTTGTTAAAGCTTATGCATCATACTTACACTATTGTCCTTTTGAAATGAGATCTAGATCAAATTGAATTTGTTTCACAGTTCAGAAACTGTAGTGGATGGTGTTTTGAGAGAAATTGGTTTCAACTTCAGATGGAATAGTGAAAGCAATGGAAAGAATTTGGCATTGTACAGCTGCCTACAAATTGCAAATCCCTGGGGAACTTTGAAGACCTACTTGATTGAAAGAGCTAGATGACTAGACACAAATACATATGTTTAAGTAATAAAGACAATTGAAAAGAATGATGTCAATTAGGAAGTGGATAAAGGTTACATCTGGCCACAGCTGGTGAGTCCTTGTCCTGTCCTGCCTGCCCCATGGGGAATCCCTGTTGTCCCTGGTGCCCTGGCCTCCATGGCACCCTGACAGCATCATTGGCTTGGAACTTGCCTACTTATGATGTTCAAAAGTTTTATTACATGGGGCAACTTCAGAAATACTGTGATTTCTGATATGCATTATGTCTGCTACTTCTTTTGTGACAGTGGCCCAGCTGTACAAAATATTCCATTCTGAGATAACAGTGGCATAAAACAACTGAGAGGACCAATCTACTAGGAGGGGAATTAAACATACGGAACTTATTTACAGTAAATATAGTTGTTGTCTTTTAACACCATTCAGCAACTAATCACCACAGAGCTGCTCACTCACTGCCCCCAGCCCCCCCACAGTGGGATGGGGGAGACAATCAGGAGGGTAAAAGTGAGAAAACTCATGGATTGAGATAACAGCAGTTTAATAATTAAAAAGAAATACTAATACTAATAATGAAAAGATTAAAAAATAACAAAGAAAGAGGAAAATAAAACTCAAGAAAGACAAGTGATGCAAATTAAAACAATTGCTCACCACCAACAAACAGATGTCCAGTCAGTCCCCATGCTGCAGTTCCCCCCACCAACACTGCCCCAGTTTTATTGCTGAGCATGGAATATTCCTGGGGTCAGCTGGGGTCAGCTGTCCTGGCTGTGTCCCCTTCCAACTCCTTGTGCACCCCTAACCTACTCGCTGGTGGGTGGTGTGAGAAGCAGAAAAGGCCTTGGCTCAGTGTAAGCACTTCTCAGCAGTAACAAGAACATCTCTGTGTTATCAACACTGTTTTCAGCACAAATCCAAAACACAGCCCCATACCAGCTACTATGAAGAAATATAACTCCATCCTAGCCCAAATCAGTGCAACAGTGAACCAAATAGCATTCTGCATATAGTTACATAAAAGAATACTGATAGGTAAAAAAATTACCTGCTGACACTCCAGGCCTTACAGGGGGTCATTCAGCTGTCTAAACACAGGATGCCATATAGCAGCTGGTGCTCCCACAGGCTGTAGCTATGCTCTCCATCACACACCCCAGCCCTTTGCTCAGTCACCTGGCACAACTAAGAAAATGCTACAACTATTCCTAGGCAGTTGAATCCCACCCTCTGAGATTGCATCCAGGTGACCTTTTCAAATTGTTTATCAGATGACCAAAAACCATGATTCTACGTGTTAATGACATAGTTGGCTAAATCCTGATCCTGACAGAGTAGTGAGATGAATTCAGTAAATTAAAACATCAACATAACAGATGGGCAGAAAAGGCAAAAAAATCAAGCAGCAGCAAGTAGAAATCAGAAATACTTATTACTTTAAAAATTTGGCAAGAGAGGTTGAAATCATCAGGAGAAATCCCTGGTTTTCAAGGCTTAAAAAAGTGAGATGATGATAATGTGCTACTGTCACAACCAAAAGCCATTCTACCAGTTGAATTGCTGATGGTTTTCAATCTGACATCTTCTAGAGCAAAAAATTACAAGCAGATACAATTTATAGGAGTTAACATTTCCAAAGAGATTTCTCTAAAGAATAATTCTGAGGGATACAGAAAATTGAAAGACGTTAAAAACAAGAATTGGCCTTTTCACAGATAAGGAGAATAGATTTGTCTTAATATAACACTATCAAAAAGAAACATTAACTACAAAATTGTAGGGTTTGAGACTTTTTTTTTTTAACTGGAAAAAAGAAGTAATTGGTAATTCTTATTATTTTTTTCTGACTGTTCTGCCATCATTTGTCATCATGTCACAAATCTTTGTGCTATCTGTAATTTTATTGACAATGAATTTATGTTTTACCCCTGTTGTGGATTGACCCTAGCCAGCAATCATTCTTAACTAGTGTAGTAAGTATTTTAGGCAGTACTTTTAAAACTATTGTTTCTTTTACTAGCTGAAGTAACCTGGAAAATTCTAAGTCTAATGCATTATGTTGGGTTTGCATGGCAAGGTTTTAGTAGCAGAGAGGCTACAGGGGTGGCTTCTGTGAGAAGCTGCTAGAAGCTTCCCCCACGTCTGACACAGCCAATGCCAGCTGGCTCCAAGACGGACCCGCTGCTGGCCAAGACCAAGCCAATCAGCACCTCTGTGACAACATATTTAAGAAGGGAGAAAAAAAAAAAAAGTTAGGGAGAGCTTTTGCAGCCAGAGAGAGGAGTGATAAGATGTGAGAAACTCCGCAGACACCAAGGTCAGTGAAGAAGGAGGGGGAGGAGGTGCTTCAGATGCCGAAGCAGAGATCCCCCTGCAGCCCCTGGTGAAGATCATGGTGAGGCAGGCTGTCCCTCTGCAGCCCATGGAGGAAGGATGAGGGGGTGTAGAAATTCCACCTGCAGCCCATGGAAGACCCCACACCAGAGCAGGTGGAGGC
>VXBL01000040.1:0-10459 GCA_013400195.1 Aramus guarauna | reverse complement strand
ATGTCAAGACCCTGTGCGTGCACCCCACAGACACTCCCCACGCACGGACCCCTGCGCATGGACCCCACGTACGGACCCCTGCACCCACCCCCACCCACCCCCCATGCACAGCCCAACAGGGCGCACGGCCCCGATGCGCTCGCTGCGGCTGTGGTTCACACCACACCAGCGAAGCCCTACTTCTGCTGGTTGTACCCAGCCTCGCCGGAAAACCCCAGTCGAACCCAGCGATTTGGCTCTGCAGGTTGGCAGCTGAGCTGCGCGCTGCCGGGTTTGGGGGGGTGGGGGTGGGGGTCACTGAATCGTTTGCAACAGCGCAACAGCGACCGATGAGGAAGAGGGGTTTGCAGGTAACGATGCTCCCCCAGCCCCCAGGATGGGGTTTGCGAGGACTGGAGATCCCAAGGACCAGCAGCTCCTACGCACGGTGGGTGATGCTGCTGGGGGCGGGGGGATCCGCTTGGAGAACAGACCCGGAATCGGCTGGTCCCCAGCACCGTGTCCCTCCCCGTCCGGGTGCAAGGAGGTGCCGGGGCGCTGGGCAGCCTGGAGCAGCAGCGCAGGGTCACCGCCAGCACCGTAGGAAGCAGTGGCAATTTCCTCAGCAGCGCTGCGGGGCAGGATGTGTCTCACAGTGGCGAGGCGCCGCTGCTAGGCTGGCGCCCAAACCGGCCGTGGGATCTTGGCCGGCTTCAGCTTTGCTTTCTGGAGGCCAAGGAAAACTCCGTGCCACCACCGGTGAGCTTGGATGTTAGCTTAACGCGAAAGGTGCTGGGTCGTTCGCAGATTTAAATCTCCCCTTAATCTTGCCAGAGGCCTCAGAACAGCAGGACAGACACACAGGCAGCGCCGTCTCGGTGGCTTGGTGCCATGGTGGCGGTCCTGGCAGCGCACCTTCCACGCATCTCTTTTTGGGAAGTCTCCCCCATCCCCATCCTCTGCAGGACAAGGCTGCGGGAGCGCCTCCGGCAGCACGGGTGGCACCACACGCCTGCTCCCCCGAGGAGCCCAACCAAGAGCTGAACCAGTGTGGACATGAAGAGCGGTGAGCGCGTCTGGGAGCGGGACGGATCCTGACACTCGGGTGGGTGAAAACAGACAGGTCAGGCAGATGCCTGCCAGACTTGCGCTGTTCCTACCACGCTTCCAGCCTCAATGCTCGCCGGGTGAGCAGTGGAGGGTCCTGCAGGGTCCTCTTTAATTCTCCCGCTCATCCCAGCCCGAAAAGCCGCTGGGATTCAGGAGCAAGAGCGATCTCGTAACCAACTCAGCACATCCCAACCCAACCCCATCGCCAGGGCAGGCAGGCAGAGCTCCCACCTTACCGAACAGCAACACCACGAGCTCTATAAACCTTCATTGAACTAAACCTTCACCCCCCCTTCCCGGCAGGTTCCTTGGTGCTAATTGAGCTAAAGAAGGGAGGGGAGTGCGGCTGCCCCTGTCCCCCCCTCCAGCACCAGGCGTGGGGCTGGGGAGGGCACAGGACCCTGCTGGGTGCTGGGCCAGGGCAGAGCTGCTTGGTGTCACAAACCCCTCTGTCCTTCAGCAAAGCATTTAAAATTTTAAAATTAAGTCCCCGGCCGTGGCAGCCGTNCCCCCAAGGCCTAACAAGGAGAACATCTGCTGGCGGAGATAATGGACTTCTTCTGAGGCCCTTTGATTTTTCTAACAACTTTTATTCAAACACAGTGAATTAATACTGATGGTTCAGCTTTGACACACTAATGAGCCAGCCATGCCCTCCAGCCGAGGACACCAGAGCAGAAGTCAGATGAATTCCAACACCCAAGTCTCCTTCCAGCAGCCTCAGGACAGAGCAGGGGCTGAAGCAACAGGGCACGAAGGCAGCAAAACCTTCCTTGCAGCACTGAGCAGAGCAGGAACAATGGCTTGAGGAGGAAAAGTAAAAGAAAACCCCACAGAATGGGGCCACTCGCTGCAGGAGCAACTTCTCAGCAGGGATGAGAGCAGGAATCGCGCCCAGCACTGCCCACAGGTTTCGTCCGCAGGTACGAGGGGCTCGGTCCCCCTCCCCCTGGTTGGTGGGGGAGAGACAGGGCAAAGGGGCTACAGCTCTGGGTTTGGCACAGCCGAACCACCGCTCATCTCCTGCCCCTTGGCGAGACAGGACACGGAGAAGTTTGGGGTGAGAGCTGGCAGCCCCGGGCTGCGCGTACAAACCGCTCATCCACAGCGGGACACAGTATCTGTCGTACAGATCTTCCCTTCTCCACTTCCAGGGCATAAATTTGCAGTTTATAAAGAAAAAAGTCTGTTCCTGGGCTGGGAGAGAAGGGGGCAAAAGCCATGTTTTCCCTTGTTGTCAAAAAAAAAGTTTTTCTTCTTCCAACGTGGCTGTTCCGGACCTTCCCTGCATGGCTTGTCCGTGAGCTTTGCAGTCAACGCCAAGAGCCCCGGGGTTTTCCTGCGCCCCACCTCTAGCACCGTCCCTCAGCTCCAGCCAGCGCCCCGTGACCAGGGCTGAAGATGCAGCGTGGCACGGCCGCTGCAAAAGGGTTTGCTCCCTGCCACCGCAGGGTATGATCCACCCAGGAGCAGCTTGGAAAAAAAGAAAAATTAGTCAGACCAGCATCTTCAAATTAACAAACTGTAATTTTTCTCCAAAGATACATTTTCCATACACATCCATCATACACTGTAACAAAAAAAAGCAGTGTACATGAAATAAGAAAATAAATTAAATCCATAGCATAGGTAAGGAGGACGCTCTAGACTGGAGTAGAGTCGAAAGTTTCCAGCGATACAAGAGGCTCAAAAGTTTGTTTTAACAAGAATGCCTGCTAACAAGGGTCCAGCAAGTGTTTTAGGTCAGTCCAACTGCTTAAACAGTTTTATTTAGAGTTTTTAACAGCCATTATTGTCCTGCAACAGGCAGAGCTATTACATCCTGGGAAAAAGCCGAGAGGCATTGTTAAGATCCAAGGAGAGCATCCAGAAGATGATCAGATTGGTCCTGCAGCATCCGTGCTAGCCATCCTCCTTGGGCGGTGTGTACCAGCCTGAAACAAGGAGAGATCTGTGAGGGACGAAGCTGCCCAGGGATCACAAATCTAAGCCCGGAAACGCACCGCTGGACAAGCTGCTGAAAGCAGCAGCGCAAAGACATCAACTCCTGCTTCCGAAGGGCCGTGTCTCCCAGATTACCGCGAGGCTTTCTTCCCAGGTTACTTCCCGACGCCACCCAGATAACGACACGCTGGTTTTAGTTCCAGCCAAAAGGAGCCCAGCGGGGAAGGGCAGAGGGACGCTGCAGCCACGCGCTCCGCGTTAAGACAGCGGCTGCCGTCGCCGGCTGTCATCTTGCTCCAGGTAACCTCTGCGCTTGGGGCAGAAACGATTCGAGCAGCTCATCTGGACGCTTAGCCTAGGGGAGCCCGGACTAGCAAGGGGAAAGGCAGGCCCTCTCCCTCAGCCCTTACCGTTCTTCTCATGGATCTGAACCAGGGATTTGTAGGACTGCTGTGCTCTTGTCAGGCTGTACTGATTCTGCAAGGGAAGCCAGGGCGACCATCAGTCTGGCTAGCAACCGGCACGAGCCATCCCACACCCCTCCCCTACCCAAACTGCGCTGCCACAGAGCCCGATGTCCGCCCATCTGCCTCCCTCCCGTTCCCAACTGCTCCTCAGGTTCTCTTACGCTGACCGGGCCCTACCTTATTGGCTCCAAATTGTACTCGCGCTTTCCCCTTCACCAGAGTTGCGCTGATCTGCATAATCACCGACTCGATGGAGTACGCGCTGCTCCAGCCCTGAGGGACAGAGCGCAAGGCGGTGAGGTCAGCGCGGACAGGACCCCCGTGCAGGGGCCGCGCTTTCCCCAGTGAAAGGGCCTTCCCGAGCCCGGCAGAGGCATCGCGAAGCCGTAAGCCGTGCCAGGCAGCTGTCAGCCGAGGGTACAGGCAGGATTCGGCTGCCAGCGGGCCCCGAGCAGCAGCAGGACAAAGTGCGGCCGACAGCAGCTACCCCAGTCCGCGTACCGGGTGGTACCCACCTGCTTTGTAAGTAGCTCCATGCAGATGGCACCGCCACCCAGAACATACCTTGGGGAAGGAATCAAACAAAAAAAACAAAAAAAAAGAAAAAGTTACGTCAGAGACGGACACAGCCTCACCCACCCGCTGCTCCAGGGATGAACCGTTTTCTCAGATGGAAAAATGCACAAAAACCATCCACCGCCCCTGTCTGTGCTTCCCAGGAAGAGCCACTGCAAACTCTTATCGGAGAGATTACGGGACTGCGCAGCGCTGGATAAACTCTTAATGCAAACTGCTGCAGGAAGCAGCGCCAAGGACCTCGGCGAGCAGAGACAGGCAAACAATTACTTACCCCCCTGACAGCACCGGGGACACGACCCTTACAAACGGTGGATCAAAAGGAAAGTTATCCTGGAACAAGAGAAAGGAAGCAAATCCACTGAGAAACGTCAATTCACTGAGACAGACGTATCTTGAGGAGGGGACGGTATGGGAAGACTTACTTTAAAGGAGAAGTTTAGGAGGATGAAATCTGTTCCTTCTTTCTCTTTGAGGATCTGGAGATCATTGTGCAAAGCGCTATCCTCGTCAACCCTGTCGAAGGAAAAAACCCGGAGGGTCAGAGTCAAGGTTGTGCACCTCGAGTCAGCTGTGCTCGCTGCCACTGAACCCCGGAGCTACTGTACCTGCACAACCGGGCTGCCACGTCAGCCCTCAGGTTCTCGCCCAGAGGGCAGCGACAGCACCACGGGCTGTCAGCATTCTGCTCCTGGTTTGCAGAGAAGACCATCACACCCTTTTTGCATGCTGCCAGCTTAAAAATAAAGACTGCCTGGCCCAAGGAAAAGGCAGCAGCGGTGTCTGAAGGGTGTGAAAGCTCGGGGTTTTTGCCTGATGCACCTCTTCCAGGACTCTAGGAACAGCAGACAGACTTGCAGAGCCCTCAGATTACATCATCTTTCTCTGGAGACGTCATCTCCTTTCTGATGTGGAGACAGCAAGCAAGCTGCCCGAGAGAGGCTAACCCAAGGTCTGCCCGGTGCTCCCCTGCCCTGCTCACTTCCCCCCTGGCTCACAGGGACGTTTTGCTCCCACTACCAAGATCCACCACAGTTGCATGATCCCCAGCTATGCCACCTACTTCAGGAGTTTGACGTTCCAATCATATAGGCTGTCGTTCACTAGTTCAACTGCATAGTATCCTGCAAGGCAGAGAAGCGGTGTGTCACTACAGGAGGGGGGGTTGAGACCCAACCGCCCAGATTTCAAAGCCCCTTGGCTCTGCAGCACAATCTCAGCCTTGTGCAGACCCCTCCAAAAAACACAGCACTTAGCCAGAAGGACTGTCCTGAGGGCAGCAGTTTTCCTGCAACTGCTCTTTCCTGAGTCCTCGGGCTCGGGAAAGGAGTAGGAGCAGCATCAGCCTCAAAGCCAGATAATCCTCCCACCCAGTAACGGCGGGGAGCAGAGAGTACGGCAGTTCCGCTCGCTCTTGACAGAGCCACCACCAAAGGGCCGAGATCCTCTCCCCAGCTGAGCAGAACAGCCGTAAGGCCCGTTAGGTGCCACCCAGGAGGAGGAGGAGAACCCTGGCGTGAACAGCGGAGCGGCAGCCCCCTCCCTCGAGCTCCCCACAGTACTTACCGCCCTTGAAACTTGGTGATCGGTAAATATCCCTGAGCTCCTTCATTAGCCGGTCGGTGGCCTGCACAGACCCAGACACTGCACCCTACGACAAATTCGGGAGGAGGGAAGTTGCACTGTTACACTGCACCCACCACGGCCGCTGCTCTATGAGGCAAACGCCAGAGCTAGAACTCCCATCCAGCCTCTAAACTACACCTTACCACGTCCCCCACCTCTCAGCCTTCCCCTTTCCCCCTACAGCAACTTCCCTTGCCCCAAATACGCCACCCCAGGCAGCGCAGCTGCAGCGGCAAACGCCTCTCTGCCCTCTCAGCTGCGTAAGAATCTCAGCACAGGAATATAAGAGTGCAACCCACCAGCCACCTCGGCGGCCCAAAGCGAGGTGCAGCTCCTGGGAGCAGAGGGGAAGCCCAGATCTCGCTGCGGGAAGGCTGCCCCACGTAGCACCGATGCCTCGGGGGGCTCCCAAGGCCCACGCGTACTTCCCTGAGCTGCAGAGGCCGTTCAGACTTCTCTGCACGAGCCACACCAGCCCCTGAGAGCCACCGCTGTACCTCCGGCCAGGGACGGCCCCTGCGATTTAGGGCTAGCGGGTGCCTCCGTCACTCTCGCCCACTCTCTGCTTCCCCACCCCGCCCGCCCGCCAGGTCCCGCCCGCCCGCCAGGTGACACGTACATTTAAGTAATCTTGCCTCTGGTTCTTTTTTATTTTCTCTAAAATGGCCAGGTTTTCCTTCCCAATGCCTTCATCCTCTGTCTTCTTCCCATCTGCTGGCTCTTCTTCTTTCATCTCATAGTGGTCCAAGTCCTCAGTGTCCTGGGAAGGGGAGACGAGAGCTAGTAGGAGACGCACCTCCGCTCCTCCCTGCTCCCAATACTGCAGGTGGAAGCTGCCCTGAACCAGGAAGAATTCCCGGTGCAACTCTCCCTCCCCAGCAAGCCCCAAGCCCTGATCCGAGACACGAACGGGGTCGAAGACACAAGGCCTCGGCACGCTCAGTGAAGAAGTTTCAGGCACTGGGCCCCCCACTGCCCTCCAGTGCCAAAGGCAGCAGGCAGAGTGGCACGCTTTCCTTCCCAGAATTTAATCGGGCTCACGCGAGCTCTTTGTTCGCTGGATTCTTCCCTGCCAAGTCTCACGCCCGTTTATAATTAGCCATTAATCTTATGTATGCTTCCAAGCGAGCCCCACGTAACCAAAAGGGCACTGCATCACGGCACGCACGTGGCTCGAGCAGCCCCACGCCGTGTTTCCGGGTGGCCGGAACACTCAGCGCTGCCGGGCCGCGTTGTTCCTCCTTCACGAACAAAAACCCGACGCGAACACAGGTCGCCGGCAGCACGAGACGACAAAATTCATTGGCGCGGGATATATTTTTCTCCTCAAAAAAGAGGTGACGTTTCACTGCGTGGCTGGAGGCTCTTTGTAGCTCAGCTCTCCACCGCGCAGCACGGCCCCGATGCCCTCCCTGACCCCAGCAGAGGCGCGCGCCCCTCATCCTTTTCCACGATGACGCTCGTCGGGCCGATGCGTGCGAGACCCCTCCAATGTTAATAACCAGTAAAAACCAGTTGCAGCAATCGGGGGCCACTGCGTAGCTCTCTCCCCGTGCACAGCAGCTACTGCGCTGCGTCAGCACGCAGCGTTCAGCTACCTGGAAGCCGCCTGCAAATGGCTGCGGGTACCCACAGCTCCGGCGCTGGTATTAAATCCTCCGAACGAGTGTTTACTTCAGCCTCTCCAGACTAGCTGCTGCTATTCTGGATGAGCAGCATTTTTGGAAGGGCTTTGACATTTTTAGACTGTCACACAGGAAAACGGATCCTCCTAGAAAATCCCTCGAGTGGATTAACCTGCATAATGCATCTCCGCACCAGGGCACGGCTCTGCTCTTCCAGTACAGCCCAACAAACCCAACCGCTCCGCAAGAAACCTTTGCTCTAAGCGAGAGCGCTGTCCCTGCACAACGACGTACGGCGTTAGCAGAAAGCACAAGGGGGAACGCTCAGTTCCCGACGATTTCTGTTCCAGCCCACGAGAGCGCGAGGACTCGCGCATCACAAATTTGCCACGAAGCAGCAAGTTTGCAGATAGGCGAGGTTATGCTGGTACCAGTTTAAGCCTCCTCATTTTCTCGGGGGGACCCTGGCAAAGGCCACCCTCGATTTAGCGAACTATTAACTTTGTTAAAACCCCAACAACTGTGTTAGGCGTGCTGCTGCTAAGTGACCTGCCCCCAGGTCCTGCGGTGCTGCTGACTCGGTGCCCAGGAGAAGCGCGCGAGGCATCGCCAAACGTCACCATGGAGATTCAAGATTATTCCACCCACTTCTAGAGATCTCTAAACCGCAAACCAAACAACCGGAGCCTGTGGGTTTTGCAGCACGATATTCTCAGCCTGCAGTGAAGCATGGCTGCCTCTGCCGCTCCTGCCAATTAGCTCACTTGCACACTCAGCCATCCTACCTAATCCTCTCTGCGGGAGTCCCATTTTCACCGTGTGATTTCCCTGCCAGCAACGACAACCCGGAAATCCCATCGCTCGCGAGTTAAGTTTCAGGCTCTAGAGCACGGCAGAGCAAGGGGAGAGAAATTGTCTAAGGGGCTCCACTCTCAGCTGGTCCACGTGCCTTCGGAGGCCACAGCTCTCCCTCTCGGCTGCTGCGGTCCCCTGTGGTTTGTGAACACACGGCTCCCACCCGCGGCTCGGGGTCCCCAGCAGCAAAACACCGAGAAGGACCTAGCCTTGGAGCCAAACAGCGGGCTTCGCCCCGTCTGGGCTCCACGGGCTCCTCCCAGACATCATCCCTGTGCTCTTGCGTCCTTCAGCGGGCATCTCGCTGCGCTCAGCTGCCCGGTGTACTTCCTCGTCCAGCAAGGCAGCACTCACCTCTGGCATCTCTTCATCTTCTTCTTCAGAGGACACCTCTTCCTGCGTGCTCTGCAGAGACAAAAGGACAAAGATCGCACCGTCAGCTTCCTGAGGCAATGCTCTCCTGCCTTCCCAGACACTTCTGAGGCAAGGTTAAACAGGAACTTACAAGCAGAACCAAGTTAAAAGCAGACTGAAGCCAAGAACCTCTATAGGAAACTACACCGGAGCAGCTCCGCAGCACCAAGGCCCAACGGAGCAGGCTGGCATCACCCAGGACAGGAATCCACCCCAGGGAGATCCACACCTCACCTGCTGTGTTCCCTCTTGGGGGGCGGGAAGCCTCCGCCGCTAAAGCAAGCTCCAGGGAACGCGCTTTATGAACGCAGAAAGTCTCCTCCCGAGTAACCCACCTGTTCTGCCGGCAGAGGCTGGTCCAGCATTTCAACATCTGGATGTTGAGGGAGGTTGTAGAGTTTGCACAGGTCGGAGATTATTCGCTTCAGGTGCTGCAAAAGCTGTCCAGAGAGCAGACAGGGGTCAGAGAAGCGCGGAGACCCACACACCAAGCTGAGCCTCGCCTGTCCTCCGCTCTACGACGCTTTCTCTCGCAAACCAGCGAGCGAAGGCCCAGCACCCACTCCCTCCCGCACAGCACCCGCTCCGAGCAGTGGCAGACGCAGGGTGGGTGGGGGGAAGAAAATCACACCCCAGCATCAAACTCAAGAGAAGTCAGAGCTGCTCATCCCAAATTTCCTGAACCCTTCTGAGACCTGACAACCCTCCCCGCCTCAGGCGGTTGGGGTTTTACCCTCAGGAGCCACCAATGTCTCGCCACCCCCCCCCTTCTCCGCAGGCAGTGCCCCCCTCACCAGCGTATTTCCTTTCCTGACTTCCGCCAGCCTCTCCAGGATAGCTGCCAGGTTCGGATCATCCGACTCCACAGACCATATTGGGGGAACAGCTGGATAAGACTCCTGGAGAGGAGAAGGTTGTGTTTGAAACCACCGCAACTGCCTCCGTCCCACCGACGCAGCCGGTGAGGAACACAGCAGCGAGCCAGGCGGGATGGGGAGCTGCAGCCCCACGGATGTCTCTGGGAACGACCTGTGAGCGGCTGCATCCACCCTCCAGGTTGATCCCAGGCCGAGGGCAAAACGACCCCCTGCTCCGACCGTGCTAATCTGGCTCGGCTCTGCGCCACCTCCCCTCGGCCCGGGGTGGAATGCGGAGGGTGGTGACGTTTTGGCAAGAGGCCTTTGGGGTTAAGCGGTGGAGGCAGGACGCCGAAGGGCGTTCCGCGCTGCCCCGCGAGCCTCTTGCCTCGCCAGCTCCGGGCCCGGAGCGCCGCAGGAGGAGAATCAGGCGCGCGTGACCCGACGGCACCTGTGCAGGGGCAGAGGCCGAGCGGGTGCCTTTAACCCAGGGCAGAGCCGCAAACAGCCTCCGACAACGCTCCCGAGTTGCCCCTCTGGAAAATCCCGGCCCCGTTCAGCATCGGGGACTTCCCACGCTCCGCCGGAGCCACGGTACCGGCTAGAAGTTGCCGTGCAAGACGGGCCACGCGCCCCACCGCAACCTGAACCAGCAACCCCAGGCGAGGACGAGCCAGAGCGGAGGCGAAGAGCCTGGCGCTGGCGCTGCAGGTGCCCCCTCCTCCAGGCACCGCCGGGCAGGGCCACCGGGGACCCCCCGAAAGAACCCCCCCACCCAGCCAAGCACAGAGAAGGGGGGCAGGGTGTCCCCCAGCGGGGGAAGAGCCCGTCGGGGTGCCGGAGCACCCCACGTCCCCCCGGGTGGGGGGGGGGGGGGACAAGGCGGCGGCCNNNGGGGGGGGGGGGGGGTTACAAGGCAGCTGCCCCCCGGGCCCTGCCCACGCCTGCGGCTGGAGCCTCCCGGGTTTGTTCTGTGTCCCGGTTCGGGGAGCCCCGGGAAGCTCGG
>VXBL01000028.1:307-17385 GCA_013400195.1 Aramus guarauna | reverse complement strand
GGTCCCCCTGGATGGTCCCGTTCACCTCCCCCCCTCCCTGCTCCTCCACTGGCTCCTGTGCAAAAAAAGCAATCGGCTGTGCCGGGGTAACGAGGCTCTGCCGGCCTGGCGCCGCTCCCCCTCGCTCCTCCACCGGCACAACCGGTGATGACGCAGCGTGTCCATGTCCCGCCGTACCCCAGCTCCTCTCCGAGCCCTCGTTCCGCCCCGGCCCCCCAGAAATCGGGCGCTGAACCACCTCCGGTCCCCACAACCGGCCGCACACGGCTCGGCGTCCGCCCCAAGTCCTCGTGCCCGGATCCCAAGGCTGCGGCTGGACGTGCGGTTCCCGGCCCGACCCGGGATTTACGACGAGCGAGGAGGAAAAGATCCATCCGGGTTTGCCAGCGAGGTCGGCGAGTCCCGGGGGAAGATGCATAGATGAGGGTGGGCTGGCGGAGAGAGCTGGGCTTGGGGGGGATCTGCTCGTCCTGGCGCAGCTGGGAAAACCAAAGACGCTGGGAGATTCTCATGCAGGATCCTGGAGGGCAGGGAGGCAGGGAGGGTCCATCTGAGGGAGGGGAAGGTCCGTGTCTCTGCTCAGGAACAATCCGCCTGCGCAGCCCGCTTTCACCTGGGGATGGGGGGCAGAGGGGGGGCCCCACGTGTAGCTACAAGACAAGAAAGTCCATTGAAACCAAAACGCGCGGGGAGATGGCTCACCCGGCGTGCCCAGTGCTGCTGGCACGCACCGGATCGGCTGCTTCCCGGCCACCAGCACCGGTTCAGAGGATCACTGTCCCGGTGCTCTGCAGAGTGGGATCCGGCACGGCAGCTTTCCCTCCTCCACATCCCCACACCAGCTCCCGCTCCTCCCCCCCCACGTCCCTGCAGAGATCTGGAGCCTGGGATTTGCGACTCGAACCAGCCGCCGCAGCACACNAAAACAAACAAAAAACCAAACAAAACAACCAACCAACCCCAAATACCCCAAAACAAACCCCAAAACAGTTAGAGGGGAGGGTTTAGTACAGCCGCAGCGAGCCCGCCGTCCTCCTGCAGTACAAGCTTTTTACAACGTACAAAAGAGATCAGTAACTACGGTTAATGTCCAGCCCGCCCCGGTACTGCGAGTAAATACAGAGAAACCAGCCCGGTACCAACAGTCGGACAGGGTAGTGTGTAAGGCAAAAACGTCAGGCGGAGGCGGGCGGCGCGGGGTGACGCGGCCCCAGGTCCCTGCCCACGCCCCCCCCCCGCCTCCTGCACGAAACAGAAGTGATGGCCCCCCGCCCACGGTAACGGCATTCCCCAGCTTCCTCCACGGATAATTAGTGTTTAAAAGGGTCTCGTTTGGTAATTTAGCGTTAAAAGGCGGGCTGCCACCACTGGGCACCTCCTCGCCCCATCAAAACCCAGCGGCGTGAAAAGCTGTGGGCTGCAGGGGTTTTGGGGTNGATCTGCTCGTCCTGGCGCAGCTGGGAAAACCAAAGACGCTGGGAGATTCTCATGCAGGATCCTGGAGGGCAGGGAGGCAGGGAGGGTCCATCTGAGGGAGGGGAAGGTCCGTGTCTC
Organism: Aramus guarauna; assembly: GCA_013400195.1. NCBI lineage: Eukaryota > Metazoa > Chordata > Aves > Gruiformes > Aramidae > Aramus > Aramus guarauna. The sequence continues at coordinate 15,831 of VXBL01000028.1, read as the reverse complement.
TGCTCAGGAACAATCTGCCTGCGCAGCCCGCTTTCACCTGGGGATGGGGGGCAGAGGGGGGGCCCCACGTGTAGCTACAAGACAAGAAAGTCCATTGAAACCAAAACGCGCGGGGAGATGGCTCACCCGGCGTGCCCAGTGCTGCTGGCACGCACCGGATCGGCTGCTTCCCGGCCACCAGCACCGGTTCAGAGGATCACTGTCCCGGTGCTCTGCAGAGTGGGATCCGGCACGGCAGCTTTCCCTCCTCCACATCCCCACACCAGCTCCCGCTCCTCCCCCCCCACGTCCCTGCAGAGATCTGGAGCCTGGGATTTGCGACTCGAACCAGCCGCCGCAGCACGCATGGAAAGCTCAGGGCTTTTCAAATCCACATTAAACATTCATTGCTCTAAAAATAAACGAGCATCCCATTCTCCCCGGAGTCTCCTCTGGGATCCGCAGGGCTGACGCGCAGCAGCGGTGCAGCAAGGGCACTTTGCGCTGTGCCGGCAGCGCCGGGTCCGAGTGCCGCTGCTCAGGGCTCCGCGGTTCGGCCCATCCTGGGACGTGGAGGGGCTCTTCACCCCCCCCAGCCCCTGCCCAACGCCAGCGTCAGCCGCAGGGCCAGCTGCTGGGGTCCTTTTGTAATCGCTCCAGCACCAAAGAGCCTGAGCCAGGCAGGAACAAGCCCCGCGATGTTTCTCCGCACAAGCTCAGCAGGCAAAAAGAGGGGGCAGGCGGGATGGGACACCCGCACAGCCCCAGTCCTGAGGGCTGGAGGCCTTCGGCACACCGGGGAGCACATGCAGGCCCCAGAGGAGGACATGGATCAGAGCCTGGAGCGGCTCATGCCAGCCCTTGCACACTCCATCCCGAGCCCCAGAGCTGCCCCGCTGTCACCTCCTGCCACCCTCGAGAGCACAGGAGGGGAGCCAGGCCACGCAGGGCCGCGGGACACCTCCTCCTCCCCCCTTACCTCTGTTTGTTTTGCTGGGGTAGATTCTCTGGAAGTATTTATATTCTTCTGGGGCTGGGAAGTCTTCAACAGGATGAAAAGAGTATTTGGATTCAAAGTCATCTGCAGAGAAGAGGGAAAACCGGGCAGGTCAGGGAGGGTGGCTCTGGGCGAGCACAGATAAAGCCAAAGGCCTTGGCTCCACACTGGGACTCCCCCCCCCAGCTCCAGCCTTGCCCGGGGTCCCACTCACCCAGGAACGCTCTGACGGTGGAGATGGAGTCCCGGTGCCCGTTCCGCACCGGCGGAGGTGGCGGCGGTGGCCCAGCTGGAGTCCTTGTGGGCGGCGGCGGTGGTTTCCCTCTGCTCGGGGGCTCGGCGGAGCCATGCAGCCTGTAGGGGGGCGGAGGTGGAGGGGCGTCGCGCCCCCCGTTTCGCAGCATTGGTGGAGGGGGCGGCGGGGCTGCAAGGAGAGCTGGGTCAGCACCGGTGCGGCCCACCGCAGCCTGCCAAGGTGCGGCATCCCCAGGGCGAACCCTCCCTCCAGCAGCAGTGCCAAGGACATCCTCCGAGGTAGCTTTCCAGGCCAGCTGCTGAGCCAGACCGCACCAGCGGCCAGCACGGCTGGCCCAGGGATGCTCCTACGCGCGCCCAGAGATTTCCTGCTTGCTCCCGACATCTGCGTTCTCCCATATTTCGCAGCGGAGGGGATCGGCCAGCCCGCTCCCTCCCCAGCCCGGTGGGGCTGCTCTGGCCCCCCCGTGCTCCCAGTCTGTGGCCAGACCCAGGCCATTCTCTGCACGAGAGGGGATCCGAGGGGCAGCTACAAGCACGCACACGTGGAGTTTGAGGGTAGCAGCTCCACATGGAGGCAAGATGCTGCCTGTCAGGGCTGGGAAGCCACATCCGCACTGCCACCAAGGTGGCGACAGGACCCACAGCCCCTCCGATCCACCTCTGGCTCCTGCCCAGCCTCCCACGGATGCACAGTGGCAGTTCGTGCCCCTCGTTAGGCTAATTACACACAGACTAACAGAGCAGATCCCCAGCCGTAACTCGGAGAGATTCTGGCAGGGCCAGAAGGACAGAGCGGCTTGGCAAAGGACCAGGCGGGAGCTGCGGTCTGGATGTGGAGCCCAGGAGCACACGGGGCGGGGGGGGGCACAGGGACAAAGCCATCACTGCTCCCAGCAGTGGGGACACGCTCGCGCCCGGCTGTGTGCACAGGGGCAACAGCAAGCAGTTTTCACCGAGCCACCCATTAGAAGGGTGGCCGACATCAAAACCCCTGCACCGGCAGCGACAAGAGCCTTCAGCGCCAGCTGTGCTCTGAATCACGCAGCACCAAAACCAGCCCAGAGAAGGGCAGGATGGTTCCCGGGGGCTGAGTGTGTCTGGCTGCACCACCGAGGGAAAGGCTTCTCCCTGCTCTGCTGCAGCTTTTTGTCACCACCCCAGTGACATTTAGGAAGCTCAGGGGAGCAGCTGCAGCGTACGCGGCTCCGGCTCCGCCACGTTCTCACCTCCCACCCCAGGAGGACGCACCAACCTCACGGGCAGGAGCCGCCCAGCCGCAACCCACCGCCAATTATCAGGCATGAAGGGAAGTGGATAAAGAGAGGACAGGACCAGGGACGTGTATTGGACGTGACAGTCCAGCTATCGCCCCTGGCTCAAGCTCTATACCGACTGCCACATGCAGGAGAAGCCTTGCTGTGCCCCGGTGCCGACTCTTCCCCCGGCATCTCCCACCAGCCCCCAAACACCCTGCGGGCAGGCGGCCGCAGCCTGACCCACCACGGCTGTTCCCCAGCATGGAGGAGCCGGGCCCAGCAGAGCAAACGGTTCTTACCTGCTCCCCGGCTGGGGGGGTCTCTGGCCGGCGGAGGGGGGCGACTACTCTGGAGAGACGGGGAGGCTGAAGCGGGTGGTGGCGGTGCCAGACCCCGCAAAGGGCCTGGGGTCTTCCTGTGTAAGGAGTTGTGTCTCNCAGGGGCTTCTCCCGGTTGTAGGAAGACACCTTGGCACCGTGCGCCGGAGGGGGGGCAGGAGGTGCGGCGGTGCGGCGTCCCGGCGGGGGAGGCGGAGGGGCGGACGAGCTGTGCTTCATGCCGGTGCTGCCGGCAGTGTTGGGCCGGGAGAGATCCGGCAGGGAGGGCCTCTGCGTGCGCGGCAGCTCCGGCGGCGAGGCCCGGCTGTTGTCAGCATCGTCTTGAGGTCGGCTGTTGCTGGCTGGCACCGGGGGCCTGGGGGCGGCTGCTCTGGAGCCGGGGACTTGCAGGGTTTGCTTACCGGAGCTGTCTGCGGTGAAGGAAAGCAGAGTGACTGGCCAGGCACAGCGCGGGCCGGGAGTCAGCGAGAGCGACGTGCGGTGCTTCGTCCCCGTGCCTGCGCTGAGCGCGGGGCAGCCTGCCCGCTCGGCCGAGGAGGGCCAGACCACGGGGAACACTGTCTGGCACAGGCAGGGAGCTGGCACCGCGCTCAGCCACACGCAGCTCCTCTCTCACCACTGCTATTCGCTCTCTGGCTTCCTGGAAGGCAGGTTGCCACAGAAAATAGCAGAGAGAAATGTTCGGCAACACACGTGACTACCGGGCCCTACAAGGAGGTTTGTGTCATGGGATGCTGTGGCACGGAAAGAGTGCAGTTTGACTGCAGCCACACATGGGGGTGCTGATTTGGGGTCCCTCTGCCTCTAATCAGTTGAAATCCCCAAGGAAACACAGCAAAATCCTCAACCCCCTCCTGCTCAGGGACCTTCCGAGGGAAACCCCACGCAAACCACAGTCAGACAGCCATTACCTGAGCTCTCCTTCGTTCCCACGGGTCTGAGCTTGGGCACACCGCCTTGGAAGAGGCCGCCCTTTGGCTGGATCACAGCTGAGCTAGAGCCGTAGCTGCCGCCACCACTGCCCTTGGGCTCTGAAAGGAGAGAAGCAGAGAGATTAAGCCTGGTATTATCAGCTCCTCCAACGAGGAGCCACTGGAAACCAGACGAGTGAGAGCCCAGGAGCCATCCTGAAGGGCACAGCAGCACCCAGGGTGGGGCTGAGCGCCTCCCGAGTACTCACTCTCTAGCATTGGTGCGCTCCGGTCATTGATTTGTGTCACCTTCTTTAGCTTGGTCCCTTTGCAGATGTCCTGCAGGAGGGCCCCACGGCCCCGCTGCTCCTCTCGGCTCAGTTTCGGCGGCTCCGTGTTCGCCTGTAGACAAGAAGCGGCTCAGCAGGAGCTCGCCTGTGTGCAGGGACACCCCAATCCCCAGAGCAGGCACAGCCCGACTCCACCTTCCCGCCCCTCTGCTGAACCTAGAGGCACCCCCACCCCTGCAGTAGCCTTTTCCAGGGGGTCTCCTCCAGAGGGAACAGCGGGGCTGCCCCAGGGCGTTATGCTGCTGTTCTACAGGGCGAGGTTGAGACCCTGTCCTACCTAGACCCAAGGCGCAGCTCAGCTGCAGCCCCATGCAAGATCCCCTGCTCAGGGGGAGACCCCGAGCCATCGTGGAGCAGAAGACACTCGCGCAAAGAAAAGCCACGTGGCAGCCCCTTCCACATACAAATTCTGCTGCGAGGGAAACTGAAGCACAGCCCGTGGGTCACCCAAGACTCTCGTAGGTCCAGAGACAGCACAGGGGCCCCTGGCAAGTAGCACCACGTGGAGACAGGCCCCCTCCCCACCCCACAGCCAGCCAGGCCAGTGAGAAGACCCCTACCTGACTGAAGGTGGGAGGTGGCGGGGGGCCAGGCGGCGGCGGCGGCGGAGGAGGGATCGGCATCCTGGCCTGGTTCCCGACAGCTCCGGCTGCTCAGTGCTGGGGGCAAGCCTGGTCACTCATGCCTGCGGCAAGGGAAGAAGAGGTCAGGGACAGGAGGGGAAAGGAAGCGGCTGGCCGTGGAGAAACATGGCCCTGGGCTAGTGTGCCAGTGCCCTGTGCCTGGAGGTCCTGCATGGGGCAGAGGCTGGGGCTGTTCTCTCCCAGCTGGCTCTAAAGGGCCGTCTAGTTCTCCCAACAAGCTGGGGCAGCCAGCGTGACCCCCCCCCCCCCCCCCCACTCCAAATCGCCAGGGTCCCCACCCCAGTGCCAGAGCCTGCAGCTGAAACCCAGGATATTTTTCACACAACCACCTTGCTCGGCAGAGAAAACCTAGCCAAGCTAATCCTGCGCCATCAATCCAGCTCCTTTATCTGCAGCCGGAGGCTGCTCACGTGGAAGTGTGACAGGAGCCCAAAGCCTACAGCCCGTCAGCAGGCACTGCGGCCAGCCCTGGCACGCGTCCCCAGCAGGCCCCTCCAGCCACGAACACCGTTAAATCTGCTAGACGGATCACCGAGCAGAAGGCAGACGAAGCGGCGCGGTGCTGTCCTGCGGCTCGCACAAGGAGAGACAATCCCATCCCTGAACAGCCCTGACAGATAAAGCAGATTTTTCCAAACCGCTCGGATCCTACATCAATAAACTCCCAACACTCCGAAGGCTGTCCGTGTCCCACGCCCCACGCCATTTCCACAACTCCAAAGCCCTCCTTGAAGCTGTCCAAGCAGGCAGCAAAACAAGGTTTCCCAGCATTGATCTGATTACATTTCAATCCAGCTCATCACAAGCCCAAAATGAATCCATCCTTGCACCGCAGCTTACCCAGAATGGCTCCCAGCCCACGGAGCGCTGCGCCGGTGGGGCTCCGTAGAGCCCGGCAGCTCCGGTCGGCACCGGAGACTGAGCATGGAGGAAACGGGACAGGAAGAGGAGTCTGAATCACCGGGAGATCACAGGACGGGCCTCTGGCGAGCTCGTGCCTCTGACAGCAACGCACAGGTAGGGCTGTCCCGGCAGCACCGGCTCAGGGAATAGGAATGTGATGACTGGAGGCCTCACTCGCCACCCTGGGAGTTTCGGGTGCTCAGGGCAGACCAAGAGGCAGGGGATAAATGCCCCTCTCCAGGCCACAGATGTCTTTCCCCCAGGAAAACCTGCTTCTTAACCATTGAAGGAGACCACAATGCCAATGCCAGATAAGAACAGGATAGTTTCACACCTGAAGTTTCTGACTTCTGATCCCTGACCTCCAGAGAGGTCACAGACAGATCCACCACGACAGTTAAAGCTTCTTTACAACCCAGGCACTGAAACCCAGGTGCCCACGACCTTTGAAATAGTTTGTATCAGGAATTAAAACCCAGATCCCTTCTGAGACTCACCTTCAACTAGATAAACTACAATTTACTGATGTCACGAGGGCCAGAATAAGACCAGGTCCATCCTCACGTGTCAGACATTCCCGCTCCCTGTCATGGCAGAGGTCTGAGAACAGGAAAAACGGACCAGCAGCATCGCTGCGATGCCAGCGGCTCCCCTGCCCTCGAGCAAACCACCAGGTCCCTGCGGTTTAGGAAAATAAATAAAATGCCTTTTAATTAAAAGCATCTCTTCTACCAAGTGAGAAACTCCTCAAGTACAGACAACCCTTCATTGGGAAGATGTTCTTCCCTCCATCTTCTGGTGTTTTCTAAGTCACTTGAGATCTCAAGTTCTCTGGCGGCACGGGCCACACCTCTGTGGAGCCGGGAACGGTGCGAGCTCAAACCTGCCCTGACTCAGTGGGTCCTCATCCACCTCAACAGGGCAGCCACCTCGCTCCTGCCCCTCGGAAACGCACCTTCCCCTGACACGTACGGAGCTATTTTTCCTTCGGACGGAGCCTGTGGCCTCGCAGAGAAGAGTCAACATCTGGCGATTCCTCCTACAGCCTCACCAGTCCCACCAAGCTGGGACGCTCGGCAGATTGGAACGAATCCCGGCAAACCCATTCGGCCTGTACCTTTCCCACCAAAGCAAGATCAGAGACGGCTCACAACGCGCTCGTCTGGGACCTGCCGGCGCTGCCAGGACGTGTTGCAACAGGAGCGCTTTTCCCCCGTGCTCCTTCCCACCCTGCAGCAGGATCACAGGGCCAGGACGGCGCGAGCTGCTGCCAGGGCAGAGCGTGACATCAGCGGGGGGACGGTGTGACGGTGTCGCGGCACAACCAGCGGGAGGGGACAGGCAGGAGAGCCCCGGCCTTGTTTGAACACCAGCAGCTGGAGGTAATTAGCAGAGATACAGCCGAGAAACGTGCCAGGTAATGAGACTCCTGACTCGGTCTCATGTGTCACAGGCCTGAGCCAGCACAGGATCAGTGCCAGCACTGCGGGCCATCACCTCCGCTCCCGACCCACGGGAACAAAAACACCCACATCACCTCCCCATTACGCTCCCGCTCCAGCTGGTTACTCACGGGGTGATGTTTCCCACCCAGCTCTGCGCTTCAGGTCACAGGGGACCCTTCAAACACCGCCACGACAGGGACACACTGCCTCTCCGCAGGCGGACGGACAGGGGTTTGTCAGCTGTCAGAAAACAAGTCAGCGCTACGTCTGCGAGGGAAACGCATCGCTCTGGTGTCGCGTGTCCGCACCCCCATTTGCCCTGCTGCCCACCACGTAAGCTCTGCATCAGGCAGAGCGACTGGGGACAATCCCACAGTGACATTACCTCACGTAAGCACAGCCGGGGAGGAGAGGGGTATTTCTACAAAGAAAACCATGAGTCATTATCTCCCCATATCTAATGTGCCCTTAAAACTAGTGTTGCACCGAAACCTGTGTTCAGATAAAGGCTCTGACCTAGAAGAGCGAGAGAGAAGAGTTTAAGCTAAAGCAGCTTGGGGATAAACTGGAGCTGAATTCCCGAGAAACAGGTCATTTTGTTTCAGCACACGGCCCCGTTCAGGTTGTGGATTAACAGCAAAGGTCACATTGAAAAACCAAAATCAAGAGGCACTGAACTCAGCACGTGGCGGCTGCTGATTGTTTCATACTATGAGAAAGCTGAAATCTCTGGGTGGGAACACTGGAGCGATCTGTGTCTGTCTTTAAAAGAAAACCTAGATCTTTAATGTTCATAAAGACAGACACAGCTGATAAAAGATTAGGGAGACACAAACTAAATCCTTCAGGGGGAAAAAAAAAAGGGGGGGGGTTCTCCCAGCAATGCTTACCACCCCTTAATGTCTGGCATATGCCTTACGGAAACCATGCCCTTTAAACAATGCCGCTCCGACAGCCGACTTCTCTGCATTTCTTCTCCTTTGTTCTTCGTTACCAGGGATCCTTTCACCAAGCCAGATCTGAGGCTTTTAGAGCTCCATATGCCACGGCGGCAGCTCACTGCGCTTGCAGGGAAAGTGGTTTGAAAGACCTGAATCGGGGCAGTGAGAGAGACACCCACTAGATCAAAGCGCAGAGGAGAGCTCATCTTCAGCTAAGCCAGGAGGGGCAGGTTTGCACATTAGCTTTCCTTTTAAAATTTAAAAAAAAAAAAAAAAAACGAGAAAGCTGTGAGAAAACCGGAAGGAAGACGACGTGTGAAAAGCTATCGCTTTGGAGGAGAGAGAGTTCACCGAAATCGAGGTGACCCCACGGAAAGCGGCTTCCAGAGCTGCGGCTCAGCAGCCACGCTGGACCCCACAATCACCGCAGCACCGACGTCAGGGCAGTCCTCCGGCATTTCAAATCAGGTGTCCCCTGCCAACCTTGGGTTCAAAACACTATTAAAACCCAAGAATGTTACACTCGGCGGTGTCCTTCTCCGGTAAAATGGCCGAATTAGCCAGATCTGGCCTGGACAGGACTACATGTCGTGTTTTTCAAGCGTTTTTCAAGTCCCCATTTGCTGTGAAGGCAAATGAAATGCCTTCTCCAGCAAGCAGCCCTGGATTCTGCTCATCCCTTGGGAGGGTGTTTGCTTTTTTAGCAGGACAGGCAGCAGTGACCTTCAGACGCCGTAAGCGCGTTTCCTCACTTTTCAGGGGGATTTGGGCGCCGTGGTGGATTTGTATTTCACAGCTAGGCTCACTGCCGCGGCGAGCCTGCATTTGCAAACCCGAGATGAAGCGCTTCATCCTCAGGGAGGCACTGGCTTTGAACTGCAGATCAAGAGGAATTTCCAGCCCTCTGATGTCGGCTGCAGAATGCGGCTGCACCGGTTTGGGGACGACTTCCAAGGCTGGACCTCTCAGACACCCTCCCTCCCGCCCCCGCCTTGCAGGGAGCCTTTATCTTCCACCTCTTCCCATCTAAACCCTCAGTTCCTCGTTACCCTGAGCGAAGCCCTTCCAAATTCAGAGCCTGTCCTCCGAAGCCTGACATTTCTGCCCGTTCCTGAGGAGTGAGGGCTTCGGCAGCACTGAAGATGCGACATAAATAATTTATCCTGAAAGACAGCCATCACAGGATTTAAGGTCATTCAGGCTTTTAAAATCGTATCAGCATGCTTTAAGAGAGCGAGCTGCCATCTCGATTTGGAGCGTCTCAAAGAGCCAGTGCATCTCTGCGTGCAGACAGACAGACACACTCCAGCCCCGCGGGACTCAGACGTTCACTGTGAATTATTAACAACCCACGGTCACTGACAATGCATTTTTAACAAAACCCTGAACACAAAAAGTTTCTAATGCCTCAGGGCCAAATTCCACAGCCCTCGGTGGAGCCACGACAGCTTCCCCATCTCCAACCGCGGGACCCCAGAGTCAGGCCGTCCTTTAGCAGCTTGCTTTCCACCGAGCTCAACTTGGTTCACTTGGCAGAGGAAACCTTTAATCAAGAGCAAGGAATTGTGTCCCGACATTGGGCTGCAGCAAAGGGAAGAGCAGGAAAAGCCTGTCCCAGGAGGGCCTGGAGACTTCCCTGCCTCTCCCCATCCCATGTGCCAGGCGAGAAGGGAAAGGAAGCTGGGGAGGGAGAGGTGGCACATGAGGGGAGTGGGCAGGAACTGCTCTGAACCACTGCTCTCTCCGACGGACACCTCCGATTGTTCCAGGAGGAGGAAGCGGTGGGAGACACAGGGACTTCCCGACTGCTTTGACGGTGACCCGCAGCTGGGAATAGCGTGCTGCACGGCCCACACCTCGCAGAGAACAATACACCGCTGAATGGAAAGCGGCTCCCGAGCCTGCTGGTGTTAGTGTTCAGATAAAAACACCTTTTTATCAACTGCCAACGATACAGCGTCCCCTTCACCACGGGTTCCAACACCGCCTGCGCATTTAGAGCAAATGAAGCCTGCACGCTGGAGCCAACAGAGCCGGGAGCTCCTCGAGGCACAAGGGGAAAAAGGAAAACATTGGTGGCCTCAGGAGCAGGAGAGGGAGCAGAGGAGGGCTCCAGCCACCTCTGAGAGCCTTTAAAGCCCCCAGGCAGCACCGGAGCCCACTCAGGCCAGGCTCATTTAGAGGCAGACGCTAACGAGCTGCATCTAAGGCTCTGCATGGCAGACCCAGCACAGCATCAGTCTTTGCTCTCCACCAGGCTGCAGCTGACACGCTACCAGCAAAGAGCAAGGAACGCCGAATGAACCCGCGGATCTTCCGACCATCACTCAAAACCGACAACGTGCAAAGTTATCTGTAAAACAGCACCAGACGCTCCGCAGCACAAAGCTTACAGCACCGTCGGCCTTACACGGGAGCAGGCAACAGTCTCCAGCTCCAGCCTGCCACCCTGAGTTGATGCTGTCAGCTGCTGCATCGTCTGCCGACGCAGGTCTGAGTCATGAGGCAGGGACAACAAAATGCCCAGATGAAACTCTGCCAAAAAACCCACATTAATTGGACAAGACCCCGCTGAAGGCCACGCTTTCAAACCAAACCCCTGCACCAAGCTTTTCTCCTAGACTCACCCCAATATCTGAGCAGTTAGCTAAAAGCCGACCCACCCTCTCGGCAGAAGTGATGCCAGGCTGACACGAAGGTCTGACAGTTCTGGGTCTTCCTCCTCTGCTCCCCGAGAGAGGTGGCCCTGCCCCGGCACATGGGCCCAACAGGCAGCGTCCTCACAAGAGGTCACATCGCCATGAGAGCGAACGGGCTGTGCTGGTGTTTTAGCAGAAAAGCCAGTGGTCTGCCCAGGCCCCCGGCCCCCATCCAGAGAGTTCGGTTACAACCGTGAAAAAAAAAAAAAAATCCTGGTGAAAACCACGAGCTTTAAAATACTGTAGGACCGGCTCTAGCTTAAACTCCTGTACCAGCCTCCATTTGTGTTTAAACCACTCAGCTTAAACATGCCGAGACTCCGCAGCAGCCACCCTCCCGCTCTCCCTGCAGTCCTTTGGCCCCTTCACTCAGCAATGCAGCACCCAGGGTGGGTTGGTCTCCCCTGGCCAGGGGCCTCCAGGACAGACAGCCCCCTGTGCACCCCACCAGAGTCTCTCCCACCTCCCGCCAGGCTTTTGGGAGGCTGAGGACAGAGATCTCCAGCTCTGGTGCCTTTTGCCACCCCTCTCCTGCAGGCCAGAGGCGCTGGGGCTCTGCCTGCTCACCAGCCTCCCGCGCCGACTCTTTTGCAAGAGCTGCTCTGAGCTCGGCTGCGGGAAGGAGCCTTGAAGGAGACGAGCGAGAGCTGGGCTGGATTGCGAGGTCTCCTGCTGTTCCACAAAACCTGGCCAAGTATTCTCAGGGTTTTCCTAGGCAAAGGCCAAGCAGAGATGCGCCGATTCGCAATCCAGAATACATAGGGCAAGTAACCAAGGCAGAGTGCAAGTCGCTGGGCGCTGTCGGGAGGTGCCTGCTAGAAGGGCGCAGTCACTGCCGCAGAATAAAGTCACTCTCAACCACCCTAAAGCCGCAACGACTGTGCAGAAAGGAAGCAGCCACTTGGAAAACCATCACCGACTGTTTCTAAAAAATTTAATTGGCTAAAGAAATGCATCTTTCCTCTAACCAGGTTTGCACTCAGAGGCATCAGGAGAAAATTTACAAGCTACCATAGAGTACTCAGCACTTAAGTGTTATTTCGGGACACGTGTATACACTTAATGTTTGTGTAAGACCCTAAAGCTACAGAAACCTTAGAAACAGGGCTGATCCATGCCACAGGATCGATAGGATGGCTTACGGCAAGCAGAGCCCTTGCTGGGGCATGAGGCCGAAGGTGGCAGCCGCAGCTGCGGGAGGTGTAAGAGCACGAAGGAAGCGCCTGTGTCAATGCCAAGGGGAAACTGAGCCAAGCCCCGTCAGAGCGAGTTCTCCGCGCAGTCAGATCCACATTCGGCTGCTTTTCAGGTCGGTAGGTGCCAAGAACACGCTGCAAATTTACAGCCGGCGCAGAGGGAGAAGAGGGCTTGGTTTGAGATGTGATCTAGTAACAGGGTGTGACAGACGGAGAGACTCAGCAACGGGGTCAGATGGTCCTTGCAGGCGCAACACCGTCCCTCCCAGCTCCCGGGCAAAGCCACCAGCACCCCCAGGCCACAGACCCAGACTCCAACCCAGGCGAGGGAAGATTTAAGCCCCACACCTGCAGGAGGAAACACTGCTGGCCCCACAGGGAAGGTGCCCGGCTGCTTTGGCAAAAGCAGAGACAGGCCCTGGGCACGAGCAAGCGCCACGTGCATCGCTGCGGGAGCACCACGGCAGCGGGTCGGACCTGACAAGGACACTGGAGCGCAGCAGCAGCACCAAATCCCAGCAGGCAGCATCCCAGGACGCAGGGCCCGGCACGACACCCACATCTCCCCGTGGCCCAGACTGCCCGGGGGCCACGCTGCGAGCGAGCCCTGCTGAGCAGCATTTGCAACTTGCCTCACCTGCTCCTGCTGGAAAGGGGAAAGTGCAGCTTCCTGCAAACCTCCGCACCCGCCCGGCAGCTTCTCCCCTTTCCCCAAGAGCATCCCTCCGGAGCTGCCTCCGCCCCGGGGCTGCCAGAGGGAGAGTCTGCGCCCAGGGCACGGTGCTGCCGCGGCTCCGGCTGGTGCAGCCAGTCCTGTCGAGCGGCAGGAATTTCTATGGTTATGGTATTGCATGTGGGAGACACCAAGGGAAGGGAGTAGGGACGGGCCAAAGGAAGCAAAGAGGCACCTGAGCCCCAGCACTGTGCCAGGGCACAGAGCTCCACGGTGCTGCAAGAGACCCCGCAGCCGGTTTCAGCTCCCTGTACCGCAACCCCCTGCCACTCCAAGGCCAGTGACGAAGAAGCCGGCTCCACTCTAGAATAGACCATTTAATTTTTGAACCAACTTCATAACGTCAAAGCGAGGAACAAGCCCTAGGAGCGGTGCTCGTTCCAGAGCTGCCCTGGCAAAGCCAGTGGGAGAAATCCAACAGGCTCAGCCCCTCGTTAGGAGGGCACTTTCCCCCGCTCCCTCCTCCCACCTTTGCTTCCCAGCAGAAAGCTACTTCTTTGGCAGAGCAAATCTGCCTTCCTTCCAAGCAGCCAGATGTAAGTAAGTAGGTCAGACAAGGACCAGAGTGCCTCGACAACAGCACTTGAAAGCAAAGCAAAGCGGGAAGCGAGCCCTGACCTGGAACGTGCCCCGTCACCTTGGCGCTGGTGGAGGGGGGGCCGGCATGCTTCTCACCTCGGAGGTAACATGTTCGGCAAGAGCAGAAAATCCCACAGCAGCAGAGCGGCACTTTGCACAGCGACTTTCGCGTCAGGGTCCAATACCCTGCGGCTGCAGCAGCCGAAAGCCTTGCAGCCTCGCACGTCTGCGGCACCAGCCGGCCTGCCACGGTGCGGAACTGCAGACCTACGTTTAGTGGCAGAAACTAACTCAGACAGACCCAGTTCACTGGGGAGGGAGGCAGAGGGGTGGGCAGCGGTGGTAAAGGTGACACCGGTCAACTACACTCCCTCCGTGCCACGCTGACGTCTCAGCACCGGGCACGACACGCGCTCCAGATGGCACTGGCTTGACACGGCAGGGCCAACAGTTCCCGTTTGTTCACGGCGGGACGAAGCCAAGCCCTCCCTCGCCACCCTCGACACAAAGAGGGGTCTGTGCTCCCGGCCCCGGAGCGGCCATGGGAAACAGGCTCTGCCTTTGCATTCCAGCAACAACGCGCGGCTGCGAATGGCAGAGCCGCCATGCCGCTGCCTGGCAGCCCCCACCGGCGGGGAGCGTGGCCGCCGTCATGCGAGGTGCAAAGAGGGGACATCTCCCCGGGGGTCTCATCTGAAGCAGCGGTGCCGAAACACTTTGCGGACATGACACACTCAATAAGCCAAGACAGGCAGGAACAAAGGCAGGCAGCCGAGCTGTGAAAAGCAGAGGACACGCTCGCCAGGTAGCTCTGCCCCGGACAGCACGTCCAAGCTGGAGCCAGGCGGATTCACACCTCGTCTGCAAACCGAGCCGACTCCTTCGACAGCAGAGACGGGAATCAGGTCAGATTGGATCCTCTCTGGCAGCCGACAGCGGGGCAGCGACACTCCACACCAGAGATCAGGCCAGAGCAACCCAGGCGGACACCCATCCGCAGCCAAGTCTGCCAAAGGTAAAACGAGGCCGATTTGGGATCACGGCACCTCTCCAAGGGCTCCTGCTCAGCCCAGCGTGTAGGCTGTGGTTCACTGAAATGACTTTCATGCAAAACCTCTGCCTCCACCTGGCCTGAGGACGCTGCTGCACCAGCTCCATTCCGCCTTCCCACTGGTCAGGGAGGGGCAGCGGCCCCCAGCCCCTGTTGCACATGGACGGTAGGGTGGGGAAACCCGGAGCAGGGCAGTCACCAGGCGGTCAGTGCCCCAAGTCCGCCCGTTGGCCGAGGGTCAGGAGGCAGCCAGCATCTCCTCTCTCTGTATCCCACCCCACGGGCCCTGGAAACTGCCCAAGTCCAGGCAGGTGTGGGGGAGGACAGAGCTTGACTCCCCACCCGCTTTCGGGGGGGGGGCAGCTGGAGCAGAGCCGTGGTTAACAGCAACAGGGACTCGAGGTAAGTCCCCCAAAAAAATCCATCTCTGAGCAGTGCTTGGAGAGTAAGTTGTTTCAGAGCTGGGGCTCTGCCCTGCATCACCCCAAACATACCCTGGCTGCTGCCTCCCCAACTCTGGGCTCACTGCGGCTTCTCCATGAGAGGGCAAACACCAAAACAAGCAACATCTCAACGACAGCAGAGCCCTGAGGAGGGACAGCTGGGTGTCCAGGCACACCGGCTCATGGACGTAACCCGCCTGCCGGGCTTGTCCCTGTGCAGCACGCATACCCTGCAGCCTGAACCCATCTGCGTCCCTCCCACGTCATGGCCAAGGACATCGAGGTGCATGGGGAACCCTGTGAACAGAGAGCCGGGGTGGGCGAGAGCCGCTCTCTCAAGGGCAGGCAGGAGCCAGATCAATTCTGCTGAGTCTTCACATGGGGAAAGGCTGCGGCTGCTCATGCCACCGCACCGCTGCTCTCCCTCTGTCCCAAAGGACGCACGGAAAACACTCAGCTACTTATTTCATTTGCTTACAGTCAGGGCTCTGGAGGGGTCCGGTGTGTAAACCCCCAGCAGGAATTCAGTCCTCAAGGCCGGGACACGGCACAGCCGTACGGCTACGTGGGTGGGAAGGGCCGGCAGACCGGGAGCACGCAGCTGCGGCCGTGTTTACCCAGGGCAGAAGGGAGAGCTCAGCCTCCACGGTGGCACTCGCAGCACTTCGTTGCCCAGCCATACGCGCTCAGGTTTTCGTAGGCAGCGGCTGCTCGGGCCGCAGTTTGGCAGCATCACGCCCAGAGGAGCAACGCAGCCTCGGGGACCCCAGGCCTGGCCTGACCCCAGGAGCATCGTTCGTC
>VXBL01000027.1:332163-352688 GCA_013400195.1 Aramus guarauna | reverse complement strand
GCTCGGCGCTGGGCTGGCAGGAGCGGAGCAGGCTCCTGTTCACAGCACGGGTGACTCCGGCGCATCCAGCCGGATTTTGAGCTGACCTGTACCGGCCGGTTTTGTCACAGGTTTTTGGTTCTGTTGTGGGGTTTTTTGGGGTTTTTTTGCCCTTCGAGTGATTCGGTTACAGGGCTGAGGAGAGAAGCTGTAATTCACGCCGCTTTTCCTTCGTCTTGCAGGTCCGCGCTGAAAAACCACTTTTTTCTTCAAATCCAGAGTTGGACAATTTGGTAAGGCCTGCTCACCCCTCTGCCCCGTTCCTCTCCCGCCCTTCCTTGACCCCACCGCCAGCTGCCGACAAGCGCCCTCCGCCGTCCGGGCCGGCGGGGCAGGCGGCTGCCGGCCCAGGCACCCGGGCACCCGGGCAGAGGAGGGGGAGAGCCGGGAGGCTGGAAAGCTACCGGCAGGCGAGAGGCTTCAAAGAGCTCCACTTTTAAAGTGAGCCAGGGCAAACTCTCCAGCCCCAATGCATTGCAAAGCTGTGTTTGAAAGCCACGGGAAGCTAAAGTGAAGGAAATAAGTGCTTAAGAAGAGAGAGCTGGAGATTTCTAACGTAATTCTTTTGCTAATGTGAACGATTTCAATATTCAAAGTGCCTAAATCTGCTTGTAAAGAAGATGCCAAACTATTCATCCTCCCCCCCTCCCCTTTCTCCTGCGGGCGGTGGGGGGGTGGGAGCGTGTGCTTGACTTCTCTGCGGACCCTCAGAGATGAGGGCCGGAGTGTTGAGAGGGAGCGAGGGAAAGAGGAAGAGGTTTTCTCCAAGATCGCGGCAATAAAGCACTAATCACTGCTCCTGGAATAAATATGATAAAAATCAAGTGCTTAGGTTAAAGTTGATCAAAATTGTTCAAGCGTGACCAATGAGCTGAAATCCTGGATAATGACTGCGCGCCCTGACAATCCCCTTCTCCCCCTCGCCCACTCGGGCTCGCAGCTCTGCACAGCCCCCGTGCTCCTGTCTCCCACGTAACCCCTTGCTCAAAACTTTCTTGCAGATGATCCAAGCAATACAAGTACTAAGGTTTCACCTTTTGGAATTAGAAAAGGTAAGAGCCACGAAGGTGGGCGGGGGGCAAAGCATTCCCTCCCTGTCCTCCCCGGTCCCCCCTCCTTGGCTGTTGGGGATGACTTGTAAACATGGCCAGAGGAGACAGGGGAAACGCAGTGTGATGCTGTAACCTGTGCCATCAGAGCATGTGACCCCCGACAGCCATGCCCAGCCCGGCATTTTTTTTTTTTTTTTTTTTTTTCCAGCGTAATATCAACCGAGTCCTTAAATATATATTATTAAACCCCTTCCATCGTTCTTACCCCTTCCCTCAGTAGAAGCTCTTTTCCTGCCTGGGAAATAAGACGTTTAACAAGAAGGAGAAATGAAAGCACTCCTGCCTTTCTCCAGCTCTGGCAGGCATATTAACCCCAAGCAAGTACGAAGTGTTTGGAAGAGGCAGGGGGCCCCTGCGCGGCGTGGGGAGGGGGTTGTGCCCTAGGACGAGAACGGCTCTTCCCACAGCCTCAGCGAGCAGCTTCGTTTGACTTCTCCCGGCCACTTAGACCTTTTCTTTTTTTTTTTTAGCCCCGGTTTAAACCGATCCCGTCCCGAGTGACTAGTTGTACCTGTCTGGGCTGTGTATGCTCCAGAGATACCGCCTGGGTCCAGCTCCCAGTGTTCTGATGTTATCATCAATTCGGATTTTCCTCCGCACACCAGACTGAGCCCACTATCTCTCTCTCTCTAACTTGTTGCTGCGGCAAGTCTCTAGGGAATAATATGTGCTGCAACAATTTCTCTATTGTTTCCTTGCCTTCAACTATTGTGCCCCTTAATTAGAGTTACTTGTGGAGTAGATCAGAGGGTTACTCTTGCTACCAAAAAAAAAAAAAAAAAGAAAAAAAAAAGTTGCAATCTGATATTTGGCCATTATTGATACTATTATTCTTGTTACTGTTTTCAGGTTCATGAATTGTGCGATAACTTCTGCCATCGGTACATTAGTTGTTTGAAAGGAAAAATGCCAATAGACCTCGTTATTGATGAAAGGGATGGCAGCTCCAAATCAGACCACGAAGAACTCTCAGGATCTTCCACAAATTTAGCCGATCATGTAAGTCCTTCTGATTTCTTTATGGCACTTTTAAAAGACTTTAACCTCCTTAGAGAACCTGTCCCCGATCTCATTGTTTTGCTGCTGCTGTCTGTTAGTATTAGTATTATTATTATTACTACTTTAACCTCCTGCAAGCTCGGATCCCATCTTTACACTTTCTTCCCTCTCGCTTTGTAAAGTTGTAGAAATGCGAAAGGTTCCTTCTGTTTCCATCTGTAAGGCAGCGAGATTGCAATGGTTTGTAAAGTTTCCTGGTCTGGGCGGCTTGGAGAGCTAGCAAACTGTCGATTTGATGTGGGAATCGGTGCTTTCTCTGCTCCTTTGCCAACTCTGTAAGCAATGCAGCAACGTAAGGAAAGCGAGAGAAGAAAGTTAGGGAGAAAGTTTGCTGATTTGCTCCCCCCTCCCCTCTCGTGGGGATGACAAGTGATGAGAATTATTGGCAATACTACATTGCATTAAAAAAAGGGGTTAGCACATTAGAGTTTCCAATGCTTGTGCTTTATAGCAACTTATTGTCAGAATATGGACTTATTGCCAAACGCCTGAAGCATCTTCATAATAAAAGACAGTAACCTTGATGAAGCAATTATTAACAATGTATTACAGAAAGCTGGAGAGAATGATGATTGAGTAACCGTAGGTTAGCGGTTGATTTTAACACTTTAGGAGTTGGTGAATTAGTGTTATGTGTGTAGGACTGAACGTTGGTGTGCGTGGTAAGGAGAGTGCCTTTGTTTTTCCGGGTTTTGGAGCGGCTCTTGTGATCCTTCCGAAGATGCAGACGCGGAGAGGCTTCGGGATGGGAAGGGAAAGATTGCAGCTGGTTCCGCAGAACAGGGAAGGAATAGCTCTGGTTAAAAAGAGTGGGTGTGAACTCTAGTTTATTTATAGGAACGCATCCCTGGGGGGAAAAGGGGTTTACACAGTTTTAGTTTCAATTGAACTCATAATCTAAATGCTACAGTCTAATATTTTAGCGGTTGAAATATTAATTTAACACCCGGTGTGAAGTTAACCATGCTTTCTGCACAGGCGCCTGCCTTTATTTCCCAGTGTGTTAAGAAGAGTAGCTGTAAGCCCAGGGAGAATGAGCTTTCTAGGAGCTTTTGTTTCCTTTGAAAACATGTTGTTTGTGTGTGTATTTGATAATTACATTAGACCTGGACTGAAGTTGAGTTGGGAGATAAAATAATAAATGCTTCTAAATGCCCCACTTCTGGCACGGCTTAGTTCCAGAGCCCGGGAAATATTTTTGGACCCAAGCCTTAGCTTTCATTTTCTCATTTGTATTCGGTAAACATTGCAGGACAAGGTTTTTGCGATGTTTTACATCTTAAACTTATTATTTTGAGAGAGAGAGAGAGAGAGAAAAAAATGTATGCAGAGGTTCCTGAAAGTTTCTCTGCTTATCAGCTATCTCACACATAGATAATAAACTCTATGAGGCATGACACTATTTCAAAAATATTTGTTTTATGGTATTTTACAACACTAAACTCGCGTGCATAAGTATTCTGGGAGAGTACTGGAAAAGAAATTGAAATGAGTGGCAACCTGAAAGATAGGGCGTCATTGCGTATAATTCAGAGCAACGGAAAAACAAAGTCCATGTTTTTCCAGTATAGTTTCTTTACCAGAGTGTGTTTCAAGTGGAAGTGTAGAAATGGAGCATGCTTATGTTTATATTGAAGAGATTAGATAAACTAGCCTGTTTAGGGTTCTGGCAGATGGCGAATGCTCAAGCCAATTTGCAGTGCTCCATTATAATATTTAAATTCACACACAATGATAGGACAGGGGTGGAGGGGGTTAGCATTTTGATAATTTGATAACTATTATCTTCCCTAAGAAGAATCTCCTCTTGCTTTTGTGGCCCAAAAAACAAACTCAAATAAATATGACAACCCATTTATCTTGCACCCGTTAGGGTTTACCACTTCATTGGGTATTATAATTTAAAGCCTTTTATTTCCTGGAGATTTGAGCTATAACATTTTTACTTTAGCCCCCTGCTATTTGTTTTGAAAGGAAGCAATAATTTGTGCAACCAGAACACCAACTGGGAAATGAAGAGTTGTATCACATAGTTACATTTTATTCATGCGTTTTGGGAAATGTGTCTCCTTATTGGATTTTTTTTTTTTTTTTGTATATTAGCTTGTTTTCCCAACAAAACTTTAACACTCTTTTATAGCTGAGTCAAACTACCGTGTGCGTACACTTTTATATTTGCACTGTACAAGGCTCCAGCAGGAAGAAACCCACTTTTATTCATAAAGAAGGAAAAGCTTTAAAAAATGGCTAATATAAACATGCAAGACTATCAAAAAACGAGCTATCATTTGTGAGCATCTACCTGAAAATGTAGTAGTTCAAGCATGCAAATTTGTCCAATTTGACTCTCCAGGTTTATTTTTTCATTTGCTTTGATATGCATATTTAATATATAGCCTCAGGCTAGATCTCATTTGGTGAAAGTTGGTGCAGGGGTGATGATGAGCCACTTCAGAAGGACAGAGACAGCATGTTGTTTCCTCTGTTTTATGTATTGGCCCACTATTCTGATCCGTGGGTCTTCCCCTCATGGTTTTATTTGCACATGAAATACCAGGAGCATTTCAACTGATTGGCTATGAATAATGATAGCCAAAAAGAAGTGTAGTTTAATTTGTTGCGTGCCAAGGTTTCTCTTGTGGAGGTGACAGTTTGTGACAGCTGTTTGACACCCCAAAAATCCACACACCTCTATTCTTATTAAGTGGTATAAAGCTACACTGAGCATGTTTAATGTCAATGCGAGGGGTGGTGGCGGTGACAGTGGCAGTGCTGAACTAGGAACTGAGGCAGCTCTCAGTTTTTATTCCTTTGCTAGACCTGAAAGCAGGCAGAAGGGAAAGTAACCGAAAGAATTGTAGGATTAGCCAATATTTCCCATAAGACTTTAAACGGGGCACTCAAATAGTGCACGCTTCCCTTTTCAAAATCTACTGCTCTACTATTTATGTAACTTAATTGGAACCCCCCAAAAAATCAACAAAGGAATGAACTCTGCAGAGATATACCTGTGCTGGGAAAAGGAGACAGCTGTAAGCGGTTGTGTTATACGTGTTTGGTAATAAATGTGTTTATCGAATTTTATTTTAGTGCGCTATTAACTGTTATGTAATACAGTAAGTGTAAAGGGTCCAGGGACCTGGTAGATCAAATAGTGCAGCGCTGGCCACAAGAAGCTGAAACTTTTGTTATTACTCTGCTGTGTTTAGTAAATATAACAGCCCATAATTAGTGTTTGAATTTTTAACACCCTCATATTTTTTTATTGCTCTGAGGTATTAGCTGTAGATGGGAAGAAGGTAATTACAGCTATGCCCTGGCTGAACCAGATCGGTTAGGGGAAAAATAAAAAAGAAAAGAAAAGAGGAAAGAAACCTTTCCAGCTGCAGTTCAAGTTGAGTTTCCCAACACAGACAATCTATTATTGTTCAATATAAACACTCTGGGCCCTATCCTGCATTCTGTGTTCAGCCTAAATTATCTGTTGAGAGTGCCAACAAATCTTTTTTTTTTTCTTTTTCTTTTTTTCTTTCGAGCTATTCAAATCTGAAAAACATAATGCTTGCAAAATTTGGAGATTTTAAAACTTTTTCAAGCATAGGATAACATTTTGCACTTTGATTACATTTCTTTTGTACCTGGCTTCACCTGGTGCCACACGATTCTTCCTTTAGCACAAACCTACTTTGAAGCCTAGTAATTCTCCCGTAGAAATTTATGGCTCTCCTTCCACTGGCTTTTGTGGGAATAGGATCAGGGCCTGAGACTTTTTGATATTTCTTTATATGTTCTAGTTAATTTGCAGCCGAGAGGTAATAATATATAGACCATCATTTATAAAATATAATTAAAAATGGATAGAAATATACATACATCTCTTTTTTTATAAAAGGACTGTTGACAGATCAGAAATCTGATGCCTCAGCTGTAGAAGAGAAATATTAGTCTGAATATTAAACCTTTCAGCTCTCAAATGAGGAGATACTTTTATTTTGTACTTTTGGACATCCAGATATTTTACATTTCTTTAATATTTCTTCTCAAAGAATGGTCCGTGCAAATGCCTGACATCTTGCAGATGAGAAGAAAATAAAAATAGGGTATTATGTATCTGTTCCAGTTATATTATTAAACCCGTAGGGAGGATTTCACTGAGCAACGAGGAAGTAAGTGGGGGCCTGATGCTGCAGTCTCCAGGTACGCCACACTTTGATGGACTTCAGTGGGAGTTTTGAGTGTGCCAGAAACGCAGGATCAGACCCCAAAGGCTCCCTTTCTGTTTGTAGCGTGTCGGAAGAGAAACTAAGTAGCTAACTGCAACAAGAATAAGGCCAACTTTTTTTTCTTTAATAACCGTATTTCTTAGTATGTGGCTTAAGACGTAGGATGTTACGGTAGAGCCTGTGCTTTCTGAAGGGGCGAGAAGCATCAGGAACTTGCTGAGACTGTAGAGGATGTTGTGTTATTTTCTCTTTTTGATGGGCCAAGGTACGCTACAGTCAAAGGTAATCTACAGCTGAAATTTGAATGTTTTAATTTTAAACTGGGTTCTCTCAAATGGAACTGATAATGTATTTCATTATCTATTTGACACCCGTGTTCCTTCTTTGATTTGAGTTGTCTATCAGTCTAGATTAAGTGTAGCCACACAGAATGGCATAGAAGGACAATTAAAAAAACAACAAACCCCCAATTTTTCAAGTCTCAGTTCCTTGCTGACAGGTGGATTACATGTCTGATTTCAACCTTAACTGAAAAATACAAAGCACGCAGCTTTTCAGAACATTGCCACGTTCTAGGAGTGTCAAAAATTCCTCCTGACACTTTCCTCAAATGCAAAATCAAGGACAAGAATTAAAACTTGTACATATATGCACATATATACACAACTATCTAATAGACCACAATGCCTTGTGCTTTGTTTAAACTGTGTAATTCTGATTTTAAAAAAAGTTATCATATTAAATATGCATCTGTAAGAAAATAAACTTTAGTAACATCAGGAGTAGTCTTTTTTAGAAAATATATATATCATGTCAAATTAGAGTTTTTCATGGCTCGTTTACTTATTGAAAGTTTCTTTACATAGTAAGTTTACTATTACTGCAGTCGACAACAGTCTCTAAGGTACCGTCCTGAACTTCATGCATACAAAACACAGACAGACACAGATGCACACACAGAAACACATGTGCATGTATGTTAGAGGTTTCTGTGTCTGGCACAGTATATCAGCTTTTGATATGCCGTGGTACCTAGGTACAAGGTTTTGTGGTATGAATCACATCAGTCGTTCCACTGTGTTTACAGGTGTTACCTGTAAGAACAAGGTGAGCAGGATTTGGCTTGTGTTTGGGGGGGGAAATGCCATCCGTATCAGTAGTTCAGCTCAGTTTTGTGTTTGCAAAATTAATTTCCTAGAGCAACCGCCAGACCTTTGAGTCCAACCATCTTCCCAAAGAAGGAGCACTAGAGCCATTGTAGTTTCTTTTATGAAAGTAAGCTGTGTTTTATTTGTTCCAGGCAAGATCAATGGTTTTGTCCATTTCAGCCGATAAACTGTAAGAAGGGCCTCATCCTGTCACAGTTGTAAACTTAAAACTTCAGTTAACGTCTGTGAGCCAAATCCCGCTCAGCTTACTCACATGGGTATCAGCTAGCCTTGATCGATTTTACTTCCCAGTTACAAATAAGAAGCAAATTCCTTATGGTTAATTGAGTCTTTAATATCACCTTAAAAAGCAGTGTGAGATCAGAATCAGCCCCAGCAGGACTACACACAGTCCCAAAAAATTAGGCAGACTTTGCCCAGTGGAAATTCTGGGCATACAAAGTAAGAATTGCAATTTAACAGGAGGTTATCCTCCATCAAAATTCTCTGTTACAACATCTCTGCTCAAGAAATCCTGTAGCAGTTAAAAACTCTTACAGTTTCCACCAGATTTGCAGCATCGACAAAAGAGTAACGCGTCAGATTTGCTTTGTATACCAGGAGACTCTTGTCTTTTCTCTTACTCTTTTCTAGATTTAGCAAAATTCAATGGTGATGCTAAATCAATTTTTTTTTTTTTTTTAACTTTCAAGGGAAAAAACACTGGCAAAATTGTGTTTTCTAGGGAAGGCTGTGTGTGTAAATGAGAAACAGTGGATAGCAGCGGAGTGATCTCCTGTGGCCCTGCTAGTACAAGCTTTCCCCATATTGTCTCCTGCTTTTATATTAATTACAACTTGCATTATCAGCTGCGAGTCTGTAGCCCAGCAAATAGAAAATACTGCCCCTGGAGACCTAGCTTCTTGTATCTATTTTCCATCTCCTTCTATTGTGCTCTACTCAGTATTCACTGCTTTTCTCCTGGTAACACTGCTCTTTAACACAATTAGGTAAGAGCAAGAGGAGCACCATATTTGACTCCCAATTATTAAAACTACTGGGAATAGATACATGTGTGCTGTTTACCTTCTACGGTATCTGGCATTAGTTTAGGTCATACATGTGTGAAAATTTTATAATACGCACACGTACACAAAACAGGCAATTGCATTTTGGCAGATGCCATCCTTGCTCTTCAACGTGTTTCTGCAAAGTATATTACTAAAACTTGCAAGAAGATATGAGAAGCCATGCTAACAGTTTGTGTAATTTATCTAAAGCTAACTGTTTTTCTGTTGGGTTGTTTGTTTGTTTGTTTGTTTTTCCACAGTGTGATACCTTAATACAAATTTCATTGAAATGAATAGAAAAATTACCATTAATGTTAGCAGGCTTTAGATCAGGGTCTCTTTAGATATCTAAACTATACTAAGAAAGCATTTCTAGTAAAATATACTTTAGATGTGTCATTGAGATCCATTTTTTTTTTTTTTTGGTGAAAACATACATAAACTAGCTACTTATGATTAGGCATTTGGCCAAGAAGTTTTTTGTGAGGGATGAAAGGTCTAGAGGAGAAAAAGAGAAGTTTATTCACACATACGAAGATCTTAGTCCAAAGTAAAAGAATGCTGCCTTCCTATGAGGCTGTAAACTCCACTCCTCGAGTTATTTGTCATTTTTTATAATATTAAAGCCTAGCCATTTCCCTCCCTTTCAAATTCCTCCAACATTCTCCTGTCGCATCTTGTAAATATCCCATCTTATTATTTCTGCCCTTCAACAAAATTCTGCCAAATTGCTTCCTCAAGAAAACTGTGTCACAAGAAATACATTGAATTCCCAATCAATACAGTCTGTCTTTCTAAAACAGGATCTACAAACTGAGGTCAAGAACAACTCAGCCTGGTAGAGACAGCAAGTGTTTTCAGCTGCGGGAAGTCTTATTCAGTGATCCTTTCCAAATCATTACGGTTTTGAAACAGAAAGGCCGGTCTAGCTTTTGAAATACTCAACGATAGGTTTTGGACGGCATTTGCCTTAAAACATAGCTGAGGTGTTACCAGTTAATTATTGTAATTTTCATATGTGTGATAAGGAGCTCCAACAGCAGCCAGCTTAAGAGAGCCTGCAGTGCATAAAATTAACATAACTCACTGTGTTCCCTGAAAAGTTTAGCCTAGGTGAACATGTTACAATTATTACATTTTCTGAAAGAAGGTTCCAGCCTGATGTTGTTGGAGGGCTAAACTCATGCTATGCTATTGTTTCTTTCCTTTTTCATGTATTTCTTCTAGCTCTTTATCTGATTACCATCCGGCAAACAGCTGACACTAAGAGGCTGCAGAGGGCTGAAGAGCTCCTGTCTGCTGTTTGCCTTCAGCTTGAAGCTATTTG
The DNA here is from genome assembly GCA_013400195.1 of Aramus guarauna. NCBI lineage: Eukaryota > Metazoa > Chordata > Aves > Gruiformes > Aramidae > Aramus > Aramus guarauna. The sequence goes on along the minus strand of VXBL01000027.1, from coordinate 342,710 downwards.
AGTGGCTTCCTAACGCAGAGATAAAAAGAGAAGCTCATAGGCACAACTGTGTTTTAATCCAGGCTGTAGAGAAACTTGCTCAGTTTTTGCATTTTATTTCCATCTGAACTTTTTGCTAACCTTATTTTCAACTTTTTTAGAGTTGGTTTTTTTTTAATAACATCTGGGCTGATTGAACTTTCAAGACTTCTTTCTTTTTGTGTTTCTTTCCACCTGATTCTGTAAAATGATAGTAAATTGGGATTATTTTTTTTTCTTTAAATTAAATTGTGGGGACTTGCAGTATTAATAGTGATTTTTGAGATCTAATTAATACAACAACATCAATTAATATAAAATACTATTGTTTGGTGGGGTTTTTTTTTTGTTGTTCTTGGTTTTGGTTTTTTCTCCTGTTGAAATTCCACGTGAGGAAAACTAGATCAGACTTCTAGGTTTTGGAGGGGGTGGTGGTTTAGTGCCGTACGTGCTGTCATGCTGTCTATTGCATTGATAGGTTAGGCGAGTTTCAGATCCTGGCCCGTCTTCTGATTTTATTCGTATCTTCCTGCCGTGGAGCCGCATACATGGGTGCACGTGTGTGCCTGTGTAAGGTGAAGGGGATTTGGATCCTTCTTACCCTTTGGTCACCTAGGGCTTTGCTGGGAACCTTTTGAAGTCATGGGCTCTTCCCTTTGTCTCTGCTGCGATCCGGGTCGGGCCCGTTAGATTTATGTTACTGGGTATTGTAGCAAGCCGTTATTTGGCAGTTCTATTTTGCGTTGCTGTAGAGCATGTGGTACTAATCAGTGCTAGGAGATTACTTTGAGATGTTTCAATATATATTTTGGGACCTGATTCTAATCACACTTACACTGAATTTTACAATGGGTAAATCAGTTGATTTTGTTGAACTTATTCCTACTACGCGTCGGGGTAGATGAGGTCAGAATCAGTCCTGCTCAAAGAATTTATCCAAAGTTGTCACTTGCTGCTTTCAGGATCTCCTCGTGCTTTGGTAGTCTGGTGTTATTTCACAATGCAGATTTAAAACACAATCAAACCTAAGAAGCATTTTTTTATTTTTTTTTTGAGAAGGGGATTTTTTTTTGTTTGTTTGTTTTGTTGTTGAATTATTATAATGTGCTTGATTTAAGTTGTCATATACAGGTGACAAGTAATGCAGGTCCAGCCCCTAGTCTGATCTGTTTCATGTGTTCTTGCTCTCCTTTTCTGCCAGAGGAAATTCCATCTCTTGCCTGCCTTCATGTGGTGCTGATAAAGCTCTTCCTGTACAGTAGAATTCCTGTTTTCCTTTAAGCAACAGCAGGGTATTGGGAATGATCAGGAAAGGGGAGGAGGACAGGAGGAGAATACACTCAACAAAGTAGCACTAAACTGTAACATTAAGTTTTCCTCACTTAGCCTTTTAAATAGCAGCTCCTCACTCCAGGAAAGCCAATACTCAATAAATTAGAAAGCTCACATGAATTATGTGACTAAAGCACAGTAGTTGAGGTCTTACTTAACCAAGTTTTGCAAACTTTGTATGTCTGTCTTCTGTGTTCCCTTTTGTTGTGTTTTATGCATAGTAATGTAGAAAGAATTACATAAAAATCACTATACATGTTATTTTATATAATCACCTGGTGGTTATTCTTGACAATACTTGTAAGCGAACTGTTAGAGTGATACATCTAGAAAGTATTTTGAAATGTGTCATATCAAGGTGTGTGTGGGGGGGGCGGGGGGAAGGAAGCATCTTTCCTGGTATATAATGTCTTTCAGAGAAAGCTGGCTTTTTCCCCTCACAACTTTGCATTTGCTTGAAGCTTTTCCAGCATTCAAATGGGTGAGAGAGAGCGAGTAGGGTGTGAGGACACGCTCCTCTCCCATGCACGTTCTCCTCTACTTCTTGAAAGAGCTTCCCTCCTCTTCCTCTCCCCTCCCAGCTCTAGTCAGTCTGGAAAAACAAAGTGTGGGGAGATAGCTTGCATACCAACCATCCCGATCCTAATGTGAACACCTAGTACCGTGAACCGTGCAGGTTGATTCTCTCCCTCCTGCCCCCCTGTATAGCTCATTATGAAACTTTTTTTTTTTTCTTCCCCTGAAATATTCTTCTGCAGTACTAGTCAAACAATGAAATCCAGACAACTCTTTGGAAAGTTTAAACCAGCAAAAAATCTGTCCTTTATTTTACCAAGTAAATCTTTGTACCTCCTCTGCTTGTCTTTGCTGAAGAATTATTACATTGTGCAAACAGTATTGGTGTTTGGCACATTTCACAAATGCTAATGTGTATACTTTCCCCCCCCCTCCTCCCCTCTTCTCCCGGTTTTCTTTCTGTTCTTCATTTGCTATTGGAATGGGAACTGTGGAAAAAATTCCTTGGCACTCTGACACCAGAATCCTTCATCTTGGAGAGACCACGATGATGCAACCTCAACGCACTCGGCAGGCACACCGGGGCCCTCCAGTGGGGGCCATGCTTCCCAGAGCGGAGACAACAGCAGCGAGCAAGGTAAAAGGTCAAACTTTTTCCCTCCGCAAAGTAGGCATGACTAAAATAACTGCAGCCTTTTTTATTATATCAGTACATCTGCCTTAGAGTAAACATGGAGTGGCAGACTTGCAGTATAATCAGCTGTAACTTAGGGAGACGGTATTTCCTTTTCCTAACCCACTTAGCTGCATTTTATTATTATTTCAAAGCGAAATATCTAATCTTCAAACAAGCTTTGTAATAACAATTGATTAGTTCTGCCAATTCCTTTACAAATTTGGTTATCTACAGTTTATTTTTGTGTGGTGTAAGTAAATATAATGACAGACATACTCTCCAGCTGTGATGCAGTTGTTTGAGCTGGGTTATAGATGGAAAATTTAACCTGTAGTTTTAGCTGGGCAAGAGACTCCTATATGAAGTTATGAAGCCGCTAAATGATATGAAGTAGAAGAAAAACCCGAACTGGACAGAAAAATGTTTCTTGCAATGTTTGCTTGTACAGACTTGTTTCTGCTGCTGAAAATCTGAATTCAGAATGGTAAATAGAGATGTACCCGAACTGCAAAACCTCTGCTGGATCTATAGAGTGAAGCCTTCTCAAGGGTTCAGGAGGTTTGATTATTATTTCAGGGGTTTTTGTTTTATTTCCTACTGCATTGCACCTTGTGTGTGGTCATCTGCATCCATGCTGAGTGAGTGTCAAAAACTGTCATTCTGATACGATAGTGTTTTACACTTGTTCATTAGAAGTATAAGTGACTCCAGAAGGCATAAGAGTCAAGTCTCCAGTGCTAAAAGTTGGGTAAAGATGGTCTACTGTCACTTTTGGATCTTGACTCAGAATTGATTTTTTCTTTTCATTTTTGAAGACTGAAGTTTAAGGTGGGGTCCCTTCTTGTTTTTCTTTGTAAACATGGGAAACAGCTAGTGAGAGATTACCTTTGTAAGGTCTTATGATATTCTCCCTTCGTCTCATGCATCTGCAGCGTTTTGCCACTGCGTTTCCCCCACACGAGGGTTACGCACACCCAACAGAGCCAACTGACAAGTCTGCCATCCAGCTAGCCACGCGGGGTCCCAAAACTGGAGAGGGGAGCAGCCTTCAGGGCTGGAGCTGCCGTGACGAGCCTCACGCTGGGGGCCGCTTCCCACCGTGATATTTGCCAGGCTTAGGCGGCGGAGCAGATATGTGATTTCACGTCTCTCACGTGGCCCACTGCTTGGCACAGAGCTAGATCCCCTCGTCTGTCTCACGATCTGGTGTCGTACCCGTTGCAATTCGAGGAACTTGCAAAGTTTGTTTCTGGTAGAGTGGTTTGGGTTTGTCTCCTATTTGTATGAATTGTTTATACATTTGTAATCTTATTGCTGATAGAAAGCAGCCATGGCATAGGGTGTGATCCAACTCCAACATGAGTCACGCGGGATTTTTTTCTGTGTGGTTGGGTCAGAGCTGTACGAGGCCCAGCGTGAACTGTTACAGCTTCAGCAGCTAACGAAAGGGCGAGCTTGACTGCTAAGCAGCAAATTAGTGTTATGTTTGTTAGGTGGTCATAGGCTTTACTGTCGATCAAATGTTTACGTTGTATATTGTGGCTAAGATGCTTGGTGTAGCAGATGATCATTTGCATACTTAAAAATGATTCCTCTGAGTCATCTGCCACGGCATGTTCATTCTACCCCTAGGTAAGAAATTTCCTCACACCTGTATCTCCACTCTGCCCCAGCAACCCCTTAGAAATTAGGAGGGTTTCTTCATCAATCCATGCTTGATGTAAAGATATCCCTTATATCGACATCCAGGAATCTTGCATTTCACTAGTCTCCGATCCCTTGTCACGTAACTTGGGGTACTCAAGTAATATGGTACTCAAGCATAAGAAAAAGTAGCTGATGATAACTACACCAGCTTCCCATTGGAGACTGAGGTTTCTGGTAACATATATGATTTAAACAAACCTGTTACACTCATTTCTGCAGAAGGGGAACAACTGCTGAAGGGCCAAATCAGTCACTAGTGCTGCCCAGCCTAGCAGGGAAAAACCTCGCTAGTATGCTTCCCTTTGTGCTCAGTTGGGCTTTTAAAGGGAAGCAGTCGTCCAGTGGCAAATCAGCATTCCACTCAGCTGCTGGCAGCTGAAAGATGTATGATCCTACAGCACCAGCAAAATTCCCATTGGAGACAGCTTTGGATTGCTCTCCCCCTCTCAACCCTGGGAAAGACTAAAGAGAAGGAGGCCTGTGTTGAATTTTCCTTATGCTTCCTTGAGGGGGGGCAGGTTTTACTTCATAACTCGTGAACTGGCAGTGAGTCAGTCCCAGGCAATGCCAAGATGGGTAGATGCCCTCTTGAGCTATTCTGGTGCAGTCACTTATTTGGGTCAACTTGGTTTCCCTGCAGTTTTGTCAAGACCTTCCACAAATGTTGCTTCAAGTATTTCACTTGCCCCAAAGGATTTCTTGGGAATGGGAGCTCATTAGAGTCTTGGGTTACACTGGCAACTTATGGTCTCCTACACTGATGCCTGGTGGCAGCAGAGATTGATTCAAACTAGAGTCAGTCTCTTCTGGCTCTTGGGAGTGCTCTTTCCAGGGGTCTCTGCTTTTGCCTTAAGTCTATGATGTGCAGCTTGTCATTTCATTTATTTTCTTTTTAGGGGGGGAGATGGAAAGGAGTTGGGTGAGCGATGACATTATTTTTTCAGACTCTCTCTGCATGAGGTAGATCTATTTATTACACAGAAGAATCCATCCGTAGTTCTGAAAGTCAGACCCAAACAAAAAACATTTTGTCTGTTTATGGAGGACAGTGTCTCCATGAGAGTGCATGACTGCCCTTTGGCATCAAAAGGGTTAATCTAGCCAAGGTTTCGTATTATTAGAAACATGCTGGCATTGAAAGAGTTAAGGAAAGGGCCTTCAGGCAGTAAATGTCGAAAGATTATCCTAATTTTATTAGTGGTGAGTGTCTATGTTGTTCTTAACATGTCACCTCACTTGTTCAACAGAAAACTAAGCTATACAACATATTGATCATCTAGCAAACCAAAGTACTAGTGACCTGTAATCTACCAAGCATTTATTGACTTTATCCCAGTTCAGATCCACAAATGCAGATCAATGCAGTGCAATACTATTTTAGAGATTAGTAATTATGTAGTAGGTCTGATCAACTTTCCCCTTGCCCTGGAAAGAGTTAAATAGATTCAATAATAAAAATAAAACACTCTAAACATCTTACAAAGGAGAAAAAGAAGCAGCTGATTTAATGGTCTAATGAGGCCATCTTCCAGAGACTTGTTTTGTGTAGGGCTTGCTTTGACCTTTCGCTTTGCTCAGGAGCCCAACGCTTCATTTTTCACATTCTTGCAATTACGTTAACGCTTCAAGCATTTCTGACTCCAAGTCAGCTAGCAACACCAGGCATAACTCAACACTGTGAGTTTTTCTCCTCTCTGTAGATTCATTAACAGGTCACCGGGGTCCCAACTGAAATTTAAAACTGACTGGTTCTGTTGGGTTAGCTGAGTTATAGCAAGGGAGATGGCAGGAAAGGGGCTGAGAGAAAGGGAGGGGAGAGAGAAGACCCTGGGGTTTTTGCCAGGGAATATATGCGTAAAAAAACCCAAACAAAACCAAAAACAAAAAACAACAAACCCACCCAAAAAACAAAGCAAAAAAAACCCACCCCCAAACAAACAAAAAAACCCAAAAAAACCCTAAGCAGAAGATTAAAAGGTGTGTGTAGCCTTATCACCCACCCTTTTCTTTGGAGGGGAATAAACACATCTGAAAGTCTTCTGGGGTATTGTGTTTTCCTCATTCTTTGTGAAACAAAGTGAAAACGGCCACTGCCTTTACATACAAGGCTAAATGACTTCTAGAATTCAGCATCCATTTGTACCACAGTGATGGATATGACGCTTCCAGACTTTAATTCCTATTTAATCTCTTTATGGGATATTTCAAATAATGAATATGGCAGATTATGCATGAAAAGTGGGAAATAAATCTTTTTAAGGTTTAAAAACATGTGGTCTACAGGAAAGCACCAGGGAATAGTTTCAGTTTCATATTTTATGATACTGGGATTGTAAACCTGATTTGTCATATTCTTAGCTCAGTCGCTCAAAGGGCCTGATCCAGCCAAGTCAGATGAAGGCTGTGTTTCTTCAGGATCTTGCAGGAAGCTCAGCATCCTTTTAAGGTTAGGCCTGGGGTCATAAACTTAACCATAAGTGAGAAGCCAGAGACGAGAAACTTCTTCTACGTTATAGAGCAGTAAAAATAATAAATGGGCAAGACATCCACTTTGCCTTACCCATGTAAGTAGTTCATCGGTGTGTGGTTTTTTTGGTTTGGTGGCTTTTTTTGGTGGAAATAGTGCTGAATGAAAACAATCTGCCCATATAAATAATATGAGAAGCTACTCTCTAGTGCAATATCTCAAAGTAGTTTTGAAACACTTTTGTGACACTTGATGTTTGTCCCACAAATTTGCCCACAATTGTTTTCTGTGGCAAAGACTCATCATCTGGTTCGGGGCAAAGTCAGCCAAGATATCAGCTGAAATCATGTGTTCATCCCAGGTTACGTCTCTGGGTTGATGCATGTTGGAAAAATTAGGCAGTCTATTTCTTATCTTATTCATTATATACCATCTTGTAATGACGATGGTATACAAATTAAATTTGTTTACAAAACTAGCTGACAATGCCCAAAGGCCCATCCTAATATCGAAACTCTACTGAAACTACGTAAAGCTTTGAACTAAACTCCAACAGCCAGAAAAAGAGAGGGATGTGTTGTTAATAATTTAAAAAAAAAAAAAACCAACCCCCCAAAAGAACAAACCACCAAACAAAAACCACAAAACCCCCCCAAAGCAAACACATTCATGCAGTCTTTGGAAGCTTAATATCCAAAAGCTAATGCTCCAACTTTTTTCCCCCCCCTAGTGCTAGATGTATAGGTAAGCCTGCTGAGGCTAGTATGCATATTCATCAGAAGGATTCAGAACATATTTTTATTCCTTTGTATTTTTACCTATAAAGCTATAGGGTATGGTTTTACTGGAAGAGAGCTGTCTTTTGTAAGAAAGGAAATTCCTAATAGAAAGGCTTAAGCACCCAGACTGTGAAAAATCAAACTTGCTAATAAATAATGCTTCACTGGAGATGCATTATTTCAGAAGGCACAGCTCTCATAAAGGTGAACTGTATGAAGTATGAAAAACTCTTAAAGAACAATGACTTTTTTCAGCTGAGGAAGATACAGGAAGAGAGTAGCCCTTATTAATTCATCTTTTCCTTTCAAGTTTGAGGGGCCCATCCTTGTGTTGATATGTATGAGTAATTCCCATTAATGGTGATGGGAGTTACGCATGTGCACTGACAGAAGAATAGACCCCTTAGTGTTCGAAGCACATGAAATTTACATTTTTTCCATTGCTGTAATTGAGATGTTGACAAATTGGAGAATATTGATGAGCCTTTGTTTTAAGTATTTCTTGCCAAGTTTGCTTTATTTTTTCATGGTTTGAACAATGGTGTGGGTTCAGCAGCAATGAATAATAAGGGTAGAGTAAAGATAACTTTGTATTTCAATATTTTGATGTGCCAATATGAAATAAATTGTCTTAGGCAAATGGAATATGCTGTTTTAATCATTAGCTATGCATGAAAGAAAAATTGATGTTGACATCTTTGCTGTAAAATCGTTGTAATGGGGCCTTCCTTACAATTCATTTTTGTAAAATTCATTTTGTACATTTTGCAGCAATTGAACAATCCCTGCACTGTGAATAGGCAGAATTCCCAGAAATACTGAGACAGTTGGCCCAGTAACTGCTGAGCTCACACTGCACACCACATGCACATTAACCATAATGATGCCAGAACCAGCTTAGCTAAATATAGTCACATTTTACTATCCTCCCATCCTTTCTTTTCTTTCCATTTATTGCATGAACAAATACATCTTTTTGCAGTTTTTGTTTGATTGCTGGAGTCAGGGAACACTTATGTCCCTACCCACTATTCAATAAGTAGCATTAAAATTTCATGATGAAGCGAAGATTCACTATACAGTTTTCTAATAATCAGGCTGGTGGCAACTGCAGATTCCTCACCTTTTATTAAATTAAAGATTGGGGTGTGTGTGTGTAAAATATTATACTCTATTTAAGATGTCACCTCACTCTTAGCTTTTAATCCACGTAGGTTTTTATATCTAGACATCAATAAAAATCTATATATGCGTTAGAAAACATTTACTTCCATATTTGAAGTATGTTGTGCTGAGATTTCAAATGCAGCCTAGGAAAACTCTGTCAATGGAATGTTTTCATAGTGGCAGTAATCTCTTTAAAATAACCCTAAATACAATATGACAGATGCCATCTGGAATAATCTTTTGCTAGTTGCTTTCAACTTTTATTTTTTCCTACAGCTAAGTTCATCTAAAACTGGTCACTTACTGTTATGGTAAACAAGTGAACTCTTTCCTCCCTTTTATGTGTGAATGTTCAGAGAAAAGAACTAGGCGATTTTACTGAAGAGATTGTTACTGTTGAGAGGTTTGCCTCTGACTTCATGTTTCTAGGTGGTTTTAAACACATGTATGTGTATATCTGTGTGTATATATTTATATATTTGTATTTCAAAATGAAAAAGGTAGGATTCCCCCTTAGGCCATTCTTTCCATCTCAGATCCTACTCAGCCTAACCCAATTTGCCTCCAAATGTTAGATAACATCCCATTTTCTAAATTATAATTGCATGTTTGTTACAATATTAATGGTTTCATAATGCAACACATTCAAACATACAGTAGCGAGTGCTTAAATGTCTTCCTGTGTTGTTACAGACTGACTAATTTCTTCCTATATATGCCAACGTATTTGAAAGATCTACTGTTGGAATCTCTGGATTTCTTTTTTTTTTTTTTTTTTTTTAACTTAGTCGTGTAAAGGGATGTCTCCTGATGCCTGTTAGAGTTTAATTTAGAGTAGTAATTAAACTTGAATACTGCCTCATAAACAAAAGATAAACAATAAACCAGCCACGCTCCCTGCTGTTTCATAGCTTTCTTTCCCAGATGTTTTAGCCTGATAATTTTTACATAGTGAACTACCTAGCACGGAGTGCTATGGACAGAGGTCAAAGCCTGGTTCTTTGTAATGGGTTTTTAAAAACTTTTTGTTAATTAAATACTACAGAATTTTCCTTTGTGTAGCTGATAAAATTGTCAGATACCGAAGGACACTCATTTATTGACTTTTTAATTCTCTCCCTCTTGTTTAACAAGATGGCACTAATTTAAGAACACCTCAGTAACTTTCTTTTAACTGTTGATGACCAAGGTATGTCGCAATTTCCTAATATTAGGGTGCCCGGACAGTACATTAGAATCTTGTACGTTGTCCTTAAAACCCAGTAAAAAATAAATAAAAAAAAGCCCTTGCAGGAGCCGCTCTCTCCATGTTGATCCTAAGCGACTAAGGAAACGTTGGGAGCGGGGGGCTTTTCATCTGTTCAGACTGCTCCTGGGTCTGCCGGAGAGTTGCGTGTCCATCTCCGGACCGCTCCTCTGCCAGCCATGATCCTTCTAATTGCCAGGTAGCGGTAGGCCGTTCAGCTGCAGAAGCCATGTTATTTTCACTGGGTGGGGTAATTACTGAAAGCTGAGAATAGCTGCACTAAAGACACAGGGATACTTTCATGATCCCATTAGCATAAGAGAGGGTAAATTATTCATGCCAAGTGAGGATTCTATGGGGAAAAGTATAGTTAATGCACATAGTTTTTAAATGTATCCCTTTCTGCTCTGAGACTAAATTCTTGTTGGATTCAGTTCTCAGACATTTACGGGAAAGCTCTAGTGGCATGTTAGACGCAGTTCATCTCTCTCTGTTTGCAGCGCTCTCAATAGAGACCATCTGGCAAAGATCCAAAAGGTGATTAAACAAAATGATCAGCTCTTGTTGCTGTGTTACATGTCCAATACTCTGGATTAAAAAACATGACCCACAACAGTCAGCTAACATCATTTTTTTCTC
>VXBL01000027.1:284837-331702 GCA_013400195.1 Aramus guarauna | reverse complement strand
AGAAATGAGCTGTGGTTTAACACCACAATCAGGGATGAATTTACAGTGCTATTCAGAAGAGTACTCCCTTATCATAAACAAGCTGATAATCACACTGAATCTAACTCCCAATTAGCTCTTTCTTTGCCCACAGAGATCAGCATACATGTCCTCCTTAAGCCGTGATATGTTGCCGTTGAGTCAGACAGAACATTTGTATACCTTATGTCATATTCAGAATTTAAGGATTAACGCTATATATTTACCAGAAAACCCAGCTAATCAGCAAGGTAATTTTTCAAACCAATCACTTCAATGCCTGAGTTAAGGTAAAAATGCCAAGACTGTGAATAGGGGACATATGTATCTTATCTTTTTGGGGTTGCACCAAATGCCAAGTACTAGCGTAAATTCAACAGAAACCAGACATTGTTGGAAAGTAATTAAAGAAATATTGAAATTAAACCTACCATATGAGTGAAATATTTGTAGGCCCGCTTTGTTGCATGCATAACAATTTGCATGGAATCGAACAGTGTTTCTTTCCCTCTTACTTCTTGAGTTGTACTTTGTTAAATACAAGAGAGGCATCACCTCTGTGTATTCAGCCATAGGATCAGAGGGATCTTCTTCATGCTGAGGATGTTTACACACCAAAATCAGCAGGTTTACTTAGAGGAGAAAGTTATTAAAAAAACCAAACCCAAAAAACCACAGCCCAAACCACCCCAACGACTTTAAAGCCTCCATGGAAAAAAAAAAAAAAAAAAATCAAATTCCACTTTTGCAGGCTTGAAAGACCCGCTGAGGCTGTCAGCTCTGCTTTCTGCGCAAGGTGAACGCAGCAGGTAAAAGGCACCGACGTGTCCCGAGTGCTCGGGGAGGGGAGGCCGGGCTCCCCGAGCGGCAGCGCAGCCCGGCAGATGAAAGGGACCCACATAGCCTTGGGGGGCTTAAGGCTATTACAGGGCAACTCATGCTCTGTTATCATGCTGATTTTCAATTGATTTTTGGCTGTACAGTACTTGTTGAAGGCCCTCTAGAGCATCAAACACTGCATTATGGCACTACGCATTGTAATACCTTGTGGGCCTTTTGTCTCATTGTCTTTACTTTGCCTGGGAAGAGGAGTGCTAACCACTCCGTGATTGCTCCAGCTTCTGAGCAGCTTTTAAGTCGGGGGAAGTAGGACAGGTGAAGGAAATTTGACAGCCCCCTTTACTTGGCTCTTAATGTGGTTGGTGCATTTGTTTGTAGTTCTGAAGTTTCAAACCAATCTGGTTTTGCGTTACTGTAATACATTGCTTTTCATTTATAAATTACTTCTAATTTAAGAGACTAGTTGCAGGGTACTAATAAACCCAGGTCTGGGATCTAAATATTCTTCCTTCTTTCTCGAACTTCTTGTATGATTCCTTCAACTAACTTGTACTAGAGGCTGTTAAAGTTAGAGCTGAGGTTGCAAGAAGCCTTTTATAGGCTGAAGTGAGTAATTTCTCCTGTTTCCTACCTTCTCTTTTCTTCACTTAATCTATTGTATCACTCAAGTTTTTCATTCACTAAAAAAATCAAGCCATCTACACGTAAACCTTGATAAGCCAAGGATTTATAAAATCCAATGAATGCCTATATATTTAGGATATCACCTTCAAATAAATGCTTACACTTTTAACCAGTGATTTCTATTGGCTTGTGTGCAGTAGATGTGAATGAATATTTAACAATGCTTACAGGAATAAAAATGTACGTGCGAAAACACGTGTAGAAACTTAGACTTGCAACCTTCCACTGTTATGGGAGCTATAAGGAAGCGGTATAGTAGTAAGGATAGGATGATAACAGGAAACAGTGATGGTCACCCTAAGTACCCTGCTAGCTGCAAGCACCATCCAAATAAGAAGTATGGTCACTGGGAAGACCTCTGTTATTTCGGTGGCCTGCCTGTAGCTCCTCAGTTTGTTGCCATGGGGTATGGATATGGCTGCCTACCCAGGAGGAACTACCTGCAGAACAGAATCCAATAGGACCTGGTGTAAGTTACGTGGCCTCTCTGATGCGCGTTCTTTCCTGTCTGTACAATGGGCGCGAGAGTACTTAGATGTTACATGACTGTTATAAAATGGTCATCTGTTGTCAGTGGACTGCTCTGATATTCCAGGAATGCAGGGTTATGTAGAATATTCAAGTACGTTCTTGTATTGGCTTCCCTGAATTTCATAAAAGCAGCAGTGGATATACTGCATTAGCGAATTGTATTGCTTATTTTGACACTTTCTCTTTTTTAACAAAGGTGAAAAAAGGTGAACGAAATAGTCTTGATCTTTAACTTTCTATTGTTTCTAATTAATAAGGCTTATGATGTGAGCAATAAAAGATGACATGGATCACATCACTAGTCCTTTAGTGATATTCGCATGAAGATGAGAAGTCTAAAGTGATGTTTCCAATGTTTAAAAAAATATTGTATCACTATATATGTGGATTCCTTGTTTAGTGTTTGGAAATCTTTGGTGGAGTTTTTTGTTTGTTGGTTTTTTTGTTTTGTTTTGTTTTGTTTTTTTCCCCCTCTCCTTCTGAACAAGCATAGTAAACATAGACCAAGGAAAACTCAATTCTGTGTTCATATTTAGATCTTAGGGATCCAAGGGTAACATTGGCTTAGGACAAGATTGTGCAATGCTTTTTTTTTTTTTTTTTTTCCCCCTCTCTCTAGGTTTTCCATAGTACTCCAGAGCTATAGAGCAGGTTGTGATGTTTAGTGACCGTGCACATCAGTAGTTCTGTCTGTTAAACACGGACATTGATTTTTCTCATCCTGGCATGAGAAGATCTAGCATACCCCCTGCTCTGCTGCCTAAGAGTTTCCAGCATGTACAGAGGCAGTGGTGGCTAAGAATGATGGCTTAGGGCATCAGAACTGGCAGCAGTATCAGGAACAGCCTGCTTCGTATTTAGAGGGTTTTTGTTAACTATGAAATACAGAGTATCCGTTTTGCTGCGGGGCAGGGGGGAGAATTTATAACCTTTTGTGTAACTCTTTTACTGTTGGTTATTACTGCTTTTAGTATTAATAAACATACCAATCTAGATTTAGTAACTTGGGTTTCTACAGAACTTGGAATAACATTTTAGAATGCACCAACTAGGTGTCTTGATCATAGTTATAGTATTCGTGAAAGATCTGCCTTTTTTTTTTTTTTATGGATCAGTGATGGACTGTGCAGAGAAGGTTTGAAGGAAGGGGGTGGGAATCAGTGAAAAGCAGTTCCTCCTCCTTGTAGGAGAGAAGAGGAAGACACTCTCCACATAACAGCCTGATCCTTCTTGTGTGGAATCAGTAGCAATAACAGGGGCACTGCTGCTTTCAGATATGCAAAGTTTGGGTCAAACACATCCAAATAAATGAAAGCAAAGCATTATTCTCATATCTTAAAAAACTCAAACACACACACAAAAAAACCCGATTCATTTTTCTGAAAATTCCCATAGAAACTACTGCCATAAAGACATGTGGGAGCTACAAAAAGGCAACCATAAAGGTCTAATACTTCCTAATATTTCTGAACAAAGTTTCATCATACCTTGCCTTTTAGAGGACAAATAATAATAAACACCAGCTTTTTTTATTTGCACAGGAAAGTTTGGAATCATTTTTTTCCTCTGCTGGTGTTTAAATGTTAAAGTGAGCTTCAGAGAAAAACAAATTTGTGCTTTCCGTTTGGTTCATTTCTTGAAACACAAGCACTTTTTCAAATCTGTTGGAGAGAATAAATTTATGCAGTAAACTCAAAATTACCTTTAAAGAATTTGACTTGCTGCTGTTTGACTTTACTCAATATAGTAATTCACCTTGTGTGCAGGTATGTGTGGAGTTGGAGGAAGTAAATGACTCTTCGTTTCCTACTGTTACATATGAGTGGCTTATAAGTGAGAGCCCCAAAGTTTGGCTGTGTTTGGGTTATTCGTGAAGTCATCTTTACCCCAGTGTGAGGAGCAAATGGGGGAACGGATCTGATGGCAGAGTTGGCACGATGGCCCTGGTGCCCCTATTCCTACCTACAGCCGGGGTAGCCGGCACAGGAAAGAGCAAGACGAAGTGGTTTCCCCGTGATCCACTGACTTCCCAGCTGCTCCGAGTCTGAGGTCCATTGCTAACTCCAGATGCTCGAACTTGCACTGAGTGCCACCCTAGACTGCTGGCCGCATAACTTGTGGGAAGAGCTCAGATTATTTTATGGATGGTTACCTTTGTACACCCTTGGCACTGTACATTCCTCCTGCACAGTCTAGGATTGGGGTCTTCTACTTTCTTGTGTAAACAGAGCATTTGCTATAACTGACAAAGATTGGTGGTGCAGCCATGAAAGTGCGAGAGGGGAATTCAGCAAATTCTCTATTAAGATGTGATTTGTACCATGAAATTTTTTGACAACCCCGGCATTTAATTCTTAAATAAGTAAAGACCACTCTTTTTCCTTATAATCTTGCATTATGCCCACCAGCTTATTGTGGCTACACTTGTTTAAACAATTACATTTGTTAACTTTCCTTGGGCCTCTCCACATGAATCTGTAAGTTGGTCATACCTAGATTTAAGATAGCCCCTGGTTGTAGAGAGTTCAGCAGAAGTGAATATGACAAATACATGGATAGAATTTTATTGCAGGACTTGGTGCTAAGGTTTTAAATTATTTACGAGCGTGAAATTCGCATGAACTCCCTGTCTAATTTTACACTCCTGCCTAAAGAGGATGGAACGTCGCTTAAATAGCACAAATCAGAATTTTTCAGCTTGGAGCTTCCTTCCTAATTCCTCCCACCTCAGATTTACCACTTACTGACGGTTCTCTATTTCGTGGTACTCCTGACCCTGTACATCTGTTAAAGGGGATAGTTCAGGATGAACACAGCCTCCTACTCAGTAGGACCGCAGTGTTCTCTTAGCTCCTACTAGATGCTTGAACAAGCAGAGGGCTTAAGTGAAATCCTTTAGCTGAGCCAAAATCTGTTCTTATTTAGGGACTAATCCAAAGCCTGTTAAATCAACAGAAAGATTTTGGTTGACTTCAGTGAGCTTTGGATCAGGCCCTTCCTTGTTAATACATCTGAAATCAATGGAGCTACGTTGGGCTTCTGCCAGTAAAAAAAAAGGGAGAGGGATTGTCCTTCTGCTTTATTTGTACAGTTCCTAACCCACTGAGGTCCTGGTGCTCAAACAGTGCTCCCAAGTGCTGCATTGAGACAATAGTAGTTTTGACTTGATTACACTGCTTGGTGATCATGGACTCCCATTCAGCTGGGTACATAATCCAGTTGTTTAAAACAACCATGTATGCTATGGACCCACCTCGTGTCCAAGCATTATTTTGGTCTTCTAATGTTTTATATCAAGAAATTTCTTGCGAAAAGTAAAAAGGGAGGGTGACAGGTTTTATATCAGAAAATTTTTATTTTTTCATATTTCTGTGCTATCAGATTGTAGAGAAAGCTGTTTTGAATGAAAACTACTCAGTCCATAGAACATGTAAACCCCAATGAATGCAACTTACTGTCAGCTCACTGCCTTGAGAAAATTATCAAAGCCCCATGTCTTCCCTGCAGTCAAAAGGCTGTCACCTTTTCATAATTTCTGCATTATTGCCTTTTATTTTTATTTTGCAGTGTTAAACTGAAGTCCAAATTATAATTTGCTACTTGTTAAGGATTTTAGTGTAATAATTAGCATTATGGAGATGGCAAATATTTTTAGGCAAGAAATGGCAAAGGATGAAAAGACCCTACGTGTACCTCAGCATAGACCTTCCATTTTCAGAAGTACCTATGACATTGTCCTGGTTTTGGCAGGAACAGAGTTATGTTTTCTTCATAGCAGCTATTGNGTCCCATGAGTTTTACCTTTTTTGTTTTGATTCTCTGCCCCATCCCACTTGGGGGAAGGGAGAGTGAGTGAAGGGCTGTCTGGTTGTTTCAGCTGCGGTGGGTTAAACCACGACAGACTGCCAAAGTAGGACCTCGGTCTGGCAAAGATTTACACATTGCTCGACTCTGTATGTTGCAAGTCCTGATACTGAAATAGAGAGATCCACAGTAGGGTTAATATTGATCACCTCAGCCTGTGTAAGATTTGGTTTCAATTGACACTTTCATTCTAGTCCTAAACTACCAATATTTTCCTTAAAAAGAAAGCTGGTAAGTCTTGTTTGTTTCAACTTATTAGACTTTTGATTAGATTTCATGTGCTTCTGAGCCCATGCACTTAAGATTCATTTTGTATATTCAGATACTTAATATATTTTGTGCAAAACATCTGTCACCACATAAGTAAAAAGAAATTCCTGGTTAGTAACATTTTTTGTGTGTGTGGTAAATTTAGACATATCTTTCTAGATGAGAAATATTAGACTTAATTAATGTGGGATGGTTTTTTTTTTTTTTGAATAGCCTTATTTTTTCTTCAACAGTGTTTTTTCTGTTTTATGTATAATGGTAGATTCCATAAGTTTAAAGTATTACAAAATTAAATTTTCATTTAGAGGCTACCAACATGCTTAATGCATATAGATGCCTCTTATTTTAGGGAAACAGGGATAGGATGATCTGTGATCTCAGCTGACTTACAATTTTGGGGTTTCTGCCCTTTTCTCGTGCAAGGATTTAAAAGGAGAAAGATGACTGCAATACTTGTACTTCAGTCCAAGGGAGAAGTAACAATGCAGTTTTCCAGTTAAAAAAGACATAACGAAGACTATCTTATTAGTGTTGAATATTTCTTAGATTTTAATTACTTATAGATCTTACTGTTTTCTTTCAGGGTGTTGAAGGGACCATATCTGAACTTCACAAACTTACTTTAGCGACCTGAGTCAGACATAGTTGATAGCTAACCACTATGGCTGGGCCTGTTTTCTTCTTTCTGATTGTTTTTGTCTGTTTCAGAATAATTAAATTCATCCTACCTTATCCAGTTTGAGAAAATCTTCTGTAGTGCATAGCTGCAATGATAGATGAAACACTTTCATTTAGCTGGGAACTGGTTATCCTAATTGTTTCCCTGAATTAGATCTTACTAGCAGTTCATATTCCCAGCTTTGAGCATAGTTTGGCATAACATTCTATCTGTGAGAAACATTTTATGAAAGAAGGGCTTTATTGATTTTTTATTATTATTATTTTTAAAGATCTTTCATTCATTCTATTAATCTATAACTCAGGCTCAACTACTTCCTCCTTTTTTGTTGTTCTGTTTTCTCTCCTGAATCTGAATTTGGGCAGGAATATGTTTCATATAGTCAGGCCTTTCTAATCTAGTAATTCATCAGTGACATTTAGGGTTTGGTTTCAAACCCCTCTCTGCTTCTTGTAAACTAATCCTACAGTCCTAGGACCACCAAAGAGAATGTCATTTTAGCTAGAAGTCCACACTGTCAGAATTCAGGTTTACTGTATGCCAATTAACCCTCCTTTAAGCTCTTCCAAATGGCTATCAATCTGGTTTGTTTAAAAGAAATAAGCTGTCCTTTTATTTTAGAACTAGTAAAGAATTTTACATCTTTCTAAAGCAATTTTCTGCATTCTTACAGACTTCATTGATGTGAATGTAAAGTACACAATAGGTCAAATTCTGACTTCAGTGGGAGTTGATGGGAGCACAGACTGTATATTTGAAAGCAGAATTGATTCAATCTTGGTGTGCCTGCGCAGCAAAAAAATCTTATCTCTATATAATTTGTCTTCATATAATCAGAGAATACAGATTTGAGTTTTGTTTCTCATGTTATTTTCTACGACCACCTTACATGAGCTCAGAGGAGCTGCTTATGTTCTTAGTAGGGGTGTGTATGTGTACACTTTTTTTTCCTTGTTTATTCACATATAAACATTTTACATGCTTCCTTAGAGAATTTCCTTGTAAGGTTCAGTTGTTCTTAAGAAACTGAGAACTTGTCTAGCGCATAATTTGTAAACTATGCAAAGAGCACTCTCCAGCTGAGGCAAACCCCAGAACAATTCACTTGGACCTGTTTTGCTTGCCACTGTAGTACTCTTGGATGTAAAGGTCCCAGTTTGAACCGTGGCTGTGGCGAGCAGGATGTAGCCATGAACAGCCAGATGTCCAGTGGAGGATCCATGTATTGGTCTTCTGTCCCAGTCTTCCATCAAACAGCTGTTTGTTATAGCATGATTCATTTTATTTTAGATCGTTTTGGAAGGATATTGCTTCTGAACACCCACCCCACCCCCCCACCACATAACCCCCTCTGCTCTTATGCCTTCTCCACGCTGATTAGCTGGTCTTGAGTTGTCTGTCTTAATTCATGGGATCAGGGTGTAACTTGTATGAAAGAAGTGCGATTATTGCATCCGAAATAAAAGGCAGAATGTTAGTTACACAGTAGGCAGGAATGGTGCTATTAAATTCAGTTTTTAACTTGTGTGCTTCACCTTAAAACTGTGTAAAAGCTATATTCCACACTTTCAGAAGAAAAACTTAATTTACACCAGGTTTCTTATGCTTTAAATAACTGATTCGGTAGCTTTGATCTACTCATATGTTACTTTCTTGCCACCTTTCTGTACCAGTCCTTTAAACAACTCAATAGGAACTTCTTACCTTATTTTTAGACTGTTATAGGTAGAAAATATTGACATTAAAAAAAAAAAAAAAAGTTTTTCAAAGTAGTTTAGGCCTTTAACATAGCATTAGAATATTTCCTTTTGTAAATCATCTCTCATATATTAAAAAGCAACTGTCAGTTCGTTTCCTTCCTCTCTTGTATGTATTTGAGGTTATAACAATNACTGGGGAGGATTAAACCTTTTAAAAGTAGATTTTGTAAAATGTAGGGCATTGACAAAGGTTTGTCAGGTTTTGCTTGAATCAGGCCACATCTGTTATAAGAAACTGTAGATCTGCAGACAGGCTATGGCTTTTGTCATGTCCAGGGGAATCCACTGAATCTTGGCCTTCATTTAGGATTCCCTCCTGATGAGCAAATTCCCATGACCGCTTTTGAAGCTTTAAAAGCTTTGGTTTTGTTTTAAAAGGCCTCTGAGCATAGGCAATGTTTTCATAGGCATTTAGAAACAAAAAAACTGAGCTTTTAAACCTTCAAACATCGCTGAGGGGATTCACTTTGCTTCTCAGCAGACCAAGTCTGAGATAACACCTGCAAGAAGTGTGTATCTGTGCGTGTGGATTTTGTGAAAATTGTGATGCACCATCTCAACTGACCCACAAATGTGACAGCAGTGTGTGTGCGTGTAAATCTTTTTGTTATGTTTTGCTGGTATTCATTTTTAAGAGCAAACTATTATTTTGGTTCTGTGGAACGACTGATGTGGGTAAGCCTACTTTGGTTTTAGATTGTTTTCATTTCTTCTCCCTGTATGTCCTCTGATGCAAACGCTAACGAATGGTCTTCAGAAGAACAGCCTGAGTGGAAGCCCCCGGTTATGTTTCATTATCTAAAGGGTATTGGTTTGGTTTTTTTGGTTTGGTTTATTTTTTCTTTTTTTTTTTTCTTCAGCCTTACTTTTTTCTTCTACAGTTAACATCGGTTGCACAATACCAGGTAGTAGTTTTCTGTAAGTAGACAGGTCATACCATCTGTAAACCCAGGTCTGTGATTACTAGATGAGAAATAGTGTACAGTAGAAATGAGTGGACAAATTGTCAGAACGGTGAAACAACAGAAATTCTCATTGCACTCCTTTTCCATTCCATGTCTCTGCATCTTAAACACTTGAGGTGAAATTTTGCCATGTTGTGGGGGGGAGCGTTAGAGGATTTTCAGAATTAAGGATAGACACTGAATGAATACATTAACAGTGCTTTTCTCCTCTCCTGTCTTGTTCTCAAAACACCTGTTAAACAAATAAGCACATATTTTGGGATTGATGATACTAACTGGCAAACTTGGCACCAAATAACCTGCTGAAACTAAAATGATGCAGAACATGTGCTTAACTTAACAGTCCATAACCCTGTTTTTAGAACATTAAAATACCTACCCTGAGGAAAGCTCATAAAACGAAGGTCTTTAAAGTTCATAGATTAGACCAATGAAGCTGCAGCCGTTTTTAAGAATGTGTATCTTCATTGACTGCTATTAATTCAAGATGGCCAAGTGTATGAAATATGAGACATGAAAGCACCAAAGAAGATTTTCTTCTTCTTTTTTTTTACTTTTTTTTTTTAAGTGTGGTTTCCATAGGTTCAGTGGCTAAAGGAATGAGCAGAAGAGGGATGCATGGAGAGGCAAACATTCTGTGGTTGGGAGGATTACATATTGCAGGCAGATCTCAAAGAATCTCTGCTTGGTTTCTATAGGTATTTAATTGAGCTTTTTACAACATACAACGCTTAATTCTTCTAGAAATTCCCAGTGCCCTTAAGATTCTATTGCTTGGGATTACGTTGAGTAATTTGGCATATCTCTAATCATGTTTCCCCATGTGTAACATTCCAGCCACGTCTGTCTTACTTTACTGTTAAATATATAATTTATAAATAGATAACAATCCTGGTAAGCCTGTTTGAATCCATCCTAGACCGAAATAACTTGTTTTGTATTTTGTGTGATAGCTTCAAGCTGCTTTAGAGTAACTGTCCTCAACAAAGAAGAAATCTTTGTTATATTACTCACCTGGAGGCACTGGAAATTAAAAAGCTGAGCTACTGTAGCAACTAGGACCTATTATTTCTGACGTGTTCCTGGAGAAATAAACTTTTTGCACCAGGCACACCTGAATTCGCACTAAATACATGAACCCACATAACTTTCCTTTTTGCACTTGCTGTTTGTTTGTTACTTTTAGATGGAAGAAATTAGAATAGGCTATATTAAGCTGAACTGAATTTTCTTCACTGAATTTTTCTGGCTGTGGAACTTTTGTGACAAATTGCTTACTATCTTCCATTTCACCAAATGCGTGCTTTTTTTGCCTGCAAACTATATGCTTTACTGTTAGGCATTTGGGGATATGGTGGTTTTATTTCTCTTTTTCGGGAATAAACCAGAAGCATCTTCTTGTGCTGAATAGCCTGACAGAAAAGGAAAATAGCATACTTAAGCCGTGAATTGGCAAGGGGCGGCGGGGGGGCTGTGTGTGTCAGACTGTTGGTTTTTTTTTTCTTCAATATTCTTTACATTTTTTTAAGAACTGAACAAATCTTGGGGGAGAAAACCCCAAGTTACCCTTAACAAGGAAATTATTTAGAAGTGCAACGCGTTTACGTATCTGGATGAGACCGGTGCATTGTTACCAGTGACTGCGTGCATCGCGTGATGCAACCTTTTGACAAGTGAGTGTCTGCTGGAGACATCTGTGAAGGGTGACCTTTTGCCCTAAGGAAGAATGCTCTGGAGGTGGGGAATGCCGTTATCTGTCCCGGCCCACCACGCGCAGAGGCTGCCCACCGCCGTCCTTGCACCCGCCTGGTTACGTACCTCTTCAGATACTAATCAGACCAGCCCAAACTGAGGAGATTCTCCCAAAGAAATATGAAAAGCCAACTTGCTTTCGCCTTGGTGGGAAGGCAGAGGTTAAGTCAGGGGCCTCAGACAGTATCAAATTAGAATGAGATCCTTAGCCTTTAAGTAGTCTCATTACAAGGATTGCTAATATCTGATGTGCCTGCCGCTCCCTCGGATCCTTCACTTCTGTAGTTCACTTGCTACCAGCGGTCTGGAAACCAGTATATGCAGCATGTCACCCTTCAGACACACAGGTTCAAGTTATAAACTGTAGTGTGCAGACACAGAAGGCATCAGCTGCTTCTTTTTCAGGTGGTGGGGAAGGGAAGGAGGAGGAGAAGGGCTGAGGTAGCTTGGGGAAGAAACAATAAAGCGTTGGGAATGTTTTCAGACCAAGGTACTTCTGATTTTTCATAGGAAAGAAAATCCATTGTATTGGCTGTAATCTGAGAAACTTTCTGTTACCGTGCTCTTTTTAATTCACGGTACGGCAGACTCTCTGAAAAGCAGCATCGTGCTGGTGATTGCTGCTGCTTCTAATACGCTGCTGTGTTTGCAGGGGTTGTTCACGGAGAGCTACCGGCTGCCTGTTGGTCAACAAGGACCCGCGTCCCCCTTCTTATAGGGGAAGCGGTGGTTTCTTGTCTCAAGTGCCCGTAGCGGTTTAGGTGTGTGGTTTGGGCTTGTTGTTTGTGGTTTTGGGCCGGGGGGTGGGGTGTTGTTTGGGTTTTTTTGTGTTTTGTTTTCGTTTGTTTGTTTTGTTTTAATAGAAAACAGATAATATAAGGATCTTTGGCTGCTCCAACCAAAGTAGGAAATATTCTATCCCGAAAGGTGGAGCAGTCTGGAAGAAAACAGGTTATTCCCCTCCACTGCCCCCCCAACACCCTTTAGTCCCACAGAACGACTGCATGCTTCAGCACGGATTTCTCTGCTAGTTGGATCCCAGGAGGCCTTATTGAGTGCAGCGCTGCTCGGGGAGTTGCAGCTGTATAAAGTGTGGGGAGAAAAAAAAAAAAAAGTAGTTTGTACGAATTGTTCTTTACCTTGGTTTGGGTTCAGCATGGCAGCTGCACTCCGACTTTGTGTGTGACAGCACAAAGGACAGCAAAAGTGAAAAGCAAGTCAGCAAGTAGAGAGACAAAAGCAACGATCAGCTAATACAGCTCCACATGGCCTAACTAATTTATGAGAAAAAAACTGTTCTGTTCATTGGATCAGCACTCTGAGGAGGCAGGTGGAATTGTAGGAAGTTTTCATTGAGTCTCTGGAGCAACTAAGGAAGCCACTAGAGATTCTTCTCAGTTTGAACTTTATCAGGGTCTACGCTTAATCAATATGGTATTGGAAAAAGAATTAATTACTAAAGCAGAATAAAACAGCTGCATTTTAAACTAAGGATCCATCAATTCAGTAATCTTCCAGTTACAGGCTAGGTGCCGTGAGGATCATTTTGACTTCATGTAATGAGGAACTGAGGGAGTTTCCTCATGAACAGGCTGGGAATTCACATTAGCCTATTTCAGCTATTTGTCATCAGTACAACTCATTTCTCCCCTTCTGAATTACAATTTGTATTTGATATACTGTCAAACCCACAAAATTCCCATATTCATGGAACCGAAAGCATTAATGCGGAAATCATTGTCACCATGAGAAAAAGTCTTAACCTTCCTGAGCCTCTTTATTCTATAGGCTGCGGCTCGAGTGGTTTCATGCCGGACATACCTCTATTGTGTTCATTGTGAGGGTCAGGGACCTGCCTGTTGAAGAAGCAGTAATTTGAACACAGCCTGTAAATGTTTCATCTGTAATTTCCATAATGGTGAATTTCAAGGAGGGCTGAGAAGGGTTATGGGAGATGAATTAGGTTTTTAGTGAGCTCATTAGGAAGCCAAACAGAGTTTAGACAGCAAGGCGGTGAGTGTGGCTGTAATCAGTTCTGCTCGCTTTGTTCCCTGCCTTCGGGACATTTTTTGAAAACTTCATGGCAGGGGCTGATGAGAATATACTGAGCAGAGGCTGCAATCTGATGGTTGACTTGTTGATTTGTAAACCTCTTAATTCATTTTTTGTTCAATTTAATCTTTTCTTTCTTGAGGAAAATTAGTTGAATGTTAGCCCTCTTTGCACTATTCACCTCTTAAATTATGCTCATTTTGAGGAGCTTGTTATGCCTGAATAAACATGAAATGACTTGGCATTTTCCCATAAGAGGCACACCCATTTTAATACCATGTATTTACCATTCCTGGAAATGTCTCATTAACTTCTGAAAATCTGTGAGCATGATATTTTTGGGCTACTGTAACACACCTCTTGGCAGTCACAGAAGGCAGTTTGGTTAATGCCTCATAATATCCATTTTTATTCTCAACATGAAGAAAGGCTCTCTATAGAAAATTGATGCAGTTTGCTCTGCTAATTTTCATGCTCATTCCAATTAATTTAACATGACCCAGATTTTCTTCCTCGGGCTCATCCTGACTAATTAGTAAGGCAACACCTAGAACAAGTTCTGTTTAATAACATTGAGGAACACTAGTTGTGAGTGATTTTGATGCTAATAAAGATATTCACTGATGGGACAGATATTTGATGTCAATTATAGTATGTAATTTAGAAGTCCAAATGTGCTGGATAGAGTATAGGAAGGCTGGCAAATCACTATGGGAGATAAATTTTTTTCTTTCTGTTAAAAAGACTTCCAAAGCACCTAGCTATCCTCAGGGACCAATTAGTTTATTTTTTTGGTACAACCAGTAGTATTGTCAACTAATTCCACAGTAATAGATGGGGTGGTGCTGCCAGGGATGTACAGTCTGTGAACCATCAATGGCCAGGGCCCAGGCTTGCATTATTTACCAAACCTCTGTCACATACTGGAAAAGCCACCACAGGTACCAGAAAGCAGCGTTGGTTGAGGAGAAAAGGATGGCCTGCTCATCGCCTTTATTTAGCTTCTCTTGCCATTGTCCAAACTTATTTTGTAGGAAATAAACAGGGTTGGAAAAGGGGCCTCGTTAGTGCTTCGTAAATGAATTACGAGCATTGGTGTTTCTTGTTTTGGAAAAATGGCCCCAGACCTGCATTCCATGTGATAATTCTTTCCTGCGCTCTGAGAGCCAGGGAGAAGTTACCTCCACCCAGCCGCGCAGGGCTGGTGCTCACGTAAGCATCCTCGCTGCAGAAGAACAGGCAGCACGGGCAGGTCCCAGTCCCTCTGAGCACTTCTCCTGCCTGGGAAGGCCGGCTCGCTCCGCGTGCGTCATCCTCACCGGCAGAAACACAGCGTGTGCGGCCGGTGAAGAGTGAGGCCCAGAGTTCATCGAGGGTAGAAACGGGAAATGCCAAATCATAGTTTTTCACTCAGTCTCTCGGAACAAATTCCCGTGTTCGGCATAGGAACCAGAGATGGGTAAAGACTGGATGACAATGCTGTTCATACTTCACGATTTTGATCAGCCGGAGATACAGAAACCTGCGTGGTCTCTTTACCGAAGTTGCAGCACTAAGACTCGTTTTTGCTCCTAGTAACAGAAATGAAAATACTGCTATTTAGCTGCAGGAGAAAAGAAATAAGATGTCCTTGCGTATCTATTTTGATCACAAGTACTTATGTTCAAGAACCTGCCTTCTAACGGAGTATGTCAGGATGTAAAGAAAGCATGTTCTCTTTAAGATACCCATTTAGAAATGAAGAAGAATTAGTAAAAACAATAACCGTACTCAATCTTGAAAAAAATGTAATGTTCAAATGTGGACAGGAGTGCATTGACATGTTTGTCTATAAAAGTAATAATATATAACATTTACTTATCTAAGAGACACCAACAATTACTATCAAAAGGTATATTATGTATTATTTTTGAAGCAGTTTTTGATGAAAGCTGCATTCCTTGCTCATTTGAGCAATTTTGAAAATCATTATCCCTAAAGTTTGCTGAAGGTCACTTCCCGAGCCTATAACAGAAAAGGGAATAGAATATCGTCTGTTACGGAATGCTCCAACACCACTAGCATCTCAATTCTTAGCTGCTGCATAAATCTCTGGTAAGTTTTAAAAGCTGACATAGTAAAACACAGGTGAAAATATCTTAACCATAAAATTGCAAGAGGGGGTAATGTCTTTGAGGCAAATCTTAATTGCCAAAATCCTATTTGGGTTTTTTTTTGTTGTTTTTGTTTTGTTTTGTTTTTTGAGTACTGAGCCCTCTCATTGGCATCATTTCACAGAGTTTTTAAGAGAAGGGGGGAAAGGAGAGAGATGGAAGGACTGTGTGAAGTTTCTTCTAATACATAATATATTTAAACACTGTAACTTCTGGATTGATGCTGCTAAGCAGCTGAGCAACAAATCCCATGAACAGCCTTGCAGTGAGGAGTCAGAGATGACCATGTCTATGGTGATTCCTTGCTGGTGACAGTCCTGTTGTTCTGGGTCAGCGGTGAATACCTCACTCAAATGGTGCAAAGTCAGCCAGTTCTTAATTTTTTATCTCCTCAAGAGTGCATTCAGTGACTTTATCACTGAGAAGAATGACTCCCCTGCCTAGTGTGATCAAGATCTGGAAATTTGCTGCATCAGCACGTTTAGCCCAGACTGCTACTTGATTGGTGGGGCTTAGATTTGATCTTATGGCATACATCTCAGTTCTCTAACTGGCTAGGTGAACGGCCTGCCCAGGAGGAAACTCAGTTTCACGCATCTGAATGAAGAGAAGTCTCGTAGCCTGCCGGGTTTTTCATCTAGGGTTCCTACGTATAGCCGACACTATCTCCTCTGAAGGGGGAAGCGGGGTGATGGAAGTCCTCTGGAGCCCAGCTTGTGAGGTCCTTCCCTAGGAAGAGCTCAGGGACACAAACCAGTCTGGGAAGACTTTGTAGGCACTGTACATTTGTCTTTTGCAACGCTTTCTGCTACAATGAAAGACTTGAAATGAAAATTCAGGATTACGAACAGAAAAGCAAAGCATCAGGTGTCAAAGTGGGGTTCTGTGCTTTTTAGTTATGTGCTGTGAACTTTTAGGCAAATAGTGTTATAGCAAGTCAGTACCCTCTGGTTTTGCTATTTTTATGCTTCCTTATTTTCTAAATCAAATTAATGGAAACTTTGTCAAAGGCTTTTCCTCATGTTTCTATCAAATTATGCACTGCTCTGTCAGTTCTTTTGATCACTTAAAGCAGATCCAAAACATCTGACGGGATATTTTGGGTGTGGAAGGAGGAGAAGGCCATGGCCTTCCCTTCTTGTTTGTTTGTTTGTTTGATGATATTATCTGGTTACTGGAAACAATCCAGTAAAACTGTAAGGTGGGAGTAAATAAGATGCTCATAAGCCTTTCTGATATCATAAAGATCTTTTTTTGGGTTTGGTTTTTTTTTGGTTGGTTGGTTGGTTGGTTGGTTGGGGGGGGTTTGTCAACCAGTTGAAATTTTCTGACCAGAATTCACATATTTCCCTGCTTGCTGCTTCTTCCAGTTTGAGGCATTTGTATATTCATAACTGTGTCTTCCTTCGTGGCTGAAGTCAGACTCTAAGAAACTAGCAGGGACTAACTAGGGGCTTCGGCTCTTAAATGCTTGTTCTTATAATCTGTCTACTGAATTTGAAAGGCAAAACATTTCAGGCCTTCCCAGCAACCACTTTTATGCATCCGATATATATAGCAGATGAAGCATAGATGGTTTACCCTTTACCTTTACACGGCTTCTTGGAGGAAAAGACTCCTGCAAAATGTTACCCCGAAAGTAAATGCGGGCAGATACAAAACAGACGGTTGTCAGCTGGAACATGGTTCATCAGAGGGAGCGAGCACCGGATCGAGCCCTTTGTTGTGAGCACCAAATAGCATACTGCTTACAAAAAGTATTAGTTGTGTTTCCAGATACCTAGCACACTATATTTAAAGTATGGGCTTTAACTTAAACCTGCGAGAGCAGACTGTCAGTGTTCCCACGTAACCCTTCACATTCTGGCATTTTCCAGACTGCCAGCCAAATGAACACTTTAGGAGGAGGTGCATATATATGTCCGCAGCACCCAGCGGGTTAATCCACCCTACTGTGCATAGGTGTTGGAGCTCTTACGGTATGTAAGACTTGCCAAGTTTGGAGTTGTTTTGTATTTTTTTTTAATTTTTTTTCTGGACTATGCATTCACGGCAAGCATCTGTTCTGATGCTGCTCAGGTGTTTGTGAATGCATATCGAGATGGTACTTTTATTTGTGTTTTATGTAACATACACATTTGTGTACATTTTATCACCTGGAAAAGCTTTTATGGTTCATTTTGACACTTTTCTATTAATACACCTTTTTTTTTTTTTTTAAGCATTCCACCATCCTCCATTTTTTAAATACATCTTAAAATAGACTGATGTGCATTTTGGACTTGTGGCCTAACAAATGTCCTTTTTAATAACTGAAGCTTTTAACTTAGTATCTCTCAGGAATAAATGTCTGTTACATTTCTAGTCCTAACCTTTTTTTTTTTTTTTGGAAATGATGAAAAAATCCTATCAATGTGCATTTGTATGCAGTATTTCAGCCGGTGCTTTTTTAATAGCTAAATAACCCTGAAAAGAGAGGTTTCTAATGTGGACAGTACATGGACTCGTGCTGTATTAGCGGGCATCATTTTAGGGGATGGCTCCTGAACAAGCAGTTGTATCCAATAGCATGTTGTCCAAAGGGAACCACAAGACATTAAAATATCTCACACTTTATAAGTTTGTAACAGCTGTAAGGAAAATTGACATGTTCAGATTAATTTTCTTTTTCAAAAAAGCCATTTTTATTCTTAAAGAAACTACATTAATCATTTAATGAAGAACAGTACAGGATGTTAGCCATCATCTACTTTAAGTTCTCCACATTCTGCCATGTATAAACAACTGCAAAATGTTAAAGGTTAAATATTGATGAGCTACTATTGAAGTTAATTGCTTAACTTCAACTACAGGTAGAATGTTAATTGAACTTGGCTAGTTTGACCACGTTTGACATTATTCTAATGACAAAAATAACAGGATAGCAAATAAGAAATGGTACTTAAAATAAAATATACCTTTTTAATGCATACTAACTTTGGCACAGTTGATTGGGGAAACTAAAAAACACTATCCCGCTTACTGCAACACTGCAACAGGGATAAAGAACTGCGGAAAGAAAATGTTCTCTTAAAGAAGATGTGCTTTAGGCAAAAAAAGAAAAAAAAAAAGTTTTTTTGTCTCATGATTTCTTTAATGACTTGTTATTGTTGTCTCAGCTGTAGCCAAAGTCTGCAGCTGGTATTCTTAACAGAACTACTACGAGAATGCTAAAAATATTTCTCTAAAAATATATAAAAAAGCAATTTAAAAAGAACTCCATTTAGACTGCAGCACAAGGACACTTTGTGTGACAGCATTTAGTAGGATGAAAAATTTAAACAGAATAACAGCTATTTACATTCACACTGCAAAGTAATTACCGAAGCAGACAAAATACTTAAAGCTAATTTAATAACGCTTTCCTTCAGCCTAGGTGCCAAAACCTGGGCGTAAACTTCCCAACTTGTGCTGCGGTGGGGAGGGAGGGAGGTGAAGTTAAAACCGTGTAGGAACAAGTGCATTGAACACTTTCCCGGTGAGGTACAAAGTGAGTTTCACTTTTAAAGAGAAGAGCATCATAAATCAGCATAAACCACAAGTTTTAATGAGTATATCTCCTCTGGAATTGTGCAGTGCTTGCAATTCTGTGTGAACAAGACAAGGATCTGGTCTTACACTCCTTACTCAGGCAAAACTGCCACTGACATTAATGATAATTTTTGCTTGAATAGAACAAAGTGCTTGATGGCGGTTATGCCAGCATGAGGGGTGCGAGATTAGGATAAACGTGCAAAAAAGTACCACTTCAAATGGCTGTACCTTTGACTTCTCGGGCTAGCATTTCCTCCAACTACAAGGATCTTAATTATAACATTCGCTGGTTCAAAGATTAACATTTAGCATTCTGGGAAAGACTTTCTGGACTTCAGTAACCTGATCAGTACGGTCTCCTTTTGGTCTCTGCCTCTTTCTGGCTCTTTGTATTGCAGGGGAGATGATAGTATCTGGCACATTCCTTGGATGACTTGAAGATAGCAGCCTTCTGTGTTTGGGGCTGAAAGATTGTGAACTCTGTGTTAGCTGAAATGCCACACAGGGGAGGCGAAGAGAACATTAAAGAAGCTTTAGCTTTAGGTACTGCAGCGCAAGCAGAGTTGAATTTGAGAGCTGGGACTTAAGTGGACATTTGTCCCTGCTTTCTTCCTTAATAAAATCTGAGTGTTAACTGTGGGTAAGGGCATTTGAGAGATCACTAAAAATGAATCATTGAGTGCCCAGAAGAGCTTTATTATGATATACTATGGAGAACTTCAGAATATACCGTGTACTTTTTACGTGCTTCTCGGACGCCTGTTCTGTTTTGTTCTTTGCTGCAGAAGCAAAATAATTCACCGAATTAAGACGACAAAACTCATCAAAAACTGGATCTGTGTGGTCCTTTCTGGCCTGGTGTTCCCATCTAATTTTCTTTTGCCCCATGAAAGGCTATTGAGCAACAAAACACAAGCTCCAAGCAGCAACGTTTGCTGTGCTTGTGTGTGTCTGTGTGTGTGTAATCCATTTTGAAAAACTCTGACACAAATATTAAATTTGGAAAAAATCTCAGTGCAGAAATCCTGACTGGCCAAACCAAGTTTAAAAAAAAAAATATATATATATATATAAAAATTAAAAATCCCCAGACTGATACCAGGTTCCAGGACTGAGTCCTTGTAGGTAGGGCCAGGAGAGGTCCCTCGGTTCAGTTTGCTTGCCCCAGTGGCAATGAGAT
Source organism: Aramus guarauna (assembly GCA_013400195.1). NCBI lineage: Eukaryota > Metazoa > Chordata > Aves > Gruiformes > Aramidae > Aramus > Aramus guarauna. The sequence goes on along the minus strand of VXBL01000027.1, from coordinate 311,381 downwards.
AGAAGGAGTTATTCTGCTCCTGAAGTTCCGCATGGATGTTGCCACTGCCCAGTTAACCAGTGTGAAAATACCATGGAAAATAAATTATTAAACTATACTGTTATTACTAACTTGCCAGCTCCAGAGAAACAAATGCAGCCACATTTACATATGTGTCCATCTGTCTGTTTTTACACTTTATGTCTTCAGCCAGTGGGTGAAATTGTTTTAATCCAAGCTGCAGTCTGATTTTTTTTTTTTCCTCTTTTTTTTCCTGCTGATATTTTTCTGTGTGCGTATGTTATTTGTAGATGGACACGCATATTCTTGCCAGTAGCTAGTTCTTAATTGTCATTTTAAGTAACCTAATCTATCTGGCCACGGTAGTTTTAACTGGAGTAAGCAGCCGAGTTCTCCATGGATAATTTTCGTTAGTTAGCAGATTGTTACCATCTCAATGTTGCTGAAATCCCTAATCTCAGGTCAGCGTGAAGCTGCAGTGGTTACAATCCTGTTGCCTGATGCAGTGTGAATGGAAGTGCTTTCTGTCAGAAACATGTGGTCTCTTCAGTGGAGAGCCTGCGTAAATCCTGTGTAAATAGAGGGAGGCTAACAAAGGATGAGCCCCTGCAGCTCAGAGCATTTGGAGCCATTTGGAGGCTGAATTTGCTAAATGCTGCTTATACCGCCTGAAAAGTTGAAGAGAAAGGAGCATAAAATCCCTTCTTTTTTCTCTTTCTGCTCCTACCCTGGGGGGAGGGTGTTAAGGGCCAGGGAAGCCTGAGGTAAGCCTATGAAGACTGTTTTTTCAGTGCTCTTTTGAGTGTGAAAAAGGTGGCATGGGTCACTGTCCCCTCTTTAATGTCGGAAAACCCACACAGTTAGTAAATGTTGCATGTAAACTAAAGCATTTCATCCCTTCTCCTGCACTCCACGGCAGTGGGCCATGAACTAGTCACTTGAAAATCGCAGAAAAATTTCACTTCAACATGTCTGGACAGTTTAGCACAGCAGGAACGTAAGAGAGATCAGTAATTAGCAGGTTGCTTTACTGTTCCCCTTGTCTGCATTGGAACACTTTTTTCACCTGATGTGAAAAAATGTTGGATTATAATGAATGAACCATAAGCCTACCGGCTATATAAAAGAGCTTAAAATTTAAACTGTTGTTTATTACTTTTGTCTTTAAAATCTAGAAAAAATATGTTCTTGGCTTTTGAATATAATCTCTTAAGGATTCTCGATTCACTTCGCAAATAAACACAAGCTTTAAGCAAAGACAATCAGGGGCACAAAAAAGCCAGTTTTTTTCTTATTTTTGGACAGGAAAATAATAAAAGGGAAAATGTGAAACATTACTGTTCTGCAAATAATTTCAAAAGATTTGAATCACCAATTTTATAGCATGCATGGCTATAACAATAACATAGCTGGAATGTCATTCCTACCTTCGAGTAAATAATAAAATATTTGTCAATGCCTTTTTGAAAATAAGATAAATTAGTGATTATAGAAAGGTGCCCATCCAGAAATAGAAAATGAACAGTTTTTATTCTGTCTCTTGTTGTAAATACACTTTAGATACCACATAATATGCAACTCTTTAAGCCTTCAGCACATATTGCCAGATGGCAATGGGGACTTGACAAACTACGCTAAAACGTGATTAGACCGAGTAGAATAGCTTTGTAGGTAAGGTCTGATGGTGGCTTAAGTTCTCTTCCTTTTCTTCCTATTTGAATTTACAATAGTTATTAATGCCTGGATTGTGTGAAATGTCATCTTTACAGTATCAGCCTGGTGGAATTGCTGGAAAGCAAAAGATCTTCTAAAAGACCAGCAGAGAGAAGGCGAGCTCTTCATCTCCTCCCTGCTGCTAGAAGGGCTATAGAATAATATCTTTTGTAGTAAGAGAGATGGTAGTGCTATACGTCTGAAGTCCTCCTGTTCCTTCTCGTGCACCAGTGTCCAACCTTTCTTTCTCTCCAAGATGCTCACTGAAACATATGACATAGCACCATGAGACATGTGGCTGGTGTCTCAGAGAAAGAAGAGGGAAGGGAAGGCAGGGGGCTGGTTAGAGCAGCTCACTTGAAGACACGCTGCTCCAGGATGGGACAAGTGGTGCCTGAGCATGCAGTTCAACCTCGGATGCCTGTGTCAGGCCTAAACAGCTTCTGGTGGCACCTTTCCTCCTCCAGTCAAGTATTTCAACAAAACCAGCACGCATATTGGCAGAATGCTGCTGATAATGTCACAGCTCTGAGCGGGGATGCCCACTTGAACTGTTTGTGGTTTGCCACCCATAACCTATCCTAACTCAGTTTCCCTAGGCAGTAAGACGCGGTAGATAAGGATTGCTTCTGTGATTGAGGAGACTAAGTCAACTTCCATGAACAGTGATCATTAAGAGGAGGAGAAAAAAAAACAACCCCACAGCCAGCACTTCATTTAAAGAGCTGTGATCTGCTGAATCTGCAAGGCTAAAAGTCTGATGATTTTAACAGCATGGAATGGAGATAAGGAGTTGTCCTGAAGGGTCTTTGATTCTGGAGCTGACCTTCTCTCTCTATTAGTCCTCCCTACAGCACAGATTGTCTTATCTTCAAAACGTATTCAAACACTTCTCTTTCCAGCTTTTTGGCAGTGGTAATTAACCAGAATTTTAAGATTTTTCTCTGGTGATGATGTGGATCATATTACTAAGTTGAACATCCTTATTAATAATGGTTTACAATACTTATGTGTCCAGATGGACAGATTACAAGTACAAACAAATAATTGCAATTTGTGAATAGAAGCTGCATGTAGATTCTGCTCTTTGTTTTACATTTATATCTACGTGTTGTAGTCCATCAAAATACTGAACTGAAAGATTGTAGAGTAGTTCACATAAGATCAACATAGTGCACTGCAGCTTTCCTTTTCAGAAAGGACTCCTTTCAGAATATTTTAACTTGGTTTTTGTATTGCTTGCACTATTTTTAGAAAAATGGTGAAATGCCTTGTCTTCCCCCCCACCTTAGATATCCCTGCTCTTCTCTCTTCCTTTAGCATGACAAACTATAAAGCTTTGAGGGAACTCTGCTGGTGAAAAAAGTCAAACACTGGGTCCTGAAATGTATTTTTCCAGATATCACTTTTCTTACTGCTCTGCTTGTTAGGATGGTGATAGAAACTGTTTCTAGACTTTGATTCTGGGTTCTTACCATGCTTCCGTGCTTTGGCCTGACTGGGTTATCCTTTTCAGTTATCATTTTGCATCGATTGGGAATCTGTTATTCATCCTGTTCACAAATGGTAAGAGGACTAGATGAGCAACTTCTATGCAGCACTTGCTTCTTCTCTTGCTGAGTCTTCACTCTGTGAGGAACACAAACAAGGACGTGGGTTGAGATAATAGTCATAGTGTGGAGCACTGTCAAAGAGGAATTCATTGATACAATAAGGTTGGACTGGCCTTCTGTAGGACTGGACTCTGTTTCCTGAAGAGTCCTTGTTTCCTGAAGAGTCCTTAGCTGTATGAACATTGGGCTCAGCAAGCTACTCTGTCCAAGGAAATCAGTTTGAAGCAAGTGAAGTTTGAAATTATGGTGCAGTGGAAACCCTGCTCCAACTACTTATTCAGTATTTTTTAAATAAGAGGTAGTCTCCTTTGCTTTCCATGCAAAAGAATGTATCTTACGGAAAGAAACCCTCAGCACATGGTAAGAGTGCCTGCACACAGACCTGGTGTGGAAGCCTAACTTCCCACTGCGTAAAGACGACTTGCATCTTCAGCCTCCTCCACAAACTTTTCCCCTAGAAGAGAAGGTCTCTAAGGAACCCTGTGCGGGTCACTTTGCAAAGTTTCTTGTAAACTCTCTCTGCCTTTTATAGGGGTTATTGAGACTATTATATGGCATTCATATAATCTTAAACAAGCTGGGTTATATGTCTAATTCTTTACTGGCTTGAATCCCGCATAGTCATTGACATCTCCACGAAGAGAGTAGTGCCACTTAAGAGTTCTCTACTTCCCTAGAACAGTGATAGGGTTTTGCAATCTTGTACTCTTTGCACAAGAATAAACAAGTCAACAGTGTGCAAATCAGGAGAAAGTCACCCTTCATTTTTTTTGCTGGTATGTGAAAGAGAGAGTCATTGGGCCAAAATCTAGACTTAATTTCCCCACTAGAAAATTGGGATAACTATACTTATATAATTGCAATTTCCATACAAGTTAGGACTTTACTCTTCTTACCAATTACCATCTACGTCAGGATATGAACAGTTCACATAAGCAGAACCACTTGTAATGATGGTTTAAATGATTTAACTTTGGATTCCTTCATATAGCAGTTTAAAGTATACTCAATCCAGTCTTCAGTAGAGCGACCTTCATGTCTGTTCATTTTGTTTCACTTTTGATAAATTATTTCTCTTCATTTAAAGTAACTCACGTTTATTTGAATACAGTAAATTAGGATCAGGCTCTCCATATCCAAGAAGTAAATCATTCTATCTTGAAAAAGTCAGTTATGGTCTACTATGATTTCTTGCCACTAGAAACAATATCCATTAACGTGAGCAGTTGCAGGGCTATTAAAGATCAGACAACATGGCTTAACAGGATTGGGCCTGTAGTTCACCAGGAGCAACAAATGTTGCTGTAGTCGTCTTCTGAGGTCATTTGGAGGTACGATATTTGGATTTCCTTTCATGAGGTTATGGAACCGATTAGGAAGCACTGACTTACCATTTCAACAGCCGATTGAGATGGGAAGGCAGTGGAAGCTGTAGCTGAACTTTCATGTCCTGGGCTGCTATTAGCTTTTTAAAACCAGGATATCAACAACCTCTCCAAAAGGTCTAAACACTGATTTAGCATGTAGGTGACTCCTGCTGAGGACGCTCACAAAGAGGAGAGCATGTATATGCAGAAAAACAGGAATTTGTCCATACAGAGAGTGAACCGGTGCTTCTGCGGTGTGAAAGGATGGTGCAGAGCGGAAGTTTTACAGCACCACGCATCCTGTGCATACACACATAGGTTTTACATAAAGAGACAAAGATATCTTTATCCGCACGACAGATAGACAAACAGACTGACTGACTTCAAACTTGCACTTTCAGTAGGGATTTTTTTCCCCCCATCTCCGGGTACTGCTTTTCAAAACTGCCTGAGGCTACAGTACAGCACCTCAGATCCCCAAGGCCCATTGCCTGGCTCCTAATAGCCACTCTCCATCTGTGTCACATGAACAGCTGATGAGATAGCTCCAGTGTCTGTATTTTGGAGAGCATATCCACCCAGGTTAAAATGCTGGGGTTGCCAAGGAGCAGTCAGAAGCCATTAGTGTTTGTGAGAATTTGCCTTGCAGCAGTTCCTTGGCATAGTGGAAAGTGTGTGTGTGTGTGCGCGTGCGTGTGTGTGTGTGTGTGTGAGAGAGAGGGAGAGAGAGGGGTAGGGTGGAATATACGGGGTGGGGGGGGACAGAGCAGCGGAAAGGAGCGCTTTCTAAATAACCAACATCTTGCAAAAGTGAACAGTTGGTTACGGCATTTAAGGCTTCCATAATCTCTTCGATTAGTTTGCTGTGATTCGACTCTCCTTTCTCTGTGGTTAACAGAAACAAACAAACAAAAAAAAAAAAAAAAAGGAAAAAAGAGAAAAAAAAGAAAAGGAGCATGAGAAAGAGAGCAGCGACTTCAGGGTCTTGCTCTGGTGTTTGGGCAGATGGAAAGGAGCTGCTCTGCCTTGGGGCAGGGTGGTTGTAATGAAGTGGCCTGTCAGTCTGTAAATAGTGAGGGTCATCTCTTCCATGTGATGGAGGGTATCACATTGCAGTGAAAATGGAAATGTCAATAAAATTAATCTGCCAGCTCTTTGCTGTGGCTTTTTCTGTCTCTCCGGTCCAAAAGGGTTGGTTTTTCAGAGGGGAGGCAGTGGAAGAAGGGTGATCTGGAACGGGAGGGAAGATGGAGCTGAAATGCAAGTTTTGAAGCAAATGGACTGTATGTAGCAGCAACGTATTTCGTTTAGCAGCACTACAGAGCTAGACAAGGCTATAGGAATTAGCTCGTGAATCTATAGCATTCCTCAGGAAGCTATGGAGCGTCTAGCTCAGGCTACATTGAGCACAGAGTTTATTGTTTTAGGCTTTCTTGGACAAGGTTTTTACTTAGCATGGGATTTATGGCATTTACTGCTAATGAATGTCTATTCTTAAATTACAAAAACCACCGTCTCAGCACAATTCCCAGATGTCCTTCCAGGACCTCGGCTTCTTAAACACCAGCAGGGAGCATAAACTCTCCACTTCTCTGTTTTCCTCTTTCGTGTGGCTCCGGGCTAATGATGTGTAAGGAAAACACAGCAATCTATAAAGTCTCAGTGCTGTCCCAGTATTCTTCATTTATTTTGCATTTGATTATGCCACAAGTCGGATCTTGTTTCTTTCCTTTTTTTAAAGTTATTAGTTCAAATATTAATGTAGGAATATGGCATATATTGCTGCTCTTGATTGATGCCTTCCCAAAAACAGGAAGACGTGCTCGTATGAATTTTAAGAAAGTAGGGGTCCTGCAATGCCTTGCCAGAGAGTTTTTCAGATACATAATTTAGATGCCCTCCAGGCAGGCTTTCAAGGCATTTTTGCTGGAGGGCAAGAAAAAATAACTATGACTGTTAAAAGTAAATGATTTTTGCTAATGCACAATTAATGCCAGGGAAAAGCACAGAAGAGAAAGATGTTGATGGAAAGTTCTGATTAAGTGAGAGCTCTACCTTGATGTGCATCTTTTTTTTTTAATGATAATAATCACTGATGCAGAGATGTAGAAGTTTTCATGTCATGCAAATGCTGTATGCAGGGTCATACTGGGTGTACGTGTTTGTGCGTGCGTATGTATGTGTGTTGGGAGGCGATGGTTACGGGGAGGGGCTCTTCTGACAGTGTGTTATGTGCACTGAACGGTGACATGGTTACTGCCACCTCTGCAGAGGGCCTCGAATATATAGACTACAGAACATTTAACTTGATTACTTATAGTACGTATTCAGAATGGTTGCAGGGATGCATTTACAGTGAATGGGTTTTCTTGTGGCAGGTTTTCCCACATTGAATCCTATAATTGACAAAGAGCTATTGCACTATGTCAACCACACAATTATAATTGAATTAATGATATATGCACGTGTGAAACGCAAAATTAGTATTTGGAGAGGCATGGTTTCTAATTTTTACATATTTGTATCAGTGCTCATATAGGATGAGAAACTGTATGTGCCTGATCTAGCAAATCAAAATAAAACCGTGGTAGTGTCTTGGTAATTAATGATACTTTTTGGCTTCTATATTTTGTTCATTAAATATCTCCTCCTTCCTGTTTTTCTCTTTGTTGTAGGAGATGGTTTAGACAACAGTGTAGCCTCACCTGGTACAGGGGATGACGATGACCCAGACAAGGACAAAAAGCGTCAGAAGAAAAGAGGCATTTTCCCCAAAGTAGCAACAAATATCATGAGAGCGTGGCTTTTCCAGCATCTCACAGTAAGTGGTGCCTAAAACCAAAATAGATTTCTATTCATGAGCCTAATGAGGTTTATTCATCGTTACTAGAAATCAATTGTCTCCATAATTTTTGGACCATTATTAGGGTTCAATTAGTGTTACTTTTTTTTTTTTAATTCTAGATTTTTTTTTTCTTGGCTCTTGGAATCATGACAAATCTGAAAGAAACCTATATATATATGTATGTGTATATATATACACACACACATACATGCCTGTAGAGAGAGAGAGAGAGATACAAAGCCTTAGCGTGGAACAACACCTACATATAAAGTAACCATTTTTTGCTTTGAACTATTCAAAATGTTCCTAAAGACAAAACGGGGCGGGGGTTCTTGCTTGAGCATATATAAAGCTCTGCCTTCTGGATTCTTTATTGCTGGCCTCTGTTTACCCAAACTTCAGATGTACGTTGTGGAAGAGAGAGCCCCTGTCCGTGTGTGCTGACATACACTGCGGATGTTAGAGAAGTCAAAGCAGCAGCTTGCAAACTTGTAATTGTTCCTTTTTGTGAGAAATATAGAAGGCTTACAGGTTCCATAATTCTTCAGTTGCATAACAGAGGGAATAAGCACCTTTTTAGCTTCTCTTCAAGTCTATTATGTTAAATGCTAGCCATATTCACGTTTGGGGGAGAGAGATTCAATATGTGACAAAGCGATGCTTTCCACGGGCTATCTTTATCCTCCTGCTTGCGATTGGTTTTATGTGTTGGTGTTCTGTTGACTATTATAGCTTCACTTAGGCATCAAAACACGGTTCCGCAGAGAACCTAGTAACACTCTCTGTAGTTTACTTCGTGTGAGAAATAATGGAAACTGGTAAAATTATCAATTGATTTTCCTCTTCCTCTCACTGTAAAATTGTTTCTCACTTGATAAGACTTAAAATGCTAACTATTATTAACTACCTCTTCTTCTACCAAAGTTTTATAAATTTCCACGGTAGCTGATGTTGGTTACAGTGTAATGATTTCAGGACAAGGTACCCGATTTATTTATGATAGGGACTATCGAACTGCTCTGCTAGCAGCACAGCTAAAGGGGGGGGGAGCGATAGATCCACATTTCTAAACCATCATTTTGATGTAAGGACATTAGTAGCAAACTAAGGTGCATTGATCTGGCCTGTGGGGTCAGGATTAGCTGGAATAGCCAGTGTCTCTGCTGGAGTAGTGGTTATTCCTGCCTCCCAGCTATGGCCATTTCAAAGGTCAGGTGCCCTGTACCCACTTGGCTCAGAGGAATTAGACAGAACATGAGTCTCTGGGCTGATTACTTAACCAAAGACAAAATAATGAGTCCTAAGCAAATACTGACTAATTGAAAGGGCTGTAAATCCATTACATATTGGTCAGGGATAATCAGGAGTATTTAATCACTTTTATCTATTCAGGAGCACTGAAGCTGCAACAGCAAAGCCCTGAACCTTGCCATGTGCTTATTATTCTCATCATTATCAAAATTACTTCACAGCTGTTCTTTGCTACATCACCTCAGCTGGAGATTTACTAACCTGTAAAATGTTTTTAATTTGGAAGTCGAGTGAGTGTGAGTGGAGGGTTTTTCATTTAGCTGTAGGGTATCTTTAGAGGAGTAGTACAGGCAGACAGCAAAAAGCAGGGCCACAAATAAACCAGTTTGTTTTGTACGTGTCTTTGTGTTAACTCCATTTCCTCTTAGGAAACTTGTGATATCTTGGGGTTTTTTTCTTCCCTGTCTTCCTTTCTCACGTGCTCCTTGAAAGCACTCGACACATGCTTATTAAACAGTCAACTGCCTCTCGCTTCTCTTGAGGAAAGTCCTCCTGGCTTTTTGAAATCCCTTTTCCTTGTTTCCATCGTCTCTCTCCCGACCCTCTCCATCCTGCATGAATTGAGGAAATTTGCCATCACTGGTGAGGATGGCCTCACAAAAATCAAATTAAATGAACACAAAAAAGCCCGAAACCTTTTATCGTCCAGGCTTTAATGAGTTTGCAGGTGTTGAAAGATTTACTGTGCTGTAATTCTCAGACCTGCAAACTGATAATGGAGACCCCTGACCAGTGCAATGTAAATTCAGAAAGATTCTTGCCATAAACACATGCAGGGAAGGAAGGGAACTCCTTTCTTTTAAAGATCTCGCACTTTTTCTCAAATTAGCTTGTCCATTCAAAGTGCAACGCTGGCTGAGCCAGAACGGGGGAATCTGTGATGTACAATTTCATTGTTTCAAGTAAATATCTTTACAATGGAGGTCCATGATTCAATGTACATTCCTTCATTACTACTCTAACCTTATTTCAAATTGGTTTGTTCCTCCTTTGTGCTGTATGACCTGTTCTTGTATTACAATAATCCCCTGATGTACCCTTTTTTCTTTCTCTCTCTCTCTCTTTTTTTTTTTTTCATTTAAAGAAACTAATTGAATTATCTCATTATTTTAATTTGTTAAGCAAATGTATTTTACATCTCAGGATGTGTTCTTAAAGAAGGAGCTGCTTAGGCTTTGCCCCCTGAATGGGCCATTGGTACATTTTGACATTCATGCATTCATTAAGGAGAGGAACATAAAAGAGCTCTGGTTGTATTTTTTTTTCAAACACCCAACCAGCATGGAGCAACTTTTCCATAAGCCACAGGGGTCTCTCTACATATGTTCTCAACTGCAAGCCATTGTCACCTATTCTGAATACCTCAAAAGGACAAATAAAATACTAAAGGCCAACTGTAGCAATTGTTAGCTGTTAGTCTCAATATGACAAAAATCATTAACCTCTGGTTTCCCTGGAAGGAGAGGCAGTGGCAGTCCATCTCTTACGGCATGGATTAAACTTGAAATTCCTTTAGACTAGCAAATTCAAAGAGAGTAACTCAGCTCTGGCTAATTGTATTTACTTATGATTTTAAATAAAATGCTATTCCCCCCCCCCCCTTTATTCAATCAGTTTGCAAACTCCTATGGTAGCCGATTTTAAAAATTGAGTTGCCTAAGTGGCTCTTTTGAAGAGACAGGCACTTGAGCTCTGATGTAGAATGAATGTATCTGACAGGCCGTGTCTTTCAAAACAATTTCTAACCCCTATCACAGCTTCCATTTTGCGGTAACTTTAATTATATTTGAAATAGGATACACATGCATGTTTTTATTATTGGAAATTAAATGCGAGGAGTAGGAGCTTCTGTCATGTTCTTGTTCACTTACTGAGCTCTGTCTTACATTTGGAATTACAGCAGTACCGGAAGATGAAAGATCTGAGGATGAATTGGTTGGAAATGTGTATGCTTTTTCTGGATAATATCCAGTGTTTAAGAAAGTAGAGGAAATCCTAGTCTGGTAGTATAAGCTTTTCAATAGTACATAAAGATTACGACATCAGAAAGGTAAACCTGACATTAAGGCTGTTTTTATTTGAGTTCAAAGGTGGTTAAAGAAAAGAAACAGCAAGAAATCTGACCCTAGCCGAGAGTTTATTCATAGCTTTGGAAGACTCCTTTTCCTCTATGCCAAGGAGTCCTTAGTACACTCAATTAGCCTCTCAGACATCTCTGCTTTCCTCCCTCAAGTGCTCCCCTATTTGCCCTGCAAAGAACGTATTTGATCACGAAGTGAAAACAGGAAGTGCTCCAATGTATAGACACCTCTGGCTTACACCAACGTTGAGATTAGGATTTCTTACTAGCAGCTATACAGAGCCGGCCCCCCTCCTCCCATGCCCTTTTGAAGGACGAAGGACCTTTAAAATGTATGTACATAATCAGAAGAGAGCAAAGTTATACAGGAAGTAATTATACTGGTCTGTGGACTTGTACCGCTGGTAGTTCATCCCTTTCTGTGGCACAGTGCATCAAGGACTACACTTTTGCTATGTTCAATGTTTTTTCCCCTTCTTTTACATAGCTGGTAGAGCAGAGACACGTTTATTCTTTGACACTTACCTGGAGTGATGCCCTTTATTAAAATTACATTTTGGTTGTTTCTTTTGTTACAGTCTGTAAGCAGATGTATATCTTAACTAAAAGTACCAGACATACCAATGGTAGCCTGCAAGCTAAACCTTTTTTTATGACAGTGCCAGATACCCAGCTGATGGTATTTGGGATAGCACCCCTGAAGTCAGTGGAACTGAGCTGGGTTTTTTGCCTTTTTTTTTTTTTTTCCTGCTAGCTGAACTTCTGTCTCCTACCATTTGTTTGAACAGTGTCATTTTAGCCTGATTTCCACAATCTTCTGGCTGAAAATCTTGCTCTTTACACAGTCTCTTGTAGAGTAGATTTTGGTTTCATCTGCTTGGGTGTCAGGCTAGAGTAAGTTCTGCTGGAATGTGTTAAAATGAACCAGCCACAGCTTTTGTACTTACTTGAATTAATTTTCTTAACTTGCCGTATTCAGGTGGCCAGATTGGACAATATGAATATTCTTACTGAAACAATTTTTTTTCCCCTGTATTTATGTGGATGTGTATCCGAGAATATAATTGTATCTCATATTTTGACGGATGGCTTACCAAGCCTTTTATACAGGGCAGATATTTTATTTATTCATTGGATTTGATTCTATAGATGAATTTCGTCAACCAAAGCCAATCTTGGAGCAAGCTTTCAAAACAGTTGAAACACCTCCACCTTCATCAATATCTCCTCCTATATCGTGATTTTAGGAACGATACCTAAAGGAAGATTAGGAATGTAGCTGACTATTGCACTCCACACTGAACTTCCATATCCAACAGCAGAAGATCAGCTTTCCACAGAGTCCTGATCCAGGAGAAGCATTCTTCACCTGGCTCTTTTTGCTATACTTTAAAAAAAACAGAAACAAATCCAAAAATGCAACAGGCCTTTGTCCAGTTAAAATGGTGACAAGGAGGCTGGGAGACTCAAGAAAATACAAGAATGTGAAGACATTCTGATGAATTTTAGTGCTTGTGTTGGATCGCATTGCAACGTGCTGTAGGCTCCCGGGGTACACCGAGGACTCGGACGATGTCCTCTGATTCTCCTGTAAAATGACCTGCGTGTGGGTTCGCATGGCTGCCATTGCCGCTTCAGTGCACCGTGTAGTCAGAGAGTCGGAGGAGCCTAAGGCACGGCTTTATTCCAGGCCTGCTTTTTAGGCAGGGCTGATTGTGTGCTGAGTTTGCAACCAGGTAATAAGTTGCCTGCTGGTGTAGGACAGACCTCTATGACTGTACAAACACCACCCAGCTGGAAGCACGTCCTGCAAAATAATATTGCGCTCATTTTTCAGCTGGGTAAACTTTGTGAGGAGAGGTTAAATGATTTCACCCTACTGCTAAAGAAAAAACAGCATCCGAACGTTAAACTCCCATGACCTGTGGTCCTGTGGTCCTCACGGTGATGGAGCTGTGCATCCTTGTACCCCAAAGTTGCTCTGGTCGCTCAGCAGAAGAGCCGGTGGCCGCCGTAAGCATTTGTTGTTACGGCTGGAGGTAGCATAGCCCTGCCTGATGTCACCGGCATCCCCCTCCTGTCCTGCCTGCCTGCGCTACGGCGTCACCAGCCTGGACGCAGCCAAACTGGAAATCTTTCTCAAAATGCCACTGCTGATCCCAGGCGGAAAGGTTTTGTCCTCCGAGCGCTCCTAGTCCTCGGCCACAAAAACTGTCCCAAAGGTTGAGTAACAGACCGCACGTCCATATACCTTCTAACCACCACAATCTTAAAAGAAAAGAGCTGAGACGGGGTGGGGGTGGGGCTTTGTTTGTTTTAAAAATGGAATCTGAGATTAGATCTGACATTTCTACATCCACCCCCTACAGAAGAGGGAACCCGGGGTCATGGGGTGTGTGGGCCTCAAAAGCTAGCTTTGTCTGGGAGTGGTTAATCTAATCATTGTTACATAGACATCTGTTATTTCTTCTGAAAAATTGATGCTTTTGTGACACAATGATCCATCTATTTAGTACAACAGCCTGAGTAATTAAATTAAAAAAAGAATATTTTTGCGGGAGCATGTATTATAAACCTGCCATAGCTCCTCGTACCCGCGAAAAGGCTGGGGAGAGGGGAAGGGAGAGGGGGAGAGGGGAAGGGAGAGGGGGAGAGGAGCGCTTTAAGCCCCGCATTGTTTTCTGCTGGCTGGAGGAAAACATCTGTGAATTGTTTGAACTGAACCTTAGCAGGGACTGTCTGAATCTGTGTCATCTCTGTTTAATTTCAGGAAATGATGTCACAGCGCATTAAATAACAATGCTGCGTGATTTATTTTTACTTGTACATGCTGTCCTAAGCATTTTGGTTACATGGCAGTGTTTCCAATTAAGTGCAAGCTTTCGGTTTTAAAAAATATACTCAGTAATGTTTTTTTGGTTTTGGGCATGGGTATGGGGAGGCTGGGTATTTTAGGGGGTCACCAAGGTTCAGGGCTGTCGGAGGGCTCCGGGCCCATTTGTCATGTGCTTATGTGTAGTTGGGACTGGATGTCAGCGCTCTCGTCACCCATGGCAACCTCCAGGACCGTGGGTTTGTTACAAAGCCTGTCTGGGGGAGGAAAAAAACCTAAATATTCCGAACCGATCCGTCAAAAGACCTATTAGATAGTTATAGCCAGGCCTGCGTACTGTAGCTTCTGCCTCGATCAAACTTTCTGCACTCCCCCTTCTTCTGCAGAAGAATAGAGGACATAAGTCAATTCTGTCTGCCATCTGTCGCCTCTCTCCCCGCTCCTCAAATTAAAGAGACAGTCCGAAATTTAAATAATCGGATACAATCACAGGAAGCCCGCCTGGAAATTATTACATGTGCATTCGGTTGGGTGGTTTGGGCGTTTTTTTGTTTTGTTTTGGTTTGGTTTGGGTTTTTTTCTTCTGGTTTTATTTTGAAGGGGGGATCTTTATTGTACTTCTTTGGAGATCAAAATATGTTGTGTGTTTCAGCTTCAAAAATAGCATTCTGAGAAATACTGGATTTGCAGTGTCACCGAGTTGTTATCTAATAAGATTCCAAGTTATATATAGGGTGAAATTCACACGCACGCATACACACACCAAACAATCCCCAAATTGCGAATCCTGCAAGGGACGAGCAAAGGAAACGCCTCGCCCTTCCCCTCCGGCTCTCCCTTTCCCTTCGTCCCCTTTCTCCCCCCAAATCCCAGACAGGCTGAGGGGCTGCGGCAAAGTCCTTTCACAGCACTACCGGGACGATTTAGGCTCTCGAGCCTGCCTAATGGTCCTTTTCCAGGCCCGCTGTAAGAGTTTTCCACACTACCCTGTCAGATGTTGGCTAGTTACGCTTTACCTTCACCACTCCTTTTTTTTTTTTTTTTTTTTTTTTTTTTTTTTTTTTTTCCCCCCCCCCCCTTNTTTTAATTATTATTTTTTTATTTTCCCCCACCGCCCTGCCTGTTTCTACCTCCTCCTCCTCAACAGGCAACACAATGTGTCAGGACATTGTGCGGGGAGGTGAACTTCATCCATGTGGCATATGAGGTCAGCCGCTGCCAACCCATCAGATAACGTGGGTAGATGCTACTTCCCAATTTAATATTTTACCTGCCATTTTCGAACAGGGAATTACTGAGAACAGAGCGTAACGAAAAGCGTGTGCGTGATTTTAGTTGAGGCTTGATTAAAAAGCCTCGACTGAGCAAACTGAACGTGGCCTAGCGAAAGATAGGATCAGCCACCGGTGTTTTCTGGTTGTTATTGTCAGGTCACAAAGCTCTGCAGAGTCAGTACAGGAATCAAGTGAAAAGAAAAGAAGAAAGAATACCAAAGTCCGAGTAATGAATTCCTTAAAGTAATTGAAACAAGGAAGTAGTAGTGACAAGAATTCATTTACAGAGAGTTGTGGCTTCGAGGCTCACAAGGTAAAAGGGGATTTAACTGAAGCGTATGCAAATATAAATAGTGTTTAAACACTCCAAGAATGTTGCATTAATAAATGTTGTGCACTGCAGCCTTTGAAAATCAAGATCACAGTCAACTAGAGGTCAGAATTCTTTTGAGTATCTTCAAATTCCACTACCTAAACCAGATGTCATCAGGAAACTCACAGTTCCTCCCTTTCTCTGTAGTGTGTGCACACGGGTATATGTATATGTAAAATATATTTTTTAGGGAAAAAGCAATTGCTGTTGCTTGTGCAAAGTGATAGTGCCTCTCAGTTTTGCCTCAGGACGTGTTTATTTAAGACCTTCCTTTCAAGATCCATGGGCAGAGTAATTGGTTTCAAAGAAGTTTTCTGCAAAATTAGAATTATACTGTAAAAAAAAAAAAAAAAGGCGTGTGTCTGCCAACAGTTCCACAACTGCTAAGAAACGGAGATGTCAATTCTTATTGTTACCTAATGAAGAGAGTAGTTTATGGCAGACAATATTACTTGTGGTGTTGTGGAGTTTGCCTTGAGTTAGGATACTTAGAATACCATGCATTACATTTTTTAGAGTTGATTGGCAGCAGTCATTTGTAGTATCCAAAGCAATCATTGGCATCTTTAAAGATTTATTATTGTCTTTAAGCATAATGGCAATACAGTTTTCATGCTTTTACATTTGCTATTTTTATTTTTAACTGCTAGCCCCAAATCTGCCAGAACTAATTTCAGTTGTTTTGTCTAATACTGGATGATAGGTTGTCAACTCACTGTATAATGCCGTAAAGACTTTTTTAAATCTTGGTTTTACCTTTTTATGATGGCAGTTCAAAACATGTATTTTATTTGTAGCTGTTGACTACTTACGTCCATAAAACGTTTAACATCTCATGACGTACTCTTACAATCTCAGCACAATGAATCAGAGTGGCCAAGTAAAGAGCAGCAAATATTGTAGTTCAGTGTTTTAAAAAAATCTGTATATGTTAATTTGATTAATGCTATAGAAACTTGGCTGTCATCTGGTTCAAGCTTTTATTTGGTCTAAGGTACATTTCAAAGTGGCAGCTTGATATTTTAAAGTGGATATGCTGTGGAAATACTATCTGACTAAACTGCATAGCAATGGGAAAGCTCCTGTTCACTTTCTTAATGTATACTAAGTATATAAAAGGAGTAGGTTTTTGTAAGATCATGGCCTAGTCTAGACTGCTTTGAAGCTTGTTATGCCAATTAAAAAAACCCCAAAGACGATGTAAGCTGCATTGTTAGTTGATATTCTGTGAACGTACGTGGATCTTGATAAAAGCGGTTCTCTTTCCTCCCAGGTAAGGTAAAAAATGCAGGTTTAATTTCTCTGTCTTCAAATATTTGCAGATAATTCACAGATTAGTGCCTAACAGTGCCTAACCTCTCAGTCCTGCTTCCATTAATTCCAGTGGAACTCTGATCCCTTTGAAAAAGTGGGACGAGACGAAGCAGTGAAATCACAATGGAAGACAAACAGACAAACAAACACAATTTTGCATCTTAATAAGCGTTAAACACTCTAGCCACTTTATCCACAAATTGTACTTAACAAGTCTTTCAAGGATCCCCTATTTTATGACAGAAAGACAAATTTCTGGGGTGCTCAGCTATTTGTCTCGTTCCCTTCTGGCTGAACCTCCTCTACTGTCCCCAGGATGCTTTAGCACAAGTGAGCTCTGGCAGGTGTGGGGAGATGTCAGTTCTGTTTCTAGCTGTGACCATGGCAAGACACCGTGCCTCAGTTTCCCTGCTTAAACAGCATGGCATAATGATGGTGGCTGCTTTTCAGAGTGCTTTTGATATTCATAGATGAAAAACTCTGCGTGAGACCTGTGTCGGATACTTAGCATCAGCTGAATTACAGAGGCCTGCGCTTCTGTTGTGGTTTTATCCTGCTGCTGAACTAGCATGATAGTCATGCAATGCTTGTATAAATACTTGAACTTCTCTAGACTTTGAAAGTTCACAAGGATTTTCCCTTTATGTGGGAGCATTTAATATAAAATTAAGAGTGTTATGCTCTTTCTGGTCTACACTGAAGAGGACAGCACCAGATTGCTGCAAGCTACTTTGGCTCAAGTGGCTGGAGCTTGGGTTAGTTTTGTTTGTGAGGTCCTTTCCTTGCCGGTGACCTGAAGTGGTGATCATTGCATGCAAACGGGATCAAATATCTTTCCCAGAAAGCAGCAAGAGAAAGAACCAGGGGCATCAACTGCTGGCCCAGGGGCAAGAGTCAGGATAAATGGAGTGCAATAGTATTAACAAATGCATCTTTGTACTTCTTGAAGTCACTAGTGGATATTCCCCTCCTCAACAGCCATGGGAGTTTCCTGATGTGGAATTGGACTTTGGCAGCTTTCCAGCCAGTCCTGATCCTTCTGCTGCCTCTTTTGATTCACCCAGGTGCTTCCCACTTGTGCTTGAATGAAGAAATGGGAAGCAGGATGGTGACGTAAAGAGTAAGGGACAGAAAGGCTACTGCGAAGTGTCCGATTCACGTTGGGAAGCTCCCTGCCTACTGAGGAGCACATGCAGAAGCTGACAGCTGTTTTGATAGTCCACAAATGGACTGTTCAGGGATATAGAATGTGAATAGTGAGAAAGGTCATGATACGTGTGATAACAACAGGAATAAGAAGCATTATGTGGTCAGAAAAGCGACGTGCATATTTGGGGAGTCAGCAAAGGAATGGTGCATAGGAATGCATGGGTGCGTAGCAATGGTGGCACTCCTAAATTGCAAGGAAAGTTGGTTAATTTGAGGGATCACTTCAAAATCTAAATGTTTAAAGGGTGCTTTAATTTCAATTACAAAGGGATATTCTGATGATCTCTTTCAGATGTAAAGAAGGAAATCAAATGGAAACATGTGAAAACAAGTTAATTGTTGTGAACAACAAAAAGAGGAGAAATAATTTAATTTACTTCTCCCTTCCACTCTATTCCAAGAGTTGTGTTACTTGGTCGATCTCTTTTTAATTCAGTTTCTTCCAGTTCCACATGGACACTTTACTGCACGAACTCAGGTCTCTTAGGAAAGAGAGGTGCTTCCTGAGTTGGTATGAACTTCTCTGTGGATGGTGGGATGAGCTGCAGAGTTTTAGGACAATCCTAAGAAGCCTACATTGTTCTACATAGTATGCCTACTTACGTCTCAATTTTAAACGGCCTGCTTTGTATGCGTGCGTTGTGTGGTGGCCATTAAATGCCAAGCAAACACTTCTCAGACCAGAAAAATCCTGCTACTTAGTGCATATCTACCGTAGGCATTTGCAGACAATTCACAGCTATAATTAATCTTAGCTGTCCTGGCTCTGTGAAACCTGAACTTATATCCCACAATGCTCTTGGATGCAAACAAACTTCAGAGAAAAAAGGCCATTGCCTCTTTCTCTTTTTTTTTTCCCCAAAAGCTGGCCGTTTAAAGAGCACTAATGCTTACAAAGGAGATTAAACCCCACTATGAACCAGTGCAAAACTATATGTGCAGGAGGAAAATAAAATGTCTGCAAACAAACAAGACTATGGTGTTTTGCTAGCATGGGTATGGATAAACATAACTCTAGAACTGTTAAACTATCCCGAGTTTAGCTCCTGGGATCTGAATCCTACTCAAAGCCCCAGCTGAAAATATAGGATACTCCAACTTGGTGATGCTGTAACACGCTCGACTGCCTCCCGAACCAGTGCTGCCGCAAACTTCTGGCCGAGACTGAAAACTCTTTCAAACAAGGCCTGGGGGCTCATGAGCTTTCTACTCAGTGCCCTGTAGGCTCACTCTGCAATAAGGTACCTCGCCTAAAAGAGGCCAAATATCACACAACTGAGCTGGTGGGAAATTCAAACTGTTCTAAGCAAAGAAGTCAATAGAGCTGCTGTAGTGAAAGGTAATGTTCAGAGTGAGATCACTGTGTTATGATCTCATGCTGAACATCAGGACTGGGTTTTTTCTTGATGATTATGAAACTAGCCTGAGGCCAGTCTGGTGAGAGTCTAAGAAAGATATAGAAGGATGTTTGGAGAGCCTGGACTATCAGGGCCCTTATTCCCAAAAAAGTGTAAGAGAGGCTGAAAGAAGATGAGAGAAATGAGAGCTGTATTGTTTTTTCCAGTGCTCTCCCCATCCATCCCAAAAATATAAGATCTAGCCATAGACACAGAATGCGCATACTGAATCAGTGAATAAGCACAGGCTACAAACAGAGAAGAGGAGAAATTACTGAGGGGGAACAAAACGCCTTGCAGGAATAATGGAATTCAACAACCAAAAAAAACCCCCAGTCATTGAGACTGTAGAACAATCTGTGGAAGTGCCTTTGCTTAGCACTTTTAAAACAAGACTCCAAAAAAACATTTGAAGAGATACTGCTGAGAAACATCTTGCATTCCTGGGGTTACACTATAGTAGTGTTGCCTGAAGCATTTCTCATATTTCCACGTTTTCTTATTAATGATTAAAAACTGAAAAATATCTTGGAATTAGACCTGTTTTCAGAAGGAAACCTTCCCAAATTTGGCTTCCTTCAGGTTTAAGTTTTCTTGTATTTGTTTCAACTTTTTTAATGACATTTGATTTATCTGTCAGTGGAAAAATTATTGCAAAATTAACTTACAAAGTCAAACTGGAAATGGGCTTCAGACCCAAAGTGAAGAATTAAGCTTAAGAGAAATATTTAATTACTGTTCCTTCAGGAACTGGGAGTTTGAGTGGATGCTGAAGGTCAGGTAGGCTTGGGCTCAGTCAGACCAACAAAGGAATCGTTGTATTTTGTTTGTATTGAGGACCTTATGTTAAAACCACCTCCCTTTCAGGTATTCGGAGACAGAGACTGTGTCACGATACACAGGCTGCTCTTCATTCACAGCATGTGGAGTTTCACAAATATCCGGGGAAGGTGCAGGTCTGAAAGCAACCTTTACCCAGCTTAGTGTTCCCCAATATTTCTGGCATCTGCTACAACACCAGCTCTATGAAAAGTCAACCCAAAACACCAAAAGTTGTTTGAGCATTCAAAATCCACGTTGATTTTTAAGGACGTGGATCCAATGCAAATTTAATGCAAAATGAGGTTGATTATGGATTTACACAGAAATTTGAATGCTGAAACAGGTGAAAAACATGGCCTTTTCACCCGTTTTTCACTTACAGACTTTCATGCAATTTGACTCCAGGATTCAAAACAAAGCTTGGGCCCTCAGAGAGGCAGAATGACCCCAAGAAAATATTGACTGAGTGCCTGCTGACTCAAACTGCTGAATTTCACACGTGGCTTTCCTCAAAAGCATCAAGAAGAAAGAGATGATATTTTGAATTTAAAATGAAATTTTGCTCTTGAACATTACTTTATAATAATGTAACTGTGGGGTTCCACGTTTGTCTCAATGACTTCCAGATCAAATGAGCTCAGTTTGCATGGCAGAAAAATGCCTTTTTTTTTTTTTTTATTTTTCTCCCCTCATTGCCAGAATTACAAATTTAGCCTGGGATCTGAGATCCAAGTTGGATTCTTTCTGGCTCATTTATTGGCAGTCACAAGGATTATACAATAACAGTAATGTTGCAATTACAATAGTAAATCTATGCAATTACAATAATAAATAGACGGTGGAGTGGCCAGATTAAAGTCCAGTTTTCTTGCCTATAGCTAGGCTGGCTTTATGAAGAAAAATAGCCCAAACTTCTATTATGGTTTGAAGTCAATGGCATTTTTTGTCAGCAGAGAATCAAATGCAATTCAGACACACAGGGACATAAATCTGTTCAGTAAGTCAGTCTCTTTTGAGAACACCGCTTCTTAGTTTTGTTAGTAGTATTCTCTTTTGGGGGATTTTTTTTCTCTTTGGCTTAACATAGTCTAGTGAGTCAGGCCTGCTTGGAAGATTTTTGAAGTGAAGCGACAGGGCAAAGATCTTTTTTTTTTCTCCCTCTTGATTATCCTTCCCAAGAATGGGCTTGGGTATCTGTTTTAAAGATGCCATTGGCATGAAGTGCCTTTTGTAGGATTCTGATACACAGTTTGGAAGTTACCTGCAGGAGAAAAGAGAGGGGGAGCTTTCCGTGCCTGCATGTTGAAATCCTCCTCGCTGCAAAAGCAGCGAGTGCTGACCTTTGCTCTCTGAACAGGGAGTCTTCTGGCATGGAGCTGAGTTTTCCTACCGCTCTTCAGAACTGTAAATAATGTTAGTACACCCTGAATTCAGTGCATGCAGCACTTTACATTACTATTGTGTATCTTAAAATAAACAACATTGCAAGCTGTTTATTTTGGTGTTACTATGTATGCATTTTTTAAACAGTGGTTACTTAAACAAATGTCTCTGTTCCCACAGCACTTAAAAGCTGCTGTTTGCTCATTGTGGTTTTTGGGTTTTGTCACTTTTGTTTTGATTATTTCTGAAAATCACACTCGAGGATACAGAAGACAGGAGTAAGTTGTACTTGATCCAAACAAATGCTTCATGTCACAGCTTTTTCTTTATGCCAGCTTTTCCCATGTTCCTAGTAGAAATAATAATTTTGGTTTAGATCAAACTTACGGATCACCAGCATTCCAGATTGGATCAAACCGCCTTCAAATGCGTTTCTGCAGGCCAGTCAGGCCATGCATTTGTAATCAGAATTTGACCCTGAGATAGCAAAATTGTTTAAATAACATTATTGATCAGCAAAACAAAAGGTGCAGGGGATGAAAATTTAGGGAATTGAGGGTTTCCACATCTTCTTTCCCCCTCTCTCATCGCTCTTCATTCATCCACCCTAGAATCCCCAAATGCCATGCAAACTTCTGGGGTTGGAAATGCTGATAAGGGATTGATGGAAAAGCCGTTGCCAAAGGCATCAACTTTTCCGAGCTGTATTGCCACACAGCTTTGTGGCCCTCTGGCTACCCAGGGAACTCAGAGGCCACTTGCTGGTCTGTCGCGGTTCTGCCGGAGGCTGTGTGCCCTGCGCCGTTTTCTCATCTTCAGTGGCGAGCTTTCAGTGATGGCTCTGTCTCTTTCTGGGCCATCTACCCTATTCACAGATCTTGGTGTATTTGGCTAAATCTCAGTAAAAGGATTAGGAATAAACTTGTTATTTTTCCCTCCGCTCACTCTCCCCACCGTTATAAAAAGTGACTGTGGTACTGCATGATTATGACGGTTATCCTAGAGATCCTCTGTTCTAGTTTGCCGATTTTTCCTGGGTCATCTTCAATTAGTCTTTTTTGCTGGGAAAGAAAGATACTTCTCTGAGTCAGTAAAATTGTGTCTTAAAGGGCTGAGAATTCAGAGGCTTTCTTTGTGTGCCTACTGCTCCATTATAAGGAACAGTGAGGACAGCGTAGCAAGGCCACCATCACGTATTTCTCAGCAGAGGCAACTGTGATAGGTTTGGGGGGGGGTGCGTTTTGTTAAAATGGGTTGTCATCTTACCACCTTCTGCCACCCATTTCGGAGTGAAAGAGAGTGGCTGGGCAGTCATGGAAGTGCTGGGGTGATTCCTGTGTGGAAAAGGTTTAACAAGAGTGCTCCGACAAACGGGGGAGCCGGCACTAAGTGGCATTAGGAACTGAACTAGTCCCTGGCCAGCCCTGGGGTCAGAAAGCCACAAGCTGAAGCATTTGGTTTCCTCATGCTTGGACACAGCCAAGACCTGAGCCCAAATTATTCGTTTGTAGAACTTGTAAAGGCTGCCTGTCTTTTTGCAACAGAAAGTAATGTCTTCACTCAACTGCTAATTGCCCCATGATTTTAATCAAGCAAGAAGCAAGATTGTTAGATAAGGAAAATTAGTGTTTGAGAAAAATTGTGAGTGCAGTTCTTTTCCAACTTGTGTTGACTATAAACCAGTTTGTCCTCCTTAATTATGGTCTTCAAAGATAAACAGGTTGAAGGGAGTGTTACAGTCTTTGGCAAAAATACAGCATATTTCAGTGCTTTGTTGAGCAAGCTGTGTGTTTTTGAGAAAGAAATAAAGAGTTGCTTGTAATTTTTAATGTAGTTAAGATTTATTATTTTTTATTTATAGCTCAGCAGGTGTTGATTTTCAGCACTGTGTGTACAGTCCTTTGCCTCTGGATTTCAATACGCTGGATAACCCCTGCTCCCTCTGCAGAACAAACTATGTGACAATTAAGGATGAGAGGAGCATTAGATAAAGACAACTGGCCAACAGCAGAGCACTTGGACTATGTCATTCTAACTCCTGAGGGAGGACAGTACAGTACAGCAGTGTTCCCCAGCCTTCCTATTCACTCCTAACCTTTTCATCTAATTTGCAGAGCTATTCCATTTTTTTTGTGGGGTTGTTTTTGTTTGTTTTTCTTTTCACCTGCTGATTATTTTTCTCCTAATCAACCCTACCATAAGTCTTCCAGGTCTTACTCTTCTGCTGCTTCTCTCACTGAGGTATGGATTAAATCTGCTGCAATGCTAATATATCCATTTAAAATAGTTTCGCATACTTTTTTTCAGTGTAAATACTATGTCAAAACCCTAGTTTGTGACTGAGATTATTAACATCACTTGCATCTGTTGGTGAACATTACCCCTTTTCT
Source organism: Aramus guarauna (assembly GCA_013400195.1). Lineage (NCBI taxonomy): Eukaryota > Metazoa > Chordata > Aves > Gruiformes > Aramidae > Aramus > Aramus guarauna. The sequence goes on along the minus strand of VXBL01000027.1, from coordinate 287,457 downwards.
GTCTGAGAGACAGAAGATGGCAGAATGAGAAGCATTTTTTAAATACTGTTAACAGAAATGAAAACCACTTAGCAGCAGCAAAATTTTGTGAGAAGGAGCAGGAAATATTACACGTTTTTAAAGCTTTTTAACAAATGTTTTTGTCTTGATTTTGACTAAATAAAATCTGGTCTATTGGCCAGACCAACGGTCCACTGAGCCAGATAAGGGTCAGCAGTGGGTGATAATGGGGACAAGGAATGATGGAAATATAGGGTGATCCCAGAAGGCCCAGTATGTCTCCAAGCTTCTGGTGGGTGGGAGTTTAATAACTTTCTGAGTTGGAAGTTTATATCCAGACCGCAATGTTTAAGAGACATTGATGCATCTACATTTTCTGTTTGGGCCTGCTATGGACCAACCCGTATATTCATGAGCAACAGTTGGAACAGCTTAATTTTGTATTATTTGAATCTTTAGGGACATTTGTTAGAATATTTTCTGGTATGGAATGGAACATTTGAATAAGCTTCACATTTCTTAATGCATAGACCTAAGTTTCTAAACTGTAATTGAGAGCAAGGATATCAGTTTACACTGGGTTTAAAATTCAACCTGCTTTCTTTCATGTGTCAACAGAAAAAACTTATCAGCCCTGCAGTTTTCTTAGAAATTTTCATGAAATGTTGGGAAATCTTTTCTTCTTCATTTGGAAGGAACCCTGATTATACCCTAAATAAACACCCTAACACTAGTCCAGGTGTTTTCAGTATCCCATTCTCCATCACTCCGATCCTGTTCTTCACATGATTGGCTCTGGCAAAATAAAACACTGATCAGCCCATGCATTTGATAGCGCGCTTTTAAATAAATATCCCCGCTGTGTTCTGGTCGAAAGCAGTCACACAGTTCTGACATAACCTAATCATGTGCAAAGCTGAACCTTTAGTAGCTAGTTCTTGCAGACATTGGGGTTTTTTTGTTTTTTTGTTTTTTTTCTTCTTTCCCTCCCTTCTTCTTCACATGGCCCCTTTAGAGCTGCTGGAGGGCGTTGTTGAGAAGTTGCTACCGTTGATACAGTTGCTATTAATCACAGTCTGCCATGTTGTGACGCAGGTTCTAATAACATCCCATTGAGCTGCCGTTGTATGCTGGAGGCTTACCAACAGCACTAGGCCTTTGATATTCATCTCACACCAGGATAAAGAAAATGTAGAGTTAAAAAAAAAAAAAAACAAACAACAACAAAACAAAAAAAACCCTGCAAATGGGCAAAGAACAAAAAAAGGGGGAAAACATAGCAAAATCAAAAACAGACACGCTTTCTGTGTGCTGCTTCGTTTACCATGGGAGCAGCAAAGCTATAAATCTCTGCTGTGTTGTTTGAAAATTGAACATGAGGCTGCTAAATTTATCATTCATTCTTTGTTGTTTCTGGGTAGTAGCTGCCTGACTTGGCTGACTTTGGTTTCTGTCCCCTCCTCAATAACAATTTTTGTTGTCGTCGTTGTTTCAATACATTACACACGCAAATCAAAATTTTACTGGATCAAAGAATATTGGAGGATTTAGTAAAGTGCTCATAAAGGGGAGGAGGAACAAATTTGCTGCATGTTACACATCATGCTTCCTTGGCAACTGATTCCCTCACATTCATAATTACAGGAACATAATTTTTAAAAAGCAGCATGGGCGGGGGGAGGGAGAAGGAACACTTCCTTTGGTTAAAGGCATTTGCAATTTTTAAAAAATGGGAGTCTTTGAAAATTAAAAAAAAAAAAAAAAAGTTCACCCATATGCTCTGTAAAGATTAAACCTGGAGCCTGATAGAACTGCACAATCACCTTCTTTTGTTAACACTTCTTGTCCATGTTGAACTGCAAAGAAAAAAAGGTGGAAAGCAAGCCTGCTACAGATGTGACTAGCTATGAATATTCATGAATGCCATTGCTCCTCCTTTTCTACTGGCATCCAAGCCATTCTGATCTCCCTCTCCCTCTCTTTTTTCCTCTTCTCCTTTCCATTCCCTTTCCTTCCTCGAGACTGAACAAGACTGCAGTTTTATTTCGGTAACAGCCTAGTACGATACAGTTATCAGCGGCCTCAGAAGCCTTTTATTTCCACTAAAAAAAAAACAAAGGAAAAAAGAAAAAAATTGTAATTATCCACAGTTTTATGAATCCACCTCCCCTTAATGTTCATTATTTAAACCAGCAGCAATTACAAGTTCAAAGGGGTTTAGAGGGCCAGCAACCCGCATAATCACTGCCAAATTAAGCGGGACTCATTCGTCACAGAAGAGTACACTCTGAGCAGTGAATCATGCATGCAGTGACAGGCACTGATTTACATAAAGACGAAATCTGTGCCCTCTAGGGCTGAGCGTTACTTTATCTCAGTGGCCCTGTGATATATGCATTTTCTTTTGGTGTTAGGAAGGTTCAGAGACTGATGCTGTCTAATACATGATATTTTATTCTCACCAGCATCACTACTACTGCCGCTAATTCATGTTTATGTGTATTTAACTAACAATAATCCAAACTTCAAGGCACTTGAGTTTTTAAAAGCAAAGTTTTGGCCAGAAACCCCTCTTATGATCTTATGATACTTCTGAACCTCTTGAATTCTTCTTTTTTTT
>VXBL01000027.1:247277-284810 GCA_013400195.1 Aramus guarauna | reverse complement strand
TTTTTTTTTTTCCCTTCCCCCCCATAATCAATGTGCAGGTTGAACACTCGTTCTTGAAAAAGATTACTTGGATTCTCCACCTTCCTCACCCCTTCCTACACTGGGTCAATATAATATTTTTTGAGGCAAGGTAACTACTTGTACATGTACAGTCTCAGAGGCCTAGACTGCATGTATTACTTTATCCATAGTTTGCTGGTTATCCCAAGACATTTTAAGACAATGTGGTTCCTCCTGACGGAGACATGCTATAGGCTCTGGAAGAGCTGCATCCATCAAGCCCATCTATACCTCTGACAGCAGAAGAGGAATATTTTCTGTTTGTTAGAAGCATACCTTTATCATACTATTCTGCCTCTTTGATACTGAACTGTTTAAAGATGCTTTTATATTCTGCTTTAAGACCAAATTCTACTCAGTTCATTTACCTACACCCACTTGAAGTTACTCTGGTTATTCATGTAGGCAAAGTGGTCAAGTCGTGACCCTTCAGGTAGCAAATGAATCAATGCAGGGGGTAGCTGTACTCTTATACAAAAATGAACCTGGAAAAGTAGCTTTTGAGTAATCATTACTTCCTTTTAGCTATGTTAGCTGCAACTCTCTCCTCCAGAGCAACAGGACTGTGGTATGAACAGTACATACAGTAGTTTGAAATGGTACCAAATTTTCCTCCCTTAGGAGTAGCTCATTGAAGTTTCTTTCGGGATGCACCAGCTACAAGCTATGAGAGTTCTCCTTAGCATATAAAGGCACTTTACCTAAAGGACTTACATTTTCAGCTGTCGCTAAGACACAGCAGAATGACCACAAAACGTTTGACTGTGACACCTTGACAGAGATGCTGTTTCTACACCAGCTCTAGTGTAGATGAGAGGTAGCTGGAGGTGTCAGAAAGCAACAGTGGTCTGATCAGCTCTTCTTTTTTCTTTGACATGCCACTGCTCTGAGGACGGTAGTGTAGATCTAGCATTGCTGGCTCTCCTCCAGTTGAGTAAGTCCGTCTGCTTTCCGGTCCCGTTAGGCCATTTTAGTGGTGAGGAAGAGTAGTAGTATAACAGAGGCTGGCACAAGTGTTCTGTATGTGAATGCACAAGCTCGTTTTTTGCACAATGTCACTTGCATATGAAAGAGATTCATATTGCAAGTACAAATCACAGAGGAAAATGTCATTTGCATATGTCATTGCACTGCCTGTGCAAGTGACTGTGCATCTATGATGTCCTCCACAACACTATGCCCTCTGACAGAGGCTGATGATGAAGAATTTGACTCATTTAGGTAAATGGCATATAAACTTAAAAGAAAGGCTAGTCACAGCATTTTTTTATCTGTATTGGCTACTGTATGTTCAGCGAGGACACTAAAGATCTTATGGGTATAATTTAGGTACCATTTTTTTAGGTAGTAGTGCCTATTACTAGAAAAAACTTTTTATGGCTGATAAATAAAAATTGTATACTGAGTCTGATATGGATGTAATTTACACCACTGTAAAATCAGATTAAATGCAAAGTTGGTGAAAGGGAGATTATAACATGGACTAACAATGTTCTATGATAGTCTGGAAATGAAAGTGGAGCGAAGGTCATGTGTGATGACAACAGAGTTGTGTGAATGGACTCGTTTAGGTTTGTTTTAGTATGCATTATGGAGTTCATGAATCCCTGAAGTAATACTAAGATCAATGTTTGCGATATTACATAGCAAATAACCCCTCTGATTTCTACCTTACTCATTTTTAAAAATTTTATTAAAGGCCTGAAAGATGTTATGTTACTCTTTAAAAGTTGGAAAATTCTTTAATATTACATTAATTTTCAAAGAATGTAGAAAGCAGTTTAATGATCAATGATGGAGAGATGTGAGAATGAAAACCTGTTTGCTATATTGTACACTTTTGTGCTTTATTGACCCAGAACATTTTAATATGCAGAACTTGGCCTCTAGGAGTGTCTTTCTTTGGATATTTCTGGCTTCCATGTGCTGTCTTTAAATTTCCATGTGTTTATTGTGGTCTTTTACAGAAAAGTGAATTGCTGAAATGTTTTTAATTATGTTCCCACAAAAGAGTTGTCAGAAAGGAGTTGCACAGCCTTTACCCACCTAATTTCTCACTTTGAGCTCACTCATCTTCATCAGCAGTTTAAGTTAAGATGTCAGATTTTGTTGACCTGGCTTTTAAGAACTGCTGCGACAGGATTCGTCATTTGTCAAAGTGCCAAAGATTTTGTGTTTGGGGTATTTTTTTTTTTTTTTAAAGTTCAGGAGAGTAAAGTAAGCTTGGTTTTGGCTGGTTTTAGAAAATGGCATGCTGGCATGCATGGAATTGGGACACTGGAGCTGCCTTATCCGCATCTACCTCCTTTTAAAGCTGAAAGGAACTGGTGGGTTTTAGGAATTGCAAGATAGTGGAATTGCAGGATACTGGGTCCCAGGGCTGTTTTCAGCAGTGGTCAATGCTCATGGCCCTGAGAGAAGGGAGAACAATGAAAAGAAAGTGGCATTTAGATTTGAGATCTATTTACTAGATTTCATGTAACTATGGAATAGTTACATTTGTCAAGCCTGTATCAATGTCACCTCAGACTGAGAAATCTGGGCTGCACAGATGATGCAGTCTCAGGGAGGTGTGGTGATCTCTGTAAGTTTCTACTAAAATATTTTGAAAACTTGGACATCCTTGCTTCAGTCCTACAAACAGCTGCACTGTGATGCAGCTGATATAGTGAGCATATGCAAATACTTAATGTGGCAAACGTCGTGTTTTCTTTCACTCCCTGTCTTGTGCATCAGCTTTCAGACTTAATTTATTTTGATTTCTCTGTTTTAACTACGGATGTAGTCTGTTGGGAAAGTCTTGGGGTATATAGTTGCTTTAATGATCAAATTCTATTTCTCTTTGGTCCAGCCTGTATGAAATCTTGATGCAGTGCAGAACTAAAGTACCCATCAATGTTCCTTTTATTGGACATGCTTCATATATTGTGGTGAAATTATATGCATCCACATAGGTTGTTAAGAAAAACTTAACATGCCACTGATGTGCAGTGAGGGAGAGTTAATTGTGTAGATGCCCCAAGACTACATCAATGAGCAGAGCACACTGTAGTGGTCATATGAATCTGTCTTGAATAAAAATTACCAAACAGGTTTTCAGCCAATAGCCTAAGGTAAAATCCTAGTGTTAATAAATATGTGCAGATGAATGAGATCTTTTCTGTCTTTATCATTTATGAATCTTGGTGCTGTAGATATAGGGAGAGACGTCTAGGAAAGATTAAAAATTAAGTTGGCATATGTTTTACCATACCTGATAGGCACATGTTGTGTTTATCAATGCGGAAGCATCCTGTTGTGCAGTCCGGAAGCATTCCCAGAAGGAAGCATGACTGACCCTCTTTTTGTTCCAGGGGGATGGGGCTTCTGTCACTCCCCTACGCTGCCACTACCTCGTGTCGCATTAGCCCGATGCCTTTCCTCTCCCTGCAAACGTCAGTTCTGCCGTTCAGTAGCTTCTTCCAGCGCCGCCTCCCATCCCGCAAAGCATCCGTGTCCTCTGCCCCTGTGCACTGCCCGCGGGAGGATTTGAGGGGAAGGTCTTCAGTTGGTGCAAATGACATAGCTCCATTGAAATCCAGCTTTTGCCAGTATGTGCTCAGCAAGGATTTATGGCATATCTAACGTGCAGACTTAAGAGCACTGACTTTTTATGCTGGCGTGTTAGGATTAGGCCCCTACTTCTGCGCAGTACAGAAAGTCATGCTCTGCATTTTCTGAATGCCATGAAAGGCACCTTTAAAGTGTTGATTTCCATCTTTACTGAACTGAACTCTGAAGGACTTGGTGCCTGCAGTGGTTAGATAGCACTACTGTTTTCCTCAGTGGCTACATATACATTCCACAGACCCCCCTACAAAATTTTTGATGCACTTTTAGAATCTGTTTCAAACTCAGCCTCAAAAGAAAGTGGGCCCGATGTTGGCACACTGCAGTGGTCACTGTATGGTGAACAATTAACGCTAAGGTTTGTAAAGACCCCTAAGCTGGGCCTCTACACGTCGGGCTACGTCTAGAGCACGTATGTGCCCCATTGATTTCCAGCTGAACTTCTTAACAGTCTGTTATCAGCCAGTGGATTTGCAGCAGCTCCGAGAGCCCTCCAGTTTATTCTGTTTAGATTGAGGGTGTTGTAGCCTCTGACAGTTCCTGGAATCAGGGAATGACACAAGCAGCTTACAGTCACCTCGTCTTCACCATGCTCGTGCCTTGAGAACAATTTTTGGAACCAGTTTTTCTGAAATGGAAATCCTTTGATTTCCTCTGACGCTGATTGATGCTTAGGTGACATCTCCAGAAACCAACCATGAGAAACAATTCAGGGTTTGTTTTTTGGCTTTTAGCCAACATCCAGAAATCGAGCTTTAAAAAAATAAATCCACGTCATCTAAAAAGAAAGAACATAATACCTTTCCAGATGTTAATTCTTATCATGTTATTTTGCAGTTATAAGTTTTTTCGTGTAAATTACCCAAACCATCAGGGTTCTTTTTTTTGGAATCAGTATCTGTAATGCCTGTACTAAATAAACTAAAATAGTTTTTATAATTTTCCAGCAAATGGCAAACTTTGTCTTTTAACAGTTAAAAATTTCAAGAAATATTTAAAATTACTTTTGACAGTGTGTTAGCATGAGTGAAAGTCTTTATCTAAAGATCCCACTCGACTTTCTGAAGCACTTAAAATACTACCAGAAAATTGTTTCTGTGGCTTATTATAGAAATAAGTAGATATGTGAATAAACTTTCTGGTGGAAAGGAATACTACACAAAAGGGTTTAAAGATGATTATTAATTTTTATCTTGCTTGTGGCTGTGTTTCTAAACACAAGGTTCAATATTAATATGCTGAGGCCAGTGATCATTCCTGTATTTGTAAACCCCTTTCTTTCCTCTTTATAGATTGTCAGTCAGCTAGATGTTTAACTGTTGAATGAGTATCAGAGAGAGGAGGTCCAACAATAGTATGACTTCACTGTTTTACATGACATCAGTAGTCTTTCAGTTGCTCTTCTGGACTCATGACCTTACTTCCGGTTGCAAACCCCATTTCTGCAATTGAATTTCCGCCAGGTTTGTGACCTCACCTCATAAATGTCATGACCTGAATTGGGGTCAGGACCCTTTAGTTGGGAGCCACTGTCCTACATCCTTGTGCTTGACCAGTTTGGGATATCAATTCAGATTAATTTGCTCTGTAAAGGTTTAAAATAGAGAAGCGTCCCCTTTGTTTACCCAAGTTATGCAAAACATCATTTCCAGGCAGATGGAAATAAAATTGACAATAAAATAATTAAAGAAATGGAATATTTTTTTGTTTATGTTGAGGAGATTGTTCCTTTTTAGTGTTCTTTCTATAGACTGTTCTGAAACTAATTCACAGCTGTACAGATGATCGTTAGATGTGAATATTTCTCTATGTATGTAGCTTAAATGACTGCTGTTAACTGTAAGCTATTAGAAATACCTCCATGTGTACTGTTAGAGAAGCTATATATCTGATAAATCCAAGTCCCTAAGTACAATGTATTGATAACAGATGTTAACAGTTTGCCTATGCACCTTGCTTAAATTATACGAAGGAAAAAATGTTAGGTCATAAAATCATTAAGGTTCGTTGTGTAATGAGAGGTACTTTAAGGATGAGGTCTCCAGGCTAAGGATATGACCAGGTGGGACTGGTCCAAGATCTTCAGAGACAGTGTAAAGTAAGGTGTTGCCATACTGATGAAACATCTGGGATACATACCAAAAAAACCAGCTGCTCAATCAACATAACAGCACTTTACATGCATCATTGGTTGAGGGCTTTTTCCTATCCTGAAACATTAGCTTTCTTTTTTTTTTTTTTTTTTTTTAGCTTATGTTAGAAGACAACAAACCGGAGTATCTGTGCAGATACTACAAAAGTGTAAATGAAAAGGACTAAGGTTGGTGTATGAGCTGCAGGGAAAAAAAAAACCAAAACCAAAAAACAGGGCAGCACTTACATTGAATTTAGTGTTGTCAGATCTTTTGCTTTCACCAGCATTGCTTTGGTTTACATTCCTCAGAGCAGTTTAAAAGTTGTTTAGCTCTTCAGGAGTTTCTACTCACTTCCTAATGGGAAGGAACAAAGTCAGACCTATGGAAACTATGTGTGCAATTGGCAGGGATTTCAGAGTTGGTGTGTCCATTGGTTCACAGGCTAGGCTTGACCTGATATATATATAGTCATACATGTGTGATTCATTAATGGTAATGGGGAGTTTACTGATGTGACCCCTCATGCATATCTCATACAAATAAAACATGTTGTGCAGTGCAGTCTTTTGACATGATTTATACACTTAGGACTTGATCCAAGTCCCAAAGAAGCTAATGGAGAATCATCTTTGAGAGGTGGAGCCAACAAAGATAGTCACAAGCTTTCAGTATGGAGAGAGTAGGCTTGGATTTTTGGCAGAGTTTTTTTTTGGTTTAACAGATAAATATTTTAATTAAATTGCTCCTGAAGATTGTCAGAGATGCCTAAAGACTGACATGTCTGTGCTTAAACACCAACAGAGTTGTTCAAAAGAAAGAGGGATCCAAGCCTTTCCACAGGGTGTAGCATCAAACCTGTCTTGCAAGTTGCTCATCTGAAATGCTCTTCAGTGTTTTTGGCTGAGAGAGACAACAAATGTGTCAGCAGGAGTATGGGTAGGGTATGTGAGGCGAACATTTGTGTGCAGGGCCCAGGTTCTTAAAAGAGCTCAGTGAAGGTGGTGAGCACTGTTGAAAAGTCGTCCCTTGACATCGTGGTTGGTTCTAAGCCTGGCCATAGAAGCAAGTTTGAAATCATTATCACACAGGTTGCTCAGTGCAGCCACCGAGTGATAGATTCACTGATTTGATTCAAATTCAAGTCAGTGTTAGAGCAGAAATACAAGAAGACAAAGATATGTGGACATGCTGTGCAGCATGGCTTTAGAAGTCTTTTGACAAATGTATAAGATGGTCTCATTTTCAAATTTTTACATGGAAGTGAATGAGGAAGCTCTTTTTAATGAATGTCTGAATCAGCACTGTATCAACATGTAGTACGTAAGATTTCTACAAAGGCTATTTTTATTATATATGCGTAACAGACATACTGCTATTTTGAGGGGAGAATTTTTTTGTGAGACATAAAGATGTTCTTCTGGATGAAGGGAGGGATGGAAAGCTGTGGAGTGTTCAGTGTGATAGGTATTAGAGCTGTAAAACTTGAGATAGGAATATAACCCTGGAAGTACTTAGGTAACTTGTCTCGAAGGTTCGAAGTCATCAAATGAGATAACAAATATCAAGTGAAGTATTTATACTTCAGTTGCATACCACATGCAGTGGCAAGATAGCTCAGTCTTTTATTTTTTACTTTTTTATTAGGCCAGCAGATATTTCAGATACTGGATCCCTGAAGGCAGTGGGCAAAATTAGGGATCTATTAAGACTGAACATTTAGGGAGTTTGGGCTATGACAGCAGTATAAAGTTTAAAATACCACCTTTTGTGACAGAAATAATCCAAGTGGGGTTCTTGGAGACCTCTGAGAGACAACAGCAAAGTTCCATCATAAACCAGCTACATTACTTTTGCATATTCAAAAACTAAATACAACTTCAGATTTGCCTGATGTAGTGTTATGACCTCATATACAAACAATAGCTAGGCTCAAAGGACACTTCATAGGTTGCTAAGTGAAGGACTTTGACGTTAGAGAATGCCAGATATTTTTTTCATTCTCAGTTCCACTCTCTATGTATCGCCTTTGTGGTGAATGAAGCCTGTATCCTTTCACTGGAGGAGAGCGAAAATTGTATGCATTCATACAATTAAGGACTGCATCATGATATGTATATACAATGGGTATTTTCCTGGGGCAAAGAAAAGGCATTTCCTTAGTCTAATGTTGTGCTTGCTGCTGATTTTTAGGCCTACAACAAACAACACATTAAAAAAGAAAGCAATGAAATTTTAAATCTCGTTAGCTTACCTGACTGCAGGAATCATCAACATGTCCTCTTACAATAGTGCAGGAATCATTTCACTCACCACTCAAATGCAGATACTTCTGTGATAGTACCTCTCACTCTCTTAACAAAGCACAAAAACTACAAAGCAACATAGCACAGAAAGTAAGAGTAAACATGATGACACCCCGGTGATGTTGCAGGACAAAGCTTAGATAGGCAATGGGAACTTGGTGAGGACACTATGGTTAACATTCATACTTTATACTTTTCTAAGTGTTTTGCAGACTTTACAAAGTGAATGATAGTAATCATAACAGAATGTCGTCCCTTAACACCACCTGTATTTTTAAAATTTTGTTTGGAAAAAAAAAAATTGCAAAACTCCCCAGCTGATTTCCTTAAGGCTCAGTCCCTGTGTCTCTCACTAAATCCATAAGATATAGGAGTGCCTAGTAACTAAGAAAATCACATCGCATGTTACTGTTAAGTCTTCACACAGATTTGTGCGACACCGAGTATAATGATGAATCTTTGTTGGGGCCCTTGAATTAAAATGATTAAGAATAACAAATGATCAAAATGGATTCAGGTGCCTGATTTTAGGCATTATTGAGAGGAAATGTCATGCTCACTTTCCATCACCACATTAAAGAAGAGAAGACTATTAACATTTTTTCTAGACTGACATGTTATGAATTGAGGACACTGGGCAATAAACTTCAGTTGCTCTTCCCTTTCTGCATTGCCCTTCTTCCCTCAGAATAAACAGTTTTTCTTAATTTCTCTCCAGTTTGTTTTGTGGGTCCCAGAAGTATCTGTCCAGCAGCTGTTGGAGGCTCAGACAGAACTTTTTCCCCCACCAGCATTTCTGCAGATTCTCCTGTGGCAAATTAATTTTTCCCTTGCACCTCCATCCATCAAAATGTTGTTTCTGCCTTCAAAAAGCTTTGGTTCTCAAAATAATCAGTAATTTCAGAATGAGTAAATTCCCTCCTACTACTTTCATGCAGTTGATGAGAGTTCGAGCAGGATAGGATGGTTTTTTTAATATAAACAAGTGTAAATGAAATAAGATTTGGAGTATTATATACCAATGGTGTTGTGTAAACCAAGTGACCAATGGAAACAAATCATGTGATAGGCGATCATGTAGGAATTATGAACTGATGTCTCAGGATAAGAGATCAATAGAAAGTCTCATCAGACTGTCAGTAGAGAGGTCTGCTGACTACACAGCCTTTTCCACAACCATCTGGAAGTTCACAGGCTCCATTAACTTTCAAGGGTAGATCATCAAAACAGGTGCATTGCACTGGCAAGAAAGAAATACCCTGAGCAGAGACTGAAAAATACTGTGGGCAGTCCATGTGAATTCCTTTATCCTCCAACCTCTGGGGCTACCAGAAATACCAGATTAGGTCATGCTCTGACCTGTTAGGTGGGGCAAAATCTATGCAGAACAAACTTACTATTGTTATTACGACAGCCAGAAATTCTGAAATAAACTGGACGTACTATTAGCTGTATAATCACTGTGACAGTGATGGGCAAAAGTAGTTTAAACAATTCCATTAGACCAAAAAGGGTCGTCTTCTTAATATAGAACACAAACTCCTGAACTTCCAATCTCCCCTGCAAAGCCTTGGTTTGGAAATAGCTGGGAAAGCTGAAGATAGTAGATTGTACCTATATAGAAAAGTACGTCATATGAAGAAATAAAATGCTAAAGAAAATGTGTGTTATAATTTTTACCATTTCTATAGTTGTTGTTATATTTGTCTATTTGCATTTCCATAAATGAAAGTAGCTCTTTTTGTTGCCATTTTTTATTTTTCATGCATCAAATTTAAATGTAGAAAAGCCTGCCTGCAGTTGTAGATCAGAATCCACAGCACCTGTAGAGTCCCATTAAAATCCAAATATGGATATGGGAGAGCAAGTCAAAGGCTGTTGGAGGGGGAGCAATATGACTTCATTGCCCTCTATTGCCATTCTTTTTTTTTTTGGCCGCCTTGCAGTGAATAATCAACTGAACTTGGACGGCATAGAGAAGTTGCTATATAGGCTGCTGAGCTCTACAGCTAGCAGACCTGCCAAGTCTTAAACGCTGAGAAAGAGACATTTGTCTGACTTCTCTCACACTGTCCCATGTATTTTCAGAAAACAAGTCATGCACTTGCAGCTTTACTTTTGGGCCCCACAATTTTTGTTCTGCTTCATGATCCCTTGTGCCAGACAGACCTAAGCAGCCTGATCTGTAATCTGTCAGTCAGCTATAGTCTGGGCCATGGGAAATCATGGAGTGGGAGAGAAACTGCTGCAGTGGGCTGCTCTTTAGAAGTGTAAATCCAGCAATCAAAAGGGCCCTGACAGAGACATATCTGAAACATGGACTCTCTGCCATTATGTGAGAGGATATGTGCCTCCCACACAACTCTTCCCCTTTTCCTTGTTCTGCAGTGACCTGACATGTAGGGTCACATGCACTGGGGCCTTGAAAAGTTGAAAGGTCTACAAAGCCGCTATATAGCTGGGAAGAGTATGTTTCTCATATAAATATTATGACCACAGGTACGGGATTCATTCCTGTGCTTTCAAAAAGCACTAAACCCGACCTCAAGTAAGTGTAAATAGATTGCAGGCAACTTTCTGCTGCTAGAAGCGTGTCCTGAGAGTTAGCTTTGAGACTTCATTTAATTTTCTTGTAATCAGAGTAATAGTCTCTTTTGCCATGGTCTAGAGGGGAAATAGTCTTTCCAGGTTAACTTTCTGGGAGCTCTCATGGATGCTGCTATCCATCACAATCCTTTGTCATCTCCCCAGCACAGGCCAGAAGCGGTGGACGTAGCACTGAAAATAGTAGGAATAAATTATCGAGCAGCTAACACGGTCATCTCATTTTTTCCGAGTCTGTCTTTATGCCCTTCATTCTTGTCCTCTTTTGTGGTGTCCAATGAGTTTTCTGAGCTTAAAGTAAATGCTAGCAAAGACAAAATGCGCAGAAATTGCCCAGCTGTGAAAAGTTAGCATTAATGGCATAGCTGTGCAAAAAACTGGGATATAATTTTACACCTTCCCTACTGCAAGTACTAGAAAAATCTGGGAAGAGCAATACTACAAATAGTTTTCACTGGTGTGGAATATTAACTCTAGTCAATAGAGATCCTTTACTGAGCTTTCCACACCTTCCTTTAGACACCGCATTGGAGACAACATTGCAAGGGCCCATTCTCTCTTTTGAAAGCATGAGAGATGGTGAAAATACCACAGTACCTAACACATTTTGAGCTGTGTTTCCAGGGCATACTGGAGAGAGTCCAATGAAGGGCCACAAAGATGATTAAGGGACAGGAGCATCTCACATACATGGAAAAGCTGGGAGAGCTGGGACTCTTTAGCCTGGAGAAGAGAAGGCTCAGGGGGATTGAGTCAACGTATATGAACACCTGAAGGGAGGGTGCAAAAAGGACAGAGCCAGGCTCTCCTCAGTGGTGCCCAGAGATAGGATGACAGGCAATGGGCACAAACTGAAACACAGGAGGTTCCATTTGAACATCAGGAACCACTTTGTGAGGATGCCTGAGCACTGCCACAGGTTGCCCAGGGAGGTTGTGGAGTCTCCATCCTTGGAGATATTCAAAAGTCATCTGGACATGCGTCTGGGCAACCTGCTCTAGGTGGCCCTGCGTGAGCAGGGGGTTGGACCAGATGACCTCTACATGTCCCTTCCAACCTCAACCATTCTGTGATTCTGTGAATGATAATACATTTTTTTGTATCTTAATTTAATTTGTTATTTTCTTTTTCATTATGCTTTACTTTGTGGGGATGGTGTTTGGTGGTTTGGGTTTTTTTTAAAAACTATGTGCTAGAAGTAATTAATTTAATTTCAGAAAGGGAGCCCCATAGCTCTTTTTAAAGGACACCTAACTGTTGCATGTTCTGCAGGCTTAGAAGCAGCAGATCCTTCAGGAAGGTGTGCTGCCTTTCTTTAATGTTCGTATGTTGCTTTCAAGAAACCAAGAGAAGGTCTGCCTTGCATCACAGCAGCATAAGCTAAGCTGTAAATGCAGAACTAACGTATGACATTTGGACTCCGTTGTCAGCAATAGTCCAGGTATTCAGGGGCGTTCCAGTGAATGCAGAGGTACTGGGGAAAATGGGAATTTTGGGTAGTAGTTACCCCAAAATCTGTGTGCAGATGGAGAGAAGTAGTGGGGAGGCAGTTGGAGAGAAAGGTGGGAAAGGATACCAGCTGGATTTCTGAAAGGCCTGTTTGCTGCTGAGCCTCTACCTGGCAGCTTTCTGAAAAGACAGATGCACAGCTTTGGGCAAGGGAGCTGTGGAGTAAAGCAACTATTGAAAAATCACCTGGTCCAAAGATGAGGAGGTGGAAGTCTGAGATGTCCTAGGTGTGCATATATCGTGCGCAGAGAGGTATGTGCTATTGGTCATCAAGAGCAAGGGAGTGCAAAGAAGAGGAGTATGGAAATTTCTTCTCTACATCCTGCATCTTAAATTAACCTAAATGTTAGGGCAAATCAGCACAGACTGATAGAACCAGTCAGTGCTGGACGAGCTTTACCTCGTTCAAGTCATATAGCACACAGGAAAATCCATCAGGGTTAAGTCCCATCCAGTCCTATTTAAAAGTTCTAGATTTTTCCATCCAGACATTTCATCGCTTTGCTCGCATAGACTTCCAAAGAATTTATCCTGAGGGGCTATTTCTTCTTGCATTGCAGTTACAAGGCATTAGTTCATGCACTGCCGGTATGTCAAAACGTGTAGCTGATAACTTGGTTACATCATTAGTTATTCCTACCTCAGGTGGAAAAAAAATAGCTGTCTTAAAGTGCTGCTCAATGTGCATGTTCTGCAGATTCTCACCGAGGGACCTGTGGTTACCTCAGCCTGATGATTGCTCTGCATTCTTCCGATGTAGACACCAAGGGCTGTTGAAAATAATTGAGACGCTTGTCAACAGAGTGGGAGACTGGACTTCATCAAAACTGTTTTAGTCTCTGGGACTGATGACCTTTTGATGGAGTTTGTTTTAGTCAGGAATTAAGTGTCCAATCCTGTATAGTGTGAAGCGCCTTCTTTGAGGTGCCGAGTATCCCTGTTTTCTCTTGCAGTCGCTCTGGCACTGAGCATCACTGTCGAGGCACTGAGCATTTTGCAGAATAGGGCTTCAAACTGCTTTTGAAAGGAGAAACAAGGTTTTCGCTTCTGGTTTTTTAACAACGAATTTAAATTTGAAATACAGAATTATTATGAGTAATTCTCTGTTCATCAAGAATGCAAGCTATAAAGGAAACTCATTTAGCAGATCCAAAACAAAATCACTTCATTAGCTAGAACTGGATTATAAAGGCAGGTACTTAAAGGCAGGGAAAATACGCGCATATCATTTTGCAGAAAAGAAATTCCAAAAAGAGTGCAATTCCCTGATTGTCCTCTGCTATTAATATTAGTATTATAATAATGATCATAATGCATCAAGGAAAATATAAGGTTACAGAGTCATTATATGTTTCCAATTTTTTTTTTTTTTTTATTGCTGTAAGCTGAGCCAGCTGATGAACAGCCTCTAGGGAGGAGACAGGATCACCCTTGTTTCCTGTTCAGCCTTGCTCTAGCAAAAAGCTAATGAAAGAAAAGAACGTAATGGCCTTGCAACGCAGGTAAAAGGTTCAGGAGAGTTCACAGGTCAATTGATTTCTAATCTTACTTTATGTTATATTTCAATCAAAAAAACCCCCACAACCCAAAACAAAAACACTCCAGTGTCATAATGCGAATATACGTTTGTCAACAACACCCTGTTTTTATATTGCCTTTGAAAAATAAGTGTAAAACCTCTCACAGCAGAGGGACGCTATATTTATGTAAAGTACAGCAGCGAGTGTTCTAAACAATTTGAAAAATTCTTCTGTTCAGCTATGAGAATATGTCTGGTGATATATCAGCGTATATATGCACACAGAGATATATTTCAAGGTGGAAATATTTAATTAACCTGTCTGTAAGCATAAACAGCAAATCTGCACTGAATACGCTATCAATTAATTTACCGAAAATTGCACCGTTGACCATTTCTTTACTGCACTATCTCAACATGGAGAAGGGAGAGATATTAGTTGCATCACTGTAGAGCAATGAGATTTTTGTAAGTTGTGATCTGCTGGCATGTAATAACTCGATCTGCTTCATGCAGACAAAATATATTAAAAGTATGGACGAGTGAAGTTTGTGCCCCAGGGAGAAGGCAAGATAATGCATTGAAATTGTTCAGAGGTAGTTAGATGCCTAATGGTCTAATATGTGAGCTATGTGAGGTCTGGGGTCTGGTTCTCATAAATTCTGGCTAGACTGATCCTGTAATTTCAAGCAAAGGATAAAAGCGTTAACCAGAGTCATCAGTGTTCAAGGTCCATGATGCTGGATATTATTCATGTAAAGATTCAAGAAAAACACTAAAAGGAAAGCTCTGGAGCATATGTGTTTGTATGTGACAATGTACATATATATATAAAAATATGTGCTATATTCTTTGTGTGTGTGTGTGTGTGTGCGCGTGCATGTGCATGTGTGTGTGTAGATATATGCACAGAAACATGCGCACAGTAAATATATACATAAGCATATGTACAGTTACACAGAAATCATGCTAAAAACTGAATAGCCAAAATAAGGACTTTTTGCTGGGTGGTTTTTTGTTTTTGTTTGGTTTGGTTTGGGGTTTTGTTTTGTTTGTTTGGGTTGTTTTGTTTTATTTTTTTAAAATCTGGTTAGCAAGTTAATCTATGGAAAGACAAAATGCTAGATCTCATTTTACTACAGCTACTTCGTAATATACATTTTATATCAACAACACTTTTGCACTTGGCATCTACAATTTTTTTAAAGATGACTTGTGTTAATACATATTAGCAAAGCTTGCTTATGGTTACAGCAAAACATTTTAATGCAATGCTGGTACACTTGTTTTCTCACTTTATACAGCAACTCTGAGCATATTAAACCAGTGACATCACTCTAGTGGCTGAATAGTTGCCGCTAGAATTGTGTATTATGATTCCTGAGAAGTGCAAGAATGTAGCATAATGTTGCCTTAATTCGCACTTACAATTTTGCATCATTACTGCACACTAATCAAGAATTTGCTGTCTCAAAAACTCTGTAGCTGTAGAATTGAAGCAAAATAGCAAGAGCAAATCTTAAAAGCTATCCCTTATACACAATTTACATGACACAGCATAGATAATACAAATATGCTGGAATCCAGAGGTTTAATTTAACCTTATTATTTCCTTAATCAGTGTTTAGCTAACTTTCTGGTATTATAAAATGTAGTCATTTTATGACTAAGGTGATCACCTGGATGTTACCATGGATTTCCCTAAATCTTTGAATGGGAATGGAAAGAATCTCATGTGCACGTCCCTACCTCCACACAGAATGAGCTCTCACCAGCCCCATGGGCTCTGACCGCTTTCTTCTCTGGACTCAAAGAGTTAGACCCTGGGATGGAAAAGATTATATAGTGGCAGAGGGATTCTTATCTCTTTCTTGTTAATATGGTCGTCTTCTCTTTCTTCCAAGTACATCCTGATTTCAGAACTCGGAGTTTTTGTCTTTCTGAGTGTGCATGACTTGCAAATGTTTTTAGTAACTGAGCTGAATATACTTTTGCCTTGATACATACATTTTAAATTTAAACAGAGGACAGAATAGGAAAGCAAATCAACGAAGAAAGTTGTTCTGTTACCTTCACATCTTTTTCTTTGTCTGTCATATATCTCTGTTTGCTCCTTTCCTGCTCTGTAATGAAGTATTCCCTTGATCAACTCACATAATGACCTCCATATTCTTTGACGTCAGAGGTCTATCTGCATAGCGTGAAACCTTCTTAGATGCACAAAAGACTGAGGGGGAGTTGAAAGGGGCTAGAAGATGAGCATTGCATGTTACGGTGCCCCCTCAGAATTTAATTGGGTACATTCGGAGAGTACGATCCGTTTCTGTGAGGTTGTCACCTGTGTGCCAGATTTATGGAAAGAAGTACCAAGACAGCTCCAAGATGCTGGAGCTGTTCTGGTTCTGCGCAACTCCTTCCTCCACCCTGGGGGAGAGACGATTTAAAGAGCTCTGTTAACGCTGCTGCTTCTGAGGTGGTGTTTTCCAGGGTTTCCTGAGCAGGATAGGCACTATTTTGAGAGACTTACTTTGGTTCAAAATCTGTACCTCTTTTCGAAAAGAGCGCTGCTTTTAACATTACGAAATGTAGCTTTCTATATAACATTTCCACATGCAATTTCAATTATTATTTTGAAAATTACAGATTTTTGTCAACCCCTAATTACAGGGCAATAACACACCCATGTCTATTTGACTGACTCATTTGGATGATTGTTCTGACAAAAGCAGAGCTCATCTGGCAAGTTTATAAGGCTGAACTATCCAAAACTGCCTCTAATTTTGAGCTCCTCAACTCAAAACTCTGGTTTGCAGATGGAAAGACCGTAAACACATGCAAACTATGCAGTTGTATGTGTGACTACTTGACCTGTGAAGACAAATTAGCTAGGATTGTACCACCAGAAAATGAGAGGTCAGATTAATGCCTCTCAGATAAAGTGCCCCTCGAAATTTTAGTAGTAAGTTTTATAGAGCAATTGCAAACTATCTAGAGCTGCTTTTCAGTAATTAAATGAGTTATTAGGTGGAAAATTGGCAGACTAATGAGTAATTTGAGACACTAAAAACTCAGCTTGCATTGGCAGGATTATGGTAGATTTAGATATTTTCAGAAGATGTTGTAAAAGCTCACACAGCTGACCCAAAATCAAATATGCTTGAGAATATTAATGTATTTTTTCCTGTGTGACCTTTTAAAACCTATTAGTTTCCCAAAAGGCGAGATGAAACATAGATGCTGAGTATAAAATAACAAACCCAGAGCCCCATGCTATTTCCAAGATCAGAGGTATTTGTGTATTGTCTTCTTTCTGTCTGTCTAATTTACTCTGAGGAGAGCAGAGACTGTACTGCAGTGTATAAGGGGTACCAGAATTCCTTTACGTTCCAGTGTTTTGCCTCCTCCAGGGAATGGGCCAGACAGGCAGCGCAAAGGGACAGCATGACCTGTGAACACTCACAAACCAAAACACAGCTGGCAGGTCTAATTTTAGGTTCTTTAGCCTTGATCACGTCCCTTTAATGTATTGAGTGGAAAAAGAAAGGCGTTTACAGGAAACATCACAGAAATCCAGTTCCAAATTCCTCTTTAAATAGAACGTCTGCATTGATGTGTTTTTCCTAGACTCTGGTTTTGTTTAGATTTTTTGTGATTTTTTTTTTTTTTTTTAAATGCGTGTGAAATTTGCCAGGTCACCAGCCCTGGGGACAGAAGTCCCCCATCAACAGAAAGGTTATTGCAATAAGTGGCGATTTGCATTTCCTACAATGACTTGCTGGTATGCCAGAGCCCTGACCTAAAGGGACCAACTTTAAGCTTGAGAATGTAGCTTAGTTTCCACACTTCATTCACAGCCTGGTCTTAGAAAAATGGAGAAACCATAGGATTTATTTTTATTTTCTATTGAATCTAATGGGAGGAAGATGGGGCCTCAGACCTTGGTTTTTCTTAGTATCATTTTGTATGACTTTTTGTAATTCTTTTCCAAGATGCTAAGAAAGCTGGAGATTTCCGTGCAGACATGTGATGGAGATTGCAGGAATTACCAAACTGCACTTTTGAAAGCAACATTTTGTTACTTCTCCTACAGCATTCAATATTCAAACCATTTTCTGCAGCAGGCAGTTTTTATCCCCCAAGTTTCAAAAAGATTATGTTTCCAAGCAAAAAGGCCTTATATTTCAGCGAAGACATCTTTCTGCCTTAAAAACATACGTACGGACAATTTTGAGGGAATGTAATGCCTAAAAAGCTAATTCAGTGTGAATATTTTTCTTCCTTAATTTTCTCTTTTTCATGAAGTTTGAGAGACCTGTTTGCTGTCTTGTTGTTTGTTTTAAAAATCTTAATCTCTCAGTTAAGTGTCTTGTTTTCTTGGTTTATGTTTCTTTCTTTTTTTCTGGAATTCCTCAAAATGTGGGTGTACGAAAAGCAGAGTATTCAGAGTGGACAAACTGACTCTAATGTACTGCGCTGATCCCATCTTCCAAGCATATCAGCCTTGTAGAGAAATAAAATCTAAAAAGCAGCTTTGCTATCAGCTTGTATAGCCCACTAGGTCTGAAACTTGAGAACATTTTGCTGTGCATTACTGTGTTACTCTGTCCTACTTACAAACCCCAAGTTGATCCAGCAGCAAACTCCAGTTCTGTCAAACCTTTTGTTCCTAGTCTAAAGGATTCTTTCCTATGATCCGATGCCACCCAGCCTTCCAGGAAGGAAGTCAAAAAGACTTTCCCAGAACCTGTGTTAGCAGCTCAACCCAGAACCCAGAAAAATGGGAGAAGATGAAATGCTGTGTGACTTTACTCATGTGTCAAACCAGTCCAATCCAATCCACCAAAATTAAAACTTAACACATGTTTTTCTTAGCATTTTAGATCAGTTAGGCCATTTCAGGTGATGGTAATCTTTGAGCGTTTGTCGGTTCATACGGGTAGAAGATGGAGAGACCAGAAACTTTGCAGGCTTCTGGAGTGGGTAGATAGAGGAAGCTCAGCTTTCAACCTCTCCAAGTCATCATGAACTGCAAAAAAAGGAGTATTGTAATTTTGCAGAATGTGTTTGTATTGTTCTTTTGGTCTCCATTTTCTCTTTCCCTCAATAGAAAACCCCGGGTTGTGCATAGTCCTCCTATGGTCAGACTGAAGGAATGGGGCTTCAATTAATGCTGCTTAGTGATCTATGAAATGCAGTGCAATGGAAACAATACCTCTGAGACAAAGTATTGTGTTAGACTTTTAAAGTAACAGTATTCTTCTTACTGACAGAAAATTATCCAACGGTCAAGAAGTATCTTAACTGCTTTGACTACTTGCGTTAATTGGCATTTGCTCTGCCCTGTAGAGCCAGGCTCCTATTAGAGATCCTGGGTTAACAAACTCTTGTTCGGAGTCAACCCTAGTGAGCAGCTGATGGAAAAGCAGGGAAAGTAAATAGAGAAAACTGTATTAGTTCGTAAAAATTACACCATGTCAGACAAACAAGCTAAACTCAGCTTAGAAGTCCTATAAGGATATATACAACAGAAAATACTTGGTCCAATTAAAAGGTCCTACAAGTATCTAACACATTATATATTTACATTACATATTTAATGAGCTCTATTTTAAAGTAATTTTCTTAAAATAAAAAGCCCAGTTCTATAGAAACTGCCAGTCTTAGGATTTGAAACATCTAGGTTCTGATCCTGAGATATAGTGTGTACTAATAACTACAGAATAGCAGCATAAACTCAGTCTCAAAGTCCTGTTCAGGACCTTTAAGAAACAGCTAAAATATCAAGAAAAATTTCAGGCAAAATAAATCAGGGGAAAAAAAAAAAAGAAAAAAAAGAAGCATGGTGCATATTATTTAACAGTGTTAAATAATTCTGGAGACCTTTTCTTTGAACAGCTTTAGTGCTCCCATTTGTGAGAGGGGGGGATTTGAAATTTGGCAGGTGAATGTTAGGAGTGTGCTTTTGCTTCCCTTATAAAAATGTAACAATTTGGCCACGGTTTAAGTCTTAGCAAAAATCGCAGTTCACAGATGCTTATTGAAGACTTCCTGGGTTTTGATAGCTAAACCTCCAGAAATTCTGTCTGAAATAGCCGTAATCGTGAATCCCACACCACCTCGTGCTGGTGAGACTGCACTCGTGCTGTAGAGGGACTGCACGTGCTATTGCAAGGCTGCTTCAAAGTGCCCGAGATGAGAGTCGTAGCCAGGCATTGAAACAACGAACTATTATCCCATTCCTACTATTCCTTCTGATAGCCAGGACTGTGGTGGAGGCAGCTGCCAGAGCTAAATGTAGAGGGGACTAAAGCTGTCCAAGAGAGAAAGATGTGGTTTGTGTCACCCTGACGGAGATACCATGAAGCAAAGGAGGAGAAGAAGGGGGGCTGGCTGAGTAAGGAGCCTGGCGCTACTCTGGGAATTAAGGAGACTCTGACTGTAAAGGAATGGAGCTGGAGCACTGGGAGAAGGTGACTGAGGGCTAGGAGGGGACTGGAAGAAGGCAGCTGCCGGGACTCGGACCCTGACACTGGAGTGGGATGAGAGGAATGGTGAGGGAAGAAGAAACATTGGGTTCAGTGAGGTGGATGATGGAGATTGGATGAAGAGCTGGGACCTGACTTAGTTGACATTTTGCTGCAAAAGCGGAGCCTTGCATTGATGCACTTTTTTGAAGGCTTTTTGTAATGACGGACATTGAAGGCAAACACTAAAAGAAAAATGCCAGCTGGCTTTACGTTACTCCCCGGTGGTCTTATCTTGCCACGTAGGTGTGGGCTGTGAGGATACAGGTGACAGCACCCTGTGCTCAGTCCCTGGCCTAGGAAGGTCCACAGAAATGGAGAAAGACTGTTTCAGAGGAAGTCCTGCTCGGAGCTGGAGCAGCGCATGCTCCCTTGTTCCGTGGGGGGTGCTGCAGATGCCAGCATGTACAGGCTGGAGCATGTTCAGTACAGATGGAGTCTTTGAAGAATTTAGCTGACAAACTCTTAAATGTCTTTACTGAACTAGTGCTAATTGAAAATTTTCAAAGGTTTATAGCTTGGCCAAATGTGGGTGGATTTTCAAAGAGATGGCAAAAGGCACATCCCCGAGAGCAGGGCCATCCCTTCTCCAAATGTTATGCTTCTGTTCCAAAGCACGCTCTCCTCAATTAAATATAGCGAGAAACAACATACCAATATTTTTCTTTAATTTCATTTTCAGAAATGGCTGAATCATTTTTGCTAAAACTTTCCAAAATAATTGGGGCTTGGGCAAACATTGTGCAGAGTAAATATCAATTTGGGAAGTGAAGTCTAGCAAACGGAAATACTGGCTTACAAGAGGAATACCTGTTCTGCCTATCATAAACTGAAAGGGCAAATTTTAGGAGTACTTTCGCAGAAACTAGGAAGAGAAGTACTGGTAGTAAGTTACTGCAGATTTGCAGCAGTGCTCATGGGGCCAGAACTCATCTTTAAACACACGCCTCATATTGATCAAAATGCTTACAGGGGTTAATTCAGTGCAGATATTACTAGTGAGTGATTTGCCTGTACGGAAAGGTTACTTCTGTGATGTTGCCAAACGCAGTGAGGCTTTGGCAGTTACACAGTGATAGCAAATCACCCAGTCACGTAAATGAAAGTTGCCTTGGGGCAGCTTTAATTTGTGTACCTAACTTGCTCAAAATATTTCTAAACTTTGCATTGTAGAGTTGGCAGGGTTAACTCCTTCAAAGTATGTCCCATCCCCTCTCTCTTCACCCTTGGATGTGTTACTAACTTCTGTGTTTTCGTAACACACTGACCAAGTGCCCCTCGGCATTGTCAAAACTTCCAGTAATACTGGAATACTGGCTTTGCATCCATGTTTACAGAAGGGCTACACATTATCACTTTCCTGTTGCACCCAGACAAATCTAACACACACAAATTCTAACCGTCTGTATTAAAGCAATGATGCACACTGTTGAGGGTGCTGGAGAAACGTTGCTTTTTGACCTATAGCTAGAATACTTACCTTTACACCCCATCCCCCACTCCTTTTTTACAGAAATAGTGGATAATACATTTCCCTTAGGGAGGATTTAAAAGCATTTTGTATTATGATGGCTAACATGTAGGCTCCTATCACTGTGGAGATGAATAAATGAAAGCCTACTTTCACCAAAACAAAACTTTCCTCCGGGTAGCAAGCTCCAGATTAGAACGGGCATCAACGTGACTGCGAATTCACACAGTAACTTCTGCATTACTCACCTAGTTCAGGTCGTGGTGGGGCAAAGGACACTTCTGCATACTGGACGCCACAGACATAAACCTGACATCCTTGAATTACAATGCTGGACCACCAAAAGTGTGCCTGAAATTGGCAAATGCTCGGTGTGTCCGTTGGCATTCCAAGGAATTCCAAGGGCAAAGCCCTTGACCTCAGAAACTAGAGATGTTCAGGTGGGAAGCAACCGTAATATAACTTGTGGGAAGTAGTAGTTGTCCCAGTTTCTGTGCTATCGGGTTCTTTCATCTGGCAAACCAGAACGAGGGAAGTGCTCTACCAGCTTCTGTCAGCAGTATATTACCATCACAGGTGGAACTGGAAAAGTTATTTGGGAAACTGATAGAGGCTTCTAAGAGAGACACGCAGAAGCAAGCAGTGAACAGTAACAGGCAGGTATGGATTTTGTGTGCCATTATTTGACTGGTTCCTTAAATTGTGCCAGTTGCATGCCAGAAAGTACAAGGGACCTCCAGCCTCAGCTTTATGTGGAGCTGTACATGAATCAAAAGTCTTGTCTGGAGTTTAGGGAACATGTTAAGCTTTTGTACGTGGACTCCAGGAGCTCTGCCCGTTCCAGACTGTATTGTGCTAATAGTCCTTAATCCTAACGGAAGATTACGTGTTTATTTTGTTAGGGGGAAGGAGCTGTAATTCATTTCGATGTCTGTAGCAAAAAAATTTGCCCATATAGCCTTAAGTATATTGCTAACCTTAAGAAAGGCGATGTGAGGTAACTATAAGAAGTCTGTCTCAAAGAAAGGTTCCTTACAGTTGCTCAGAAAGTAGTACAGCTTAAGGTATTTTATACCAGCCTATAAGGCACTAGATTTAAATTGGTGTGCAGTGAAACATTTAAATATACTATAGCAAATGAAATATGGTCCAATAGGTTTTTTATGGTCCAGCTATGCTTTTTCTTTTCAATCACTCGCCTGGGGCGAACAAGTCGGCTTTAAAATGTCTATTTTAGCTATGCTTTTATCACCTCTGTCTTTTAGGAAGCCTGATTTCTTTTTTCATTTCTTCTCTTTGATAAAAAAGAGCTGAGATCTCTGAATGGGTTATTTATCTCTTATGTTTAATCTATTTATCTGTCAATGGACATGCTGCTTTAGAAGTGTTTTATATTACTAATTAATTTAATTTCACATACTGTACTCCATGTTAACACATTTTCTATTATACACTATAATGTGAAACAAGGCCCTCCCTCAGCAACCTTACCTTAAAGCTTTAATTGCTTTCCTCTAAGCTTCAGCTCATGTTTGATTTATCTGATTTCTTTGTATAAAGATTCCCTGGTTTACAACGTGTACACAAGTCATTAAATTGGTGTTGATGTTTATCTAGCAAACTTACCAATTGGTGATAGTATACATCCCTTTATGAATTTATGACTGGGCAATAAAGAGAAGTGTCAGAAGCCCTGTTGTTGTCTCTGTTGGGTCACTCTGTTTGTTTAGAAAGACAACACGAGCGCTTCCACTGACTTACACAGTGAATTGAAAGATTGATGCCTGCAGTCAAAATCTGTTATGAATTTCTAGCCACGAAGTGATTTTTTTTTTCTCCCTTTTTTGAGGGGAAAAGGTGAATAGATTGGAGAAGAGGAAAGGGGTAAGACAGCTTGAGCATGTTTGAAGGCAGCGTGGACTTCATCTGAGATATACATTGTTGTTTACATAGAGGAAAAGCTGAACCAAAATGCCAGTTCCCCAAGCTATGTGAAGTTCAGTGTCTGGATCCAAGTACTGCAGCTTGAATTCTCTCTGGCTCTCAAGAACCTAAATGTAGATACCACATATTAAAATGCATGAAAATGAATGATAGTAAATAATCAATGTAGAGTGGGAAATCTGGTCCTTTGATCTGTCAGGTTTCGTCACATAACACAAGCATAAGGACATATGGTATTTTAAAGTTGCATTTGAAGAGATGCCTACGCTGACTTTTATCCTTATTTACAAATAGTCGGCAATAAAGGCTGTAATCTTGCAGATAACGCTATGGATGTGCATAAGTCTTCTTGCACAGAGTTCATTTTAGGATCGAGATGTGATTAATATAGCTAGGAAGCCTTTGGAAAATACATGCGCACTTTTGAATACATTAAGTGAGCCCAATATTATAGCTCCTAAGCAAAGAGGAGGTAGATGCATTTATCTCTACAGGTTTGTTTCTCATCAGGAAAGCTGCATTGTTTCTGCAAAACCTCTTCATTGGCTAATTCATTGTTACATTTGCTTCCCACTCATTAAAGCTCCATCCCGCTTTCCTTACGTATGGATGACGTCTATGGGCTTCAGTGAGAACTAATTGCACATGAGGCGAAAGGATTCAAATTAGGAGTACTGATATATATGACCGCATGGAAAAGGAAGCAAGAAATATTCTAATTCTTTTTAGATGCAAAGTAACTTATGAACAAAACCCATTGTGGCTGATTCTCACAAGCTTAAAGCATTGTAAAAGAAAAATTAAAATGGGCAAGGCTAATTAATTTGCTAAAATCCATTGTTAATACGGTGTTTTCAGTTCTGCTGAATGCTGCTCTCATGACATTTGGTGTCTTTCTAAAGAACCATCCCAGCTGTAAACATCGTTTTTTCTTTCCTCTGAGAATCTAAACTTCCATTTAAAGAAGAAGCAAATTCCTAGACCTCATGATTAAATAGAAGGTTTGGAAGTCGGACTTGCATGCTCCTTAGACATTAAAGGCAAATAAAAATCAGCCTGTGTTCTTTTTAAAGTCCTTTTCTAAAGCTTCACGATTTTTAACTTTTTTTGAGCTCTGACGTTGGATTGTTTTGGATGTGGGGAGGGGTAAGAGGGCGAGAGCTTTTTGGCTTTTCAATATTTGGGATTAGCAAGGAATGAGTGGCTGCATGGCTATTCCAAAGCCTTTTTAAAAACTGCTTCCCGTACACCGGAAGAGATAGTATCAGCTGGCAAATTGCTGCTGTATGAAACAGTAATCAAAAGATGTGACAAAAGCTACGAGCTCTCCCGACCGACTCTGGCAGGGCTTACGCCGTTGTGGGGCTGCTGAAAAGCTCTCCTCTAAAGCTCCGCGCAAGGACGCCGAGCCGCCGAGGACCTGGTCCCGCGAGCGCTCCTTCCCGGCGGTGGTGTTTGCCGTAGGGGAGGGCTCCGTTGACTTCGGCCGATCCCAGCGCCGCTCCCCGTAGGGCGAGCTGGCAGGATCGGGCCCTTGGATGATACACGTAGGACTCTGGAAGACCAGCTTTTACTGCTCATATGTTTGGCAGGCAGATTTGATAATCAGTGCTGTTCTAGAACCTTACACCATCTCAGTGAATATAAATTGATGGTGTAAAGCAAATGGGCAATTGGCGGGAAGCCAAACACGGAGGGGAGAGAAGACGGTTTATTGTTGAGGGGGCAGCCCGGTGTTCTACAGCAGAGCTTTCTGTTCACAACAGCTCTGCAGAGCTGCTGAGTTCGAGTGTGGCCTCTGAAGTGTATGAAATAATAACAGTTTTATTTCTCCTGACACAAGCACGGAAGCTGTTTGCTGCCACCTCAGAACTGTTACCCTGCAATGCAAAAGTACCAACAAGGCAGGCTGGATGCAATGTTATTATAAACAGTGCCGCAGTAAACTTCAGGAAAAGCCCATTATACGGTGATAGCCTGTTTGTCAGGAGAAAAGTTCACTAATGTATATGGAAGCAGAGCTCCGCATTCGCCGATACGTCAGCGTCTATTTTGTTGCACTTTTACCTTTATTTACTGTGCAGGTGCTGCTGAGAATAACCTTGGAAAACACAAAAATGCAGGAGACCGTGTACTCAGCTAGTTTAAATTGGCAGAGAAATGGTGTCGATTCAAGGCAGTTGATGTTATGGTCCATTGTTTATTATTGCTTTTTAATATTTTAGGATTTTTGGGGGGGTATGGAAGGAAGCGTGTTTTCTCTGTGGTTGTTGCTTTATTACTGCAAATCACTCAATGAAAGGTGTGTCTAAAAAAAACGATGAATGAATAACGGCAGGGGAAAAAAATGAACATATGTACATGATAGAATTAAACTCTATTTTAACTCTAATTTGTGCTCATATGCAATCAATTACAGTGATATGAGCTGAGAATTTCAATGAGGCCCCAGGGACTTTGGCACCCTTTTCTTACTTTGTTTTGATGGGATTAGCACCCCTAAACCTAAAACTTCTTTGAAAACCAGCCATAATGTCAGTCCTTCCAAAGTGTCCTAGTTCTTTCTGTTTGTTTAATTATTCCAGGAATTGTTCTGTGCTCAACAGAAATGCAAGTACTACCTTATGTAGTAGGACAAATATCATCATTCATAGATCTGAAATGCCTTTCTTATAAAACTAGAGGTTTTTGACTACTCTCCCTGTACTCTTAAAAATCTGATTGCTGACTGAGGTGTCTTTTCTTGATGCAGAAACCTACCGCTATTTTCTGTAAGCTCATCCCTGGGTTCTGTCGTCAGCTATGCATTTTTCCTCTCATATGACCTTGGGTCAGGCACTAGGTACGTCCAGGCCCCCCTTTCTCCACCCCAAAGCAGCTTCTTTTTTTCTTTCTTGCTTTCTTTTGCCAGGGAGTGATGTAGTAAGGTTTTCATGGCTTGCATTCCCTAACATTCATGAAGCAATTTGAGATCCTTGTCTGGAAAGTTTTCTAAATGCACAAAAATATTATTTTAAGTTATTGTAATTCTTCATCTTTATTTACTGGCAAGTTGCTCAAGCTAACAGATGAAAAGGGCACAAGTCTTCTGTAACACTACAGAGCATTTTGAAACTTTTCTTCTGAATTCCAACAGAATATGAAAATTTAAAAACCTGTAAAGGAGATCTGCCAACTTCACCACTATGTACTATCAAAAAGTGGAATAAAAGAAGGGATCAAGCTTGGCTGCTTTTTTTTTTTTTTTTTAATTAATAAAAAATAAGCCAACTTGTTAGCATTTTGGTGAGGAAATCATTGTTTGTAGAAAGCAGGTATGTTATGCAAATCAAGTGATTTACTGAGAGTCAGTTCTTACTTCCAATAACTAGATGAGCCAACTCAACTGTGGCTAGAAAGCCAAGAAAACAGCATATAGATTAAGATTACTCAAAACTTTTGTTCCTGCATTATTTAAAAGAGATGCAAATTGCACCATTTTAGTACTGCTTATGAGTAAAGGCCCAAATCTTGCTTCTTCTCCCCCATTTGAGATACTGGGCTAAAAAAATAAAGCTCTAAAATGCAATAGATATCCACATTTGACTTCGTAGCTTCTTCTTACCATGTAACAAGGTCTGTGATAGCTTCAGTGACTGAAGTTGGAACAAGTGGCCTCCTGTCTTGTCAACTTTGCAGATCCAGTAGAAGCATGCTCATCACAAAGATGGAAAAGATAGGCTTTTCAAGCCTGAAAATTTAATTTTAAAAGGATGCCACTATTCCTATGTGTAATGGATTGAGGTAGAAGGCCAGGTTGTAAGAGATCTGTCTGCAGTTTGCAGGAGAGGATATTTTTAACTTCATTCGGGTAAAAAGAAAGAAGAGGATTAATTCTTTAAAATCTAGGTAGAGTACAGATTTCTGGACCTCTCTTTTTCATAAAGACATTTAGAGTCATGTATGAGGATGGATGTGTGGATTCACCTGCTGTTTGCTATGGAAGTCACATATCCATTTCCAAAACCAGAGTGTGGGTAGGAACATAATATCTATTTATCCATTTACTATTGAGGTTTTTATCCTATACCCACCTCCAGGATATCTGAGAGCCCCCTGGGTGTTACATCTTCTTTACAATGGAAAAAAACCTTTCTCTCTTCAGCTGTTTCTCCCTGCTTGGTTTTAGGGAATTAATTATTATATGGTTGCCATCTATTCTGAAAATTACAGGATAATCCCAGTTTTTGAACACCATGTCTGAATCTCAGTCTCCACTTGGGCAGGACACATGGTGTGAGAGACAGCTGCTAAAAACTGTGCAGCTATTACAGCGTGTCAGTTTATAAGCCGCGAAGTGTATGTACCAGCTCGCAGATTGTTGGTAGGAGTGTGGTACTTTGTTATAAATATATTTTATTGATTGTAAGGAGAGTTTATTAAAAAGCTACCCAGAAGAAACGGGCAGTAAAAGATCAAGGAAATTACTTGGGTTTCATTTTAGGTTGCCTAATCTCTTAAGGGTTTATGGGGGCCCAACAAGCTCCCAAAACACTGATATGGGTTAATCTTGCGTAGTGATAGTGGATAGCTGTGCGCTGGATGTTCCGTAAGATGGTGGTCGTAGGGGAGGGCTTCCAATATACGCGGAAGGGTCAACAGGCTCCATTAAGACCAGATCTTAAACACATTTAGCTGACTAAAAATATAGATGAACACCTTGTCAAATTTTGAAAAGTAACTAAATACGTTGCACATATTTAGCATTGCATGTTCAGCTCCCACTGAAATCAGGTGAATTAGCCACCTACCTCCTATTCTGCTTCGTTGCACTTACCTTCATCTTTAGGTGCCTCAATATTTCTCCGGTGGCACCGAATATGTCTTGTTGCTTCTCAGATTAACAGCAGCTCAGGGCACCTAGTACATAGCAAAACAGTACGCCCTTCTGAGGACAACACTTTGGATCAAGGCCTTCCACTGTGTAAACGTTATACATTCTCTAATGTGTAAACATTATACATTCTTTTAACATTTTCCTGGTAAATATTTCAAAAATGTTACAGATCTGTGGCAGATGTTGCTATCTGTGGTTTCCTAAGCAGGTGTGTACCGGGTTGTGTGCATATATGTGTGTTTTCATGCTTTTTCCTTTTAAAGCCTGTGGAAATCAGCACGTTGTGCTCAATGGTACTGGTAGGCAGAACATCAACACATAGTATACATTGTTACACCTAAGACTACTGGCAAGTTGTGGAAATAAAAAGAGAAATGAGAAAAAAATGGAAAAAAAAAATGCCAGAAGAGCCAGACAGCTGAGATTATAAACTACTTGTATTTATTTCCAGAGGCTTTCAAAAGTCTGAGGCTTCTCTGTAAATTCATTTAAACTCTACAGAGGAATTCTCAAACAAACCGGAGGTGCCCAGGTAGTGGTCAGACCCCACTGTGATTTGATAACCCTTCCTTCCCCGGCATTCCCACCCCACCCCAGCCGAGAGCCAGCCGCTCAGTCCCGCTGGCCCTGGGGCTTCCCAGCACCCACACCTCCTGCTCTAGAGCCCTTGCCTGCTCCCCAACCACCCTTTACCAATGACCTCCCCCAGATCCACTTCCCTGCTTCAAACCGTCTCCCTGAGGTTGAGCTAAATCCTTTTCTAAAATAAACCCTACGTCTTGCTGCTTTAGCATCCCCATTTCTCCCGACCCCAAAAGCACCTTGCAGAGCTAGAGCCTTTGCCATGTGTTTGCCCTCTCACCCCACATACCTGAGCTGCTCTTCAGAAGCTGATTAAATTTAAATGCAGTCATAACCATAGCACATCAAATGAAAGGCACAAGCACTACTACATGTTTTCAAATCAGATATAATGCTTTCACAGATACTTTATTCTTTTTAGACCCATGTTCTACTGCCTCTTGTCCAAGAAGACCATTTCAATTCAGAGCCCTTCGTCTCTCCCTCCCCAAATCTTAAAACCTCATCGCTTCTGCTCTGGAGTTCATAACAGTGACCACTAGCTTGATATTTCAATATTGGCTGCTAACGTTCGTTTCTTACTTCCTATCACCTGTTACAAGCTCTTGTCTCCTCAAGGAGATGAGACTCCAGGTCTTGCTTCTCTCAGGAATTTCAAAACCCTGTACACAAGTTCGCAGTGTAAAAAGAACCGACTTGTGTAGGCCCCAGAGGCAGAAAAGAGGACTTTCCAGGAAGAAGATAGCATATAGTCTTCTCTTCTCATCTGGCCTCACTGGGACAACAGCAAAACAAAATCTACATATACTTTGGAAAGTGAATATCCTTTGAAGAACTGACCTGCAGCTTCCCTTTGCAGAATTTTGGAAATGTTTGTGGATCTATGTAAATTCATGGCTTAGATTTCATCTTTGAGGTTTTGAGTTCAGACTTAGTGTGGGACTTAGCCTGAACCACAGCAGTTTCACCTAGTTGCCACATGAAAACATCAATTGCAGCACTGCACCCAAAAGTCTTACAACGTTTGCCAAAACTCAAATGAACTCTTCAACAAACCTGGCCTTAACTATGAATGGTTCAGGGTTTTGTTATTAACATGGTGTCTTTATACTGCAAAAGTTGTTGCAGCCATTGCCTTTGCTTTGCAAATGCAGTGTGTATATATATATATATGTATAAAACCAGCAAAGTGCAAATTAAACTGTGTATATTAAAAATTAAAATATAATCCCTTATTTTGTGATGACTAGTTTTCTTTCCTTTTAGTAGGTCATGAATATTTCCTGGCAAGATATGTCACTAGCTTATAACTTCATTAAGCTGCAGACCATACCTTACCCTTTCACTAGATCCCTGAAAAGAACTTTTGTGTGTGCCAAACAGATATCCACTTGCTCTGTGGCTCTTGAAAGGTAAATTGCCAAGTTCCAGCAAGCAAATTAAGAGGTGCAATGAGAGCTAGCTGTTGCATTCTATCAAATCCTGCTACTGAATGTGTTGAAAAGCTTGCCCAGAGCCATGGCCTCACATATTTATGGTATGAATGGGAGACTCTTGGAGCTATGTATTGCCATAGTTCCCATTTCTTTTGTAATAAACTAGCTCAGCAGATGTAGCTTAGGTAAAAAGGAAATTCAAAGTCTCCTACTTAGAGAATAACCAAAACAAAGTTCTCTCTCCGGTCCTCTGTCTATGAGCCAGACTCAGAGCCAGACCTTACTTGTAGTGATTAGTGTTTTATTCTGTGTGTAACCTAGTGAAACGCAAAGGGTTCTCACATGGAAGAAAGTGCTCAATAGCACTGTGTAAGTATTACTGCCAGGACATGGCAAGAAATACGTTCAAAAAAATCTAACTTTCTCTTTCTAACATAACACAGATTAAATCATAGCATTAGTTTTCCGAGTCAGTTGCATCATTCTCTTGGTTTATAAGTTTTTATGCTGAAGAAATCAGTTCTGGGTAGCTTAGCTTTTCCTTAATGATAGATGTATTGCAGTTTTTGCAATATCAGTACCTAATTCACATCAAATGCAGAGCAGATTTTAATTTCCATACTTGTGACTTGACTTGTGCCTATAGTCTACAGACTTCAGAGTATTTAGCACAACATTTGTGATAGGATTGGCCCTGCCTACTCCACCTGTATATTAAAAAAATAAATATAAGATGCACTACTGAACTTTGTTGATTTTATTTAGCCTGGTGGGTGCATAGTAGCTCTGAATTGAAGCAGAAGCAAAAGGTGAGCCTGAGATCCACAAAGTAGCAGAAACTGAAGAACTGTGAATTAAACTAAACACCCCTAACAGAGCTTGTTAAACTGTGATCCAGCAAGGTGATGGTGAGGGAGATAATGAGAAATGGTTTTGTGCCTGTTGATACTTTCACTCATGTATTATACCAAGATGTTTCACAAAACATCAATTACATCTTTCTGCACTATTTTTTCACAATTTACATAATAGCATCTGGGTCTCAAGAAAAAAATGGCTTTCTATATTAGTCAGTAAAGGCTAATAAATCTACAATCCATCTCCTATTGAATTCCACAGAGAACTTCTATTGCCTTTGTGGGGTAGTAGGTTGGCCCTTTAGCATACCTTTCATGCCTAACAGTGCATGAATCTTTTGTATTTCTAGCTTTATCTGATATTGTTGCCTAACTCAATTACATATAAAAGTAAGAAGAGTCTCCTGACTAGTCAGCTTAACCCACCACTTGTTGTTACTTGTTTATGAGACGTTTTTCTACTTTATAGTCTTTAATCTGAAATTATATCAAGTGCTGTAATAAAACTGAAAGAGATAATATCTATGGCATTTCCATTCCTTTGCTCCAGTGATAGCATTATTTAACAACACTAGCAAGTTAATTAAGAAAGACCTTGCTGTCATAAATCCATGTTGCCTTCCTCATTAAATTAGGCTTTTCAATATATTGCTGAAGTTCAGAAAACTGTTCTGGACATTCAGCAGTGGATACTTCACTAAATATTCCACAGTATGTTACATACTCTTTTACAGGATAGAGAAGTATTTAACACTCGTGGAGTTTCACAAGTTTATACCTGATTAATTTTGAATCTTCCTTTCCTTTGAAATAATTAAAAACATATTTCTGTTTCTTGGGTATTTAAGGTATCTAATATTTTCACAGCCATGTTTGTTCTTGTCTACATGTTATATAATCCCTTTTCTGTGATTCCTTGAATCCTTGATTTATGCAGTTCTCTATTCCAGCTAACAGAAGTCAGCTACTGAATGAATATACTAGTTCCTTGTCCATTACCATTCATAGTGGACTTGAGGGTTTTTTTTTCCCCCTATAAACTGTAAATCCTGTCTATAGAGCAGAAAAAAATGAAACTGAGCTTTATCTTTATGGATTTATGAAACCATGATGCATTTGTAAACTATTTTCTGTAAAAATTTGGTTTAAGGCAATCAAAAAAGAACCAGCTCCGGTAGGTTAGATAGAGGTTCAAATTCAATTAAATCAGCCCTGTAGGAACTGATTCCCTGGGTGCATTGCAAGGCAGGGCACTGGGCTTGTTTGGAACCAGATTTGTGAAAATCCTCATGTGGTCCTGAACTTTTCAAACCATAGTCTGAGGTTCTTCAGTTTATCCAATCTTAAAAAAAATAATTAGTCAGTGAGATGGCTGAACCTTCAAAGACAGCTATAACTGTAATGTGTGGGTACCACTGTTTAGTATTTAATGTTGGTTCAATTCCTAAACGTGTCTATATGACTCACAAATTCCTACTCCAAATTGGAAAGGCTAAGAAAAAAGATCTGATATGAAATGATCATCTGCCTCAGTCATAGCCAGTAATCTAGGTGAGCCTGAAAAAAACATTGTGGAGATGAATATATGCAAAATTTGAGAACTGTCACATACCTAGATCTGATATTTACAACACATTTTTTGGAGTACCTTACCTGAAAACCAGTGACTATATAGGGTCAAGAATGGATATTTGCCTCCAAATTGTGCTGGTGGGGCTGATGTTTAGCAAAACTAAATTTTTTTTATAAGCTTGCCAACAGGTTCACAATTTGGAGAAGAAAAATCTAGGGCTCACCAGACAGTTCTGTTCTGTTATGTCATTAAAAGAGATCCAGCTCTGCATCTTGATATTAATGAAAGGGACACTATTTTTAGTAGTGCTGATAATTTTATTGGCTTGCATTAAGTAAGGTGTTTTCACCCCCCCATGTTTGCTCCAGCTCTCTCTTAAGGGATTAATGAAGCAGAACTTGATGCGACACTTCATTCCAAATAAGAGAGAGAAATATTTAAAGGTATTATTTCTGTCTTATAGCTTAATTCTGTTCATCACTTTAGGACCTTCTCAATATGATTTTTACTTCAGCTTTTACAGTAAATTTTTTTGCCTTCATTACTTCTGAGACTACTTTGCCATACTGATTGGTTAGTAGTTTGAAAGACTCTCTCTGTGTTGGTTTCATTACAGATTTTGGTTTTCAACTAGTGTCTTTAATTTTAGTCCCTGTTGGGGTATATCAATTTATTCTACAGATGCATTCCATGTTGTCTTTTCAGTCTTTTTCTACAACAGTTGTAAAATATTACAGAAAACTCTTCAAGATTTGTCTGTAATACAGATTTTGTATTTCAGAAGATTAAAGTAACATTTCAGTATGTTTACTCAAAGGTTAAGTTTCTTAATTTAGGTTCCAAATCAAATTCTAAAGAAGATAATGGCAAAACTCTCACTGACTCAATGGAAATGGGATTTTATATCCAACCATCTAGGAGATATCATATAATATCTAGGAGAAGAAAATCACTGTAATACTGTTTGGTTTTATTACTAGGCATTGTGCTTTATGCCTGGAGACTGACCTGAAAACCATCTTTCCAATATCACTGTTCCTCTCTCCAGTACTTCCTCATTATCTAAAATGCATTTTGTAAATCTTTTCAATCATTTCATCTTTTCCATACCTACCAAATTTACTTCTTTTTAATCTCTGGGCAAAATTTAACTCCAACTTTGAGCATCTCTGTCTTCTGTAATTCATTCTGTTGCACAACTTCAACAGAACTCTTTCCAGTTATCTCAGCTAACTGTACAGTCTGAGTAGCAACCTTAGTATTTTCCTACAGAGCACTAATTGCTGCATTTTTTTTTTCGTTTGGTTTGGTTTTTTGATTGGTTGCTAGCTACAAAGCACACCATTAAATTTCCTACCATCCCTGTCAGACATTCTTCCGTTTTCTCCATAATTTTTTTTCTCCATTCCTTATGTCAGACTCATTATTTATCCTGCTTTCAGGGAACTCACTACCTGAAAACTCTGAATTGAAAGACCAGAGCCAAAGTGTCTGTTTATTCTTACATATCAAAACCCTGAAATTTTTGATAGCTTTGCTGGAAATTGGGACAACAGTAATATATTACCATTTTCACCAGAAATCCCAGTTCTTCGCAGAAAATAGAGCCAAATTGTATTGGATGAGTGATAATGCTCATTGTCACCCTTCTTGTCCATGTGAATACTCACCATTTTCAACATCACTGTACAGGACACTCATCATCCTTTTAATTTACTTGAGGGAAGATTTTCTGGGGGAAAATTTTGTACAAAAGATTACAAAATGTTTTTCTTCTTACAGCACTGGAGAATATGGTTCTCTGTCATTGTTCTGTTTTCAATGCAATGGGAATTTTTTTACCACATTACTGCATGTTATTACTTTATTAATCATCCTTCTTCCCTTCCTTAGAACATCTATTTTTTTTCCTGTAAATGTGCTTCACAAGCTTTCATTCTGCAATCCACACAGCTGGTCATCTTTCTTTTTTGTTGTGTCTAAAAGCAGCCATATGTCATCAGCAACCCTCTCATGTATATTGAACTTCCTTAGCACATCAGCTTGTCTCTTTGAATGTGTTACCTGATGTCTTTAAAGTGGCAAAACACAGAAAAGTGCGTCCTCCTGGTCCTTTGTTCATCAGACCAGCAAGAGTCAGGAGTATGGTAGAGATGGGGTGGTTAGGCCCTTGGGCCATATTTATTCTAGCTTTGCTTTTTAATTTCTCCTTGCTTCAGCTCAGCTAGCAGAATAAGGCTCAAATCATCTCTACACTATCCAATAGTAAGTATGGCTATCCTTTATCAATAGGGAAGCCCCAGGGCTACTGAGCACTGGTGTGTTTGGTGCTGGATCATCCATGGCAACTCTCATTCTCCAGCTCAGTCTGTCTGTCCACATGCTTTATTTGGTGCTCACCATTTTTAATATGGGTGGTCTTCTCTAGGAATTAACAGAGACATAGCAACAGTCTTTCTGCTCAATATGCTAGCATCAGTGCTTGAGAACCATTGCAATGTGTCTAGCAGGACGTATGTGCGTAACAGAGAAGGATATTTATTCTAGGAGAGCTAGATCAAACAGGTAAGCTTCAATGAAATTTTGAAAAGCTTTTGGTTCAGGAGATATCCTTAACCTTTTCTAACAGCATGCTAAGCAATCTTGGTTCTATTGTTCTGTATGTGAAGGTCCCTCTTCTCCTTCACCATTTAGGGCGGCATTATGTAGTTAAGAGATCAAAAACATTGCGATGTGATGAGATGGGTGAGATCTTAGGTAGCTAGGACCATGGTTTAAATGGTGCCTCTACCGATGCATTGTCAGTCAGGGGAATATGCTCATAGCACTTTCTGTTGCTGTTGAATTTCGAAACTCCTGGAATGTAAGTGGTTTCTTTCCTTCCTAAATGAGTTGCAGTCATCACATAGAACCAGGAGTGCATTCAGTTTGGAGCTCAGTCCTGTGTCTGAAGCATGGCCTTATCATCTGTAGATATAGAACTAGGTGTTTTGCGACACTGGTATTTGACCATCCAGTAGCACTGAAGAGTTCATGAGATACCCATGGTTTCCTTGGCAATAAAGTGATGAGATATGCTCAGTAGAATGGGAATTTTTAGAGGTGGTGAGATTTTCAAAGCTCTTTCCTTTTTTATGAGCATTAACTCATTTATTACTGCGGTTCATGTTTAAACAGACAATTAAGGAATGCTTTTAATAGGCTGAGAAAAGTTAAAGAAAGTCAGTGTAATTCTTTAATCCTGCCATTCATAACAATCCACAGCATTTTGTACTCATTATGCTTTTTAGGGGTGAATAACTTAGATTCTTTCACCTGCTGATTAGAAACTCCCTTCTGCGTTCCTTCCTCTGAATTCAGCTTTCTAAATAAGAAAATAAGCTAATTTTATAGGAAATTTTATAACCTGTACCTCAGTCTGAGTAAAATTATTACCTACACATACATAAACTCCCAAGCCTAAAACCAAACCCAATTATGCTGGGCATAGATGGCACTTAAACACCACTGCTTATTATCATTTAGTTTATTGGAAGCCAACTGACAACACGTATACAGAAAAAATACTTTAAAATCACACAGGACAACACTGAAGAGCCATCATTAAGCAGCTTAAAATCTTGCCTCCATATTTCCGGCTCATTTGGCGTGACGTCATGATCCTTAGATGTTCAGAGGGAGAGGAGCTCCGCGGTACCTTTCCCCCACACGTACCTGTGTATTTAAGGCTGTAATGACACCAGCCTGCAAGAGATTCGGAAAGCAGGGAAAGCTGTGACCTGTACCTTTAATTCATCTCAGCTAGTTCCGTGCTGATGAAGTGATCTATCATCATTGCTCCCATCCTAGAGCATATATTCCTACAAGAAAGTTTAGCCGCTGCAGGGGTGACTGGACTAGCATCGCCTGGCATCCAGCAGCGTACAGACTAAACTATAGTTTTTAGTCAGAGAATATGGAAACTGACAACAAATTATTACTTGTGGTCTTTTTCCAGTTTTCAAGTGCAAACATACCAAAGTTTATTTTAAATCTGAGCCAGTCAGACATTTAGTAATATAGATCAAAGAAGAAGCGAAGGCCTCCCATGCTTATTATTTCAATATGATGTCTGTTCTAATAAAGTGTAAGAATGCCTGTGATAGACTAACTAGTAGGAATTTTCTGGTTCTGTAGTTTAGCCTTAAATATATACATATATTTGTAAATTAATCAGAAACATATTGTCGTGGTTTCAGTTCCTCGGAAAGCTGATTGTTTTCAATCCTTTCTTTAATCTTAGAAATATGGTGGCAGTCTGCCAGCACACTTTCAGATAAACAGTCCACTTCACATTTAAAAGCCGTAGAATCACTGATGTTGAAGGAGGGGAAAAAATCAACAGAAAACAACACTGGTTCTCTCTCTCCCCCAAAATGTAGAACATTATTTAAGTAAGTCAGAGTTGTTGTGCTATTGTCCCTCACTCTTAATTAGAAATAATAAAAGCCATCTGTGCAAGGTGAATTTTGATAAGATCTCGGCTTTAAAG
>VXBL01000027.1:217277-242277 GCA_013400195.1 Aramus guarauna | reverse complement strand
CAGAATTTCTATTAGCATCCAGTACTGACTTAGCTCTACTTCCACATGAATGATGGTGGCCCCAGCCCTCTGCCCTCCTTCTCCCAGTGTCTCAAGGGCATGGAGATCTCCTTGAGACTTTGAAACATTGTCTTTATTTTGATTACTTTAGGATTTTATACTGAGGAGATTACTCAGATGTTACTCAGTAGGAATTCGGTGAATACAACATCTGTAGCCTTGTTTTATACTCTTCTAGAAAATGGAGGCTAAAAGGGTTCAAAGGCTTCTACAATACATTTTGCATAGCCCAGCACCTTTGTTCTAAAAATAAACACACGACTTAAAAATAATTAAGTGGGTTCAAATCAGAGGCTTACTTTGCTTTTGAGGATATTCACATATGATCAGCTGTTGAAAGAGTTGCAGTTCAGCTGTGCTGAGCTAAGATTTAGTGACAGGGGCACCCAGGGATCAGGCTGAAAGGCAGAACCTTAGTCTTTTCCTTAGTGAACAAGAAATGGGTATGGAGACATCAGACTAGATGACACAGAGAGATAACACACAGTACCAAAAGTCTTGAATGCTTTCCAGCAGCGTGGAATACTGATATGGCCAATCTTTAGGCCAAGATTCAATGAAGAACATTAAGAACAATTGTAAGTTCATTCTTACTTGGCAAAGCACGTCAGCTTGTGCTTATCTTTAACCTGTGATCACTGAAGATAATAAAATTTATGCATGCACTTAAAATTAAGCAACATCTATATTGTTTTGTTGAAAGGAATCCGTAGTATGCTGGGGAGAAGGTAGCCTGGTCTGCCATGGCCAGGAGAGGCTGTTTTTATATAAGGCTGCATGACAAGGTAAAAAACAGGGAAAACTTTTTGAAGAAGATTTCCTCATCCTCACTTCCCACTCCATATCCTCCCACCTTCCTAAATTACCCTTTTTACATCTCAATTGATGGAAAGACAAAGAAACCACTGTAACTGAGCAGAGCTGCAGAGTGTAGCAAAAATTGCAAGGGGCAAGTCTGATAAAAGCAAGTCTGGTCCAGCTTATATGAGGCAAAATGAGCAGAAGAAAGCTAAAAATACACGTTGACAATGAAGGACAAAGAGTATTATAAGCATCGTTGCTGCAGTCTGTTAAAGCATTTGCAGCAGACAAAAGATACAAGAAGAATTGGCAAGTAGAATTAATAGAAGAGAAAGGATAAAAAAGTAGCAAAATGATTAACTTAGTTTTTTCATAATTATTTTAAACAGTGGAGCACATGCTCTAATATTCTGAGAGTTAGGCACTTGTACGCATCTTTCTCATTGTTTTGAAAGAAGATCAAGCATATGATTAAAAGTCTTTCCTAAACAAGAGTGTTTGTCTGAAATCAGGCTGAAAACAGGAACGGAGAGCTCCTTGAGCAGGAATCACATTTCCAGACATAGGTCCAGGTTCAGCCATGTGTATGTGTGATGCTATATTTGAAAATAGTGTATGCACGTATCGCAGAGGGAGTACTTAATGTGCTTGAAGTTGGCAGCATGCTTGAGCACCCTGTTAGGTTGTGGTGAGAGAGAGAAGGTAAAAGGTGTAAAGGAGAAAGAAAATACTTGTGAAAGGTTTAGGCATTTTTCCAGATTGCTGCTACACCATAGTGTGCTTACTATTAATGCCGTAACTTGTTATGTAGATCCTTCAGAGCAGAATTCTGCTCACATATCTGATATGACTTTGAAATTCAGACTTTGACATTTCTGGGTCCAGGTAATATTTTAAAAAGAATAACTGGTTTTAATGAGAAGGGATATAATTGTTTTTATTTATTTTTCTGAGGGAATGGAGATAGGGGAAAGAAGGAGAGTTTGACAGCAGGTAAGAAGCCCTACACTCTAGGTTTTTAGGGAATTAAAACCTAAGCTTTAGGAAAAAAAGCTTAATTTAAAAAATAACTCATTACTAACTGATTCACCGTTTTTAAGAAATATAGTGAGAATATGTTTGATTTTAGTAAATGAATATCTTGAAAGGGATGACTATTTTGGAGACAGAAAATATTAACTTATGGAAGTCTTGCTGTAAGGATTAAATGCAATCCCTTGACTATTGCCACAGTCCTGTAGAAAATAATGAGAAATTGAGGAACACATTAGAAGTATGCATTAGAAAGTTTAATTTGATTCCTAAGTTAACCTTATTCGAAATTGAAGAAGCTCAGCTATCTCTTTTACCTCTCTCTTTCCTTGTATTTCTGTAAAGTCAATATCTGCAGGACCTTTTAGACACTACAGTTTCAGCTTTTAAATTATTTTTAATTTTCATTTGTTTATAGGCTTTATATCATTATTCACTCAGTCTAGATATATGAGAAATCTCAAATAAAGAAGGTGGTCATGAGTTTCTTGGTCTTACACTGCCATTTGGACGGTGTTCAAGTTTAGCTGAATATTAAAACCTTAGGAGGATTATCCAAATGATATCTGTAGATCAGTGGTTTTCAACCTGTAGTCTGCCATCTGGGAATCTCTGGATTATTCCTGAGCGATCTGTAAAAATTGACTAAAATCCCAGCCTACTTCAGTTGCTTAAATTCACTACACATCTTCAATGGAAATGTTTTACGACTTTGAAAATCAGAAAGGTTGCAAACCCTTTTTTAGAGATTTACTCATCACTTGCTTAGGATATTATTGATCTTTTCCAAAAAGCAACTGATAACTATGAAGGTTTTGCTTACGTTAAGCAGCAGATGGTTTCTTCTGGATAGCTCCTGACTGGAAAACATTAAAATGTGTTTTTTTTCCAGAATATTTTCACTGAATTTTCCCCAAAATTCCTTGAGAATGATACTAAAATATTTTTCAGTACATGGAAACCAGGCCTTGGAAAGGGCCTTGCATCAAGCAAATCCACAGAAGATAACTGAAAAGCCAAGCCTTGTGTCAGTAGGTGAAATTGTGCTTGGCAGAAAATGGTGAAAATGTGCTACGGAAAATTAAGAGTCCACAAACTGAAAATGTAAAAAATTATTCACTTGTGATGGAGATTTCGCAAACAACATTACTCCTCATGTTTACTATATAAATGGGGAAAGAATCAACCCCATGTATTTCATGAGGAAGTCCCAACAGTAGTTAGATCAGTCACCAAGATGCAGAATTAAATCTTGAGACAGGGTGGAGGCCTGTTGATTTTGGGGGAAAAGTGCCAGAGCCAAACCCAAACCCCAGACTCCAGCCCTTGGGCATATTCTTAATGAGATGCTATTTTTCGTAGACTCTTAGTTGCAGCAACTTTTTTTTTTTTTTTAATTATGTGTCTGGTAATGCTATGCAAACGCTGCAGGGTTTAGCTTATGAAAGGTTCATGAACTGAACCATGCGGTTTGGTTCACAGCAATTGGTAACAAAATTCCACCTAAAGTATATGTAGGTGTCACTCTTTGATGAAAGATAAGCTTCTAAGGAAAATTTCATGCCTTCTTATGCGGAGGGAGAATAGGTCCTCCCCACTTTCATCAAGCCTAAGGAACCCTTCCCTTGCTGGGGAAGTTAAGAGAACCTGTAACTTGCATGAGAAATCTCAACTGCTGTTGCAACATCAGACGATATTTGCAGTAGATACCATACAGCCATAGCAGATAGGAGTAACCATACAGGTAACAGATACCGTACAGGTATTGCAAAGAGCACTATAACAAAGTGAGAAGTGATCTGGGACTCGTTGCACTTTCTCTTGTATCTCAACTTTGATGTTGTCCCTTTAAGAAAGTATTTATGACAAAAATCCAGAAAGGATAAGTTTATTCTCACTGGCAAAGAAAAAAATGGTGGGTGCCTCTGAGATGAGCCTGCTAGTTTCAGTGAGGGCCCTTGCCTCAGGGAGTCAAAAGACATCTCTGTGGGGTGAGAGGTTGGACGGACTCATTGAGGGAAGAAGACGCTACGAAGTCAGGAGGAAAAGAAAGCTAAGGTC
Organism: Aramus guarauna; assembly: GCA_013400195.1. NCBI lineage: Eukaryota > Metazoa > Chordata > Aves > Gruiformes > Aramidae > Aramus > Aramus guarauna. The sequence goes on along the minus strand of VXBL01000027.1, from coordinate 238,323 downwards.
CTGGATTTAGCCTTGATCTGCCTCCATTGCTGATGGGAAAGTTGACTACTGACCTGTGTCTTCTAAGGATACTAAAATTTTCTATCTATTTTTTAACACTGCAAAAGGTGAACAAATACTTGTAAAATCAGTAGCCCAAGACCTTGGAAATACATTGCATATCTAGGAAATCAAGAGTAAACTGGGAATTGAGTAAAATAATTCTGCCTGAAACAGTAGTAAACATATGGAATAATTGGCCAGCAAAGCAAGTAATTTAAATGAGTTTAAGAGACAGCTGGACGTTTTTATCTCAGGAGAGAAAGGACTGAAGGATATAGTGATAAACCAGGGAGGTGAGGATGAAATATACTGAAAGAAAAGGCTTGATGAACCAAAGAGCCTTTCTCTAGTCAGCAGTTTCTTATGTTTATAAATGTAATATGAATAGCTGCTGTGTGAATATGCTATTTCTACATAGTGTCACCATGTCTAAAGAAGAAACATTTTGTTTCAGAAGATGGATTTTACTGATGCAGCCTCCACTGCCAGTAATAGATCTGCTGGATCCACCCACTAAACACAAGCTCAGCTGCCCCCGCTCTCTCTCCAAAAAGTGAATTATTTACACTGTACTTCATTGCTTCAACTTTCAAATTACTTCACGTAGTAGTACCTTACAATCCTTTTCTTAACATATCTGTGGCTAGTGAAAGTGTGATGCGGAGCCGTAGATTTCCAGTTCAGCTAACCTTCAGGGAAAATTTTCTTTATTACTGTCTTGTCTTCCAACTGTGCCACTTTGGACGAGCCCTGGTGGAAACCTCATCGATACAGATATTAACAAATAAAGCCAAATTGATTCCAAGTAGTGTCTCTAGCTAGTTCTGTCTCTAGTTAGACCTGATGTAGTTCATAGTTTTCCTCCCTGTCATCACGGTCACGCCACCATTTCTTGCAGAAAAGAAAAAACAAAAGAGAGACAGAAGGATAAAATGTAGAAAAAAAAATAAAAAATGAAACAGCATTCAATTTTCAATACTAACTTTTGTATCCAGGCTCAAAGTTCAATTTCAATGCAAGTCCTATATGTGGTTACCTAACTACCCAACTGCTCCACAAATCAGACATTTGGATGTGTAATTGGCAAGGTTTATGACTGTAATTAATTGTGGTTTTAACTGATTGCAGATGCAAAATTTCACCTCTAGGAAAGGAGGCCAGGTTGAGGCCCTTTCAAAAGTCATGTTCTTCAGGTTGAACCAGAAAGATGGTACAGTAAGTTGAATGAATTTCAAAAAGACTTGATTTTCCACTTACTTGCAGTTTTGCTTTTGCTGGTGAAACATCACTGGCTTTAGCACAGTTTTCCTGATTAGCACTGGTGTAAGTTTGAAAAAAAAAAGGTCTCTCTGTGTCTGGAATTAGGGGTGTGGGAGGAAGCTGGATGTATCAGTGCTGAGTGTGCAGCTGCACCACTTGTGTTTGGAAAGAGAGGCGTCATTGCCAGCTTCCTCTGTTTAGAAGTGTTGGGACCGATTGGTGAAATGCCCATTTTGACGCTAAAATTGCAATTTTGATAGTACCGTAGCCATCGTGCCTCCGTCCCCCGCTGTGTCAGATGAGCATTTCTGGAAAGAGCAACCTTTGTTCAAAGTAATTCTATTTCCAGAAATTTAGATTTGCTCCAACACTGTGCAAATAACTCAACAACCAGAGTCTTTAAAAGTAAACAAAGCAGGGAGGAAAGGGGAAAGGAAAGGACTGACAGCTCTGAGTAGAGATTTAATAGAAACCCCTTAAGTTCAACTGTATTAGCTCCTTTGCACCTCATCATTTTCCTGTGTGAAGGAAGTCTGCCATAAGGATCTCCACTATATTATCACAGGATACGTATTTCTTTGAAGTGTTTTCATATCTGATTCACATTCCTGATTGTATTTAATGAAGAACAATAACGCAATGTACCAAGTTTGTGTAATTCAAATAAACTCACACAAAAATAGGCAGGTAGCCATATTCATTTGGGACAGGGAGAAATATGGTCATTCCCATCATATACACTACAGCCCCAGCTCAGAAATCACCGATTATTTAATTGCCCTCTTCATATATACAACAAAGCTTTCCATTCCTCTTGATAATTGGGATTTTCATTATCCTTCTCCCACCCATCAGGAGAGAGGATAATAAATCCCACTGTCTACAAATCACACACTGGGCACAGGTCCCTCTTTCGGCACTTCAATGTAGAAGTGTTCGTAATAGAGACCATATTTGCTCAGTTCTCTTCTGCTTGGAAGGTTTGTCCTTTATGCAATACCAAACCTACAGAAATCATTCTGTAATCAGGAAACATGTTGTTATCGCAGAGTATTTTCCATTAGACTCCATGTGTTGGAAACATCTTCTCCCCTCTCCCCCATTAAATTTTCTTTTCTGCACTTAGATTCATCTAAAAGGTCCCCTTTCTCTTGGGCTAGCACTGCAAGCAATGACTCACCAGAGACTTGTTCCCTGGTGACAGCAATAAGTCTCACTGGGCTTGCTTGAGAAGACGTTTGCCAAGCCTTTACTGCTCACCCAAAAGACTTGGGGTAGAAAAGAAACTGACTGAAAGTTGCTAATATTTTACTATTTATATTTGAAGGTTCGTTTGTGTTAGCCCAGACGGTGCCAAGTTGCAGGGTAGAGAAAGGAGGGAGGACTCCAGAATACAGCCACAGGGCCTCGTTGCGGCTTCACTGTTCTTGGGGAGTTTTTCCTTTGAGATATCCAAGGAAGAACTAGTTGAGGCAGCGCCCGGAAGACAGGGAATTTGTTGCTGACTGTGACATGACCTGACCGCATGAATCTATTCAAGTGTTTAAGTCCCTAACACACAATAAAGGTGAATTTTCTTCCTCTCCCATATTTTTTTTTTTCCTCTTTTTCCTCCTGAGGCATCTCCTCTGTGGCATTTTTTCTTGATAGTCTTGTGATGCTGGCCTGCTCAGCTTTCTCAGCCCAAACAGGTCCCCTGTGAATTCCAGAACAGCCTCCTCACATATGTCCCCTCCTCTGGTCCCAGCTTGAAACACAACAAAGAGAGGGAATTTAGGGATATAGCACTGGGCCTGGACCCTTCATTGAAGAATTTCCAAAGGTTAAGCTTTTTTACTTCTCCTGGTGTGATATATTCCAATAGCTCTCCTTGGCTTATCCTTGAGATTCAAAACATGTAAGAATTAGTCACTGCTCTGAGAGTTAATTCCTCTCTGATTCAGTTCTCCCCTCTGCAGGAGAAAGGGTCTAGTAATACTTACCTGACACCTCACACTGGAGTGAAATCATATTGTTAACATAAATAGTTCACAGTTCATAAATGAAAATATAATGTAAGTTTTTGAGATTTATTTTAATTATATTTTCTGCAGGTTCACATAGTTTGGAGAGCTTTGGAAATAGAAAAATGTCAGAATGAGAGAGTTTGCATAACAGGAGGGGATTTCCTAGTCACATTTCCAGTTGTCTTGCAGATCTCATAGATTACCAGTGAAGAGAGAAATAGATCTTCTTTTCAGTGTGAACAACTCCAGATTTCCTTCTTTGCTAAAAAAAAAAAAAAAGGAAAAAAAAAAAGAAAAAGAAAACCCCCCAAATATCTCAGCAAACCACCAGCAGAGAAAATAGAGAAAGCACTGATTTAAAAATTCTGTTTCAGAACATTTTGCTGCGCTTGCTTCAAGTTCCATTTCCTGCTTCATTGTTTTATTGTGATTGTAGTAGAAAACATATTCCCTTCTTTGTATGTGACTCATAATCATTGTTGCTGACTATTCATTCAGTTCAGACTTGCTCTGTTGTGTCCCAGCCCTTGTCCAAAACCTGCTTTGTTCTAGTATTTGGTTGGGAACACAAGCACGTTTTATTTCTCTTTTTATACCTCACAAGGTAAAACAAGGGAGAGATATTACATTTTCCATGTTTTCAGACATATCTTATCTGTTATATTAGTCACTCTAAGCTGATGTTTCAGTCTGTTTAAAGTTGACCTCCTGAGTTGTGAACTTCCTTGAAAAACACTGATAAGCAAAAAAACTTTAACAGCAATTAGCGAGGGAGTGGTGGTGTTGTGAGTTAACATTAGCCTTTTATCTCAAGAAAGCAGATATTAGGAAGAAATTTTTTAATGTGAGGGTGGTGAGGCACTGGAACAGGTTGCCCAGAGAAGTAGTGGAACACTTCCCCTCCCTGGAAGTGTTCAAGGCCAGGCTGAGCAGCCTGGTCTAGTGGAGGGTGTCCCTGCCCATGGCAAGGGGGTTGGAGCTGAATGGTCTTTGAGGTCACTTCCAAACCACCCTGATTCTGTGATTCAATAGGTGGGGTTTGTGCTGTGAAAGGTGAAGGACCAAACCCTGCTGCAGTTCTGCCTTCCCCTCTTAATATGCACTAGCAATTTGATCATGCAGGGTCAATTATTTCCCAATACGTTTCGGTTTTGCCCAGGAGTCTGTAAATAATGGAAACACATGGTTAGGGATAGAGTGAAGAAATGTCTTCTTGAGGAGTTTATTCAGGCAGGGTTGGGTTTTTTCCTTTTCATGAATTTGTTGATTGTTCAGTGAGTGTTTCATGTAAATAAATCTGAGCCTGGGACTGCTTGCAAAATCAGTTCCCCGCATGCATCATTATTCACTTTTTCCATTTTTCCATTGGTTGCCTAAGCCACAAGGTCTGATTTCTGATCACTGTCTCCATGAAAGTAGCTAAGTAGCTGTGCAATGCTTTTACTAACAAAAGGAAGGATGTTATCAAGTTTTCATTCTCTCATGGACAGCGTGGGAACAACTTACTGAATTAGGAAGAGGCAAGTTGGCAAAAACAGGGACAATTTTACTTTTTTTTTCCCAGTTCTCTCACATCACGTCTTTCCCTGAAATACCACTGTTAGAAAGCATAGTAGAAAAACGTGATATGGGCTAAGATAAGATTTTTAAAAGTCCGTCTTATGTGGAGAATGGTAACTCCATATGCACATAGGTCCATATTAAGGAACAGCAGAACAATCAGAAATCAGTGGAATACCTAGATCCTAGTACATGGGTCTATGGAAGAACAAAAGAGGGAACCAGTCCAGTGCTCAAGGAGCAAGTCAGAAAGCTGAAGGAGAGACAACCGTGCGTCAACATTATGATTATCCCAGAACCTTGCCAGGGCAAAGCAGCTCTTATTCTAGCCGAGCTCTGCGCAGCGTGAGCACTAAGCATCACAGCCATATTCCTGCCTGTCCCTTGTGGAGCTCAGCCCTCTAACTGCAAAGCCTACGTGGCTGAGGATTCGACAGTGCCTTTTATCTCTTTCGACAGTTTTCTATTATTTGTGACAGATCCTCGGTGTTATTTTCACAAACACTGAGTAACTATGTTATGGGGATATTTGTTCATTCCTCGCTTGGAAGGTTGCAATTAGAGACTCCTTAAGCCTCCACTCTGGCTGTGGGGGGAAAGGACAGGAGAGGAAATTTGAACTTCTTGCTTATTTCTAAAGCAGTGCAATATTTGTATTTGCCTTCATACATTATCAGCACATTAACGAGCAAGCCAGCAGTGGAATAAGGTAGGGAGCTACAAGAATACGGGCTTATGCCAGCCCTGATCCAATGACGGGAAAGTCCTAAGGTGAGCACTTCTAGCATAGCTGCTGCCTAGTCTGCCTCTTCTGCGACTGCTGGAGCACAGCGCTTGGTGCAAAGGTACAAGTCTGCCAGCACAAATGGTCAAGGAAAAGCAGGAAGGCATTAGTAACGATTCTGCCCACTCGCTTGATCCCAAAAACCCACTGCTTTATTGCTAAGTGGATGGGCTTGAAATGAATTTATCCACAAACGTTCATGCAAGCAAAATTAATCTGTGCAAACATTCATGAGAAAAATGAATGAGCCAGGGTTCAAAATAATAAACTGCTCAGACTCACTTTACTCCAAGAAACGCAAAACACTCCTTCTCCCTCAGTTAGGACAAAACAAAACATTGTTCTTATTACAGAAGGGGTAATTGAAGGGGTACGGGTTTGATTAAAACTTTATACTTTATAAAATTGTGTTGTTATTACATTATTTTGCGCTGTTTAAGACCATGTGCTTTAATTCAAATTCCTTTAAAATACAAGTAAGTGGCAGAATTTTTAAAGAGGCTGAAAAACTTGATGCAAAATGCTAGCTTTTGGAACCAGAAAACCCATTTTCTCTGAACTAAAATAACGGATTCGTATTATTTTCTATATAGATGATCCCATTCCTGCAGGGTATTTGTGCATTCCCTTACAGATTAGCAGCAGCTAGCAGGATGAACCCCAGACTGCTTTGGATCTCACCCCTCTTCAGGTGCAGAAAGGAAATCAGTAAAAAAAAGAAAAATTAGTTGAAAATTGCTGATCAAATATCATCAATAACTCTGCTTACTGACCTTGCTGTCGCTAATGAGGCTGGTGGAGACTGGCCGCATCGCAAAAATAATCAAGGTCCAATGTGATGCTGACCCTGTTGTGTCTTCTATGTTTCGGCATGAAAAGGAAATAACACAATACCTCTACAGGCTATGCATTTATAATTAATACTGATTGGCTACAGTAGTAATTTTATGTGATGAAGATACTAAAATAGTGTCAATAAACCAGGAACAAGTGATGTGTAAAATAATTAACGCTAAAGGGAATATAGTAAGTTACTTATTAAAATCCATAGATAGGATTATGTGACCCTGTGATTACAAAGACTATGGAGCACATGACTTGGTATACATCTTTTGGTCCAAACACCTCATTGCACTCTGTCAGATTACTGGCTCCTGACATTAAATAAAATTCAGGTATGATTTATGGGGTGGCCTTTTGACAGGAGCTGGAATCAGAAATGGTTTAGGCTTTGCCAGTGTTCAGCACTGTTTTCATTACCTACTGATATAATGCAAGTATTACATTTAGTCAACCGAATTATGTGTAGTTCTCTGAGATTCTCCCTCACTCCCTGTAGTCATTGTTCCACTCATAATAAAATTATCCTATCAATTTGCCACAAGAGGAAGACTGGAGTTCACTAAATTACAGCCATGTGTGTTTGTGCGCTAGACAAAGTGATACCAATTAAAAAAAAAACAAAAACAAACAAACAAAAAAAACCCCCAAAACCCCCCCGCCAAACAACAAACCCAACTAGATTCTATTTTTAAATTGTTGATGGAGAACAGTGAGATTGGCTCACAGAGGAGGCCACCTCCGAATTCCAAGCACTGGAAATTTCATTTTCCTTAATTAGTAAAACAGCATCTCTCTAGAAAAAGAAAAGAATAAAACAATGAGCAAGATGCTAAATAATATGTCAAAAATGACACCTGGCCTCCCCTATGACTGATTAGTTTGAGAGATTTGCTATGTGAGGTGGAAGCATCATTTTGCACTTTTCCCCCCCCACTCCCTGTATAATTTTATTTTTTTTAGACAGCCTGAAAATGGTGGTTTTATACTCAGACAGCAAAACACCCCAGTTCTGACAGCTGAAGCGAAGCCATCTCAGTGGTTTAGCAGCACTGCCACACAGAAGACCTGAATTTGGGAGTGGCCTGGGGGCACTCTCTTTATGAGCCTTTGATGCTCTGATGTGTCACAGAGGTGATACGCTTTGACTCCAGGCAGCAGCGGTTGCTGACGGCTCCTGACTCTGTAAGCACCTCCTGATGGCTGAATTATGACGCAGCACTCGCATGGCGTGGTAGGAGATTGCTTAGCCCTGTCCTAGCTGGGGAATGAATGAAGTTAATAGCTGTTTCATGGACTATGTGCTGGTACACAAAATGCTCCCCAAATTAATCTGGCTGTGTATCAGAAGAACTATTTACAGAGCTCCTGCAGCAACAGCTAGGCTTCACACTACGTGTATTGCAGAATGACTTCCCGGAGCCATCTCCAAACTCCTTCTGCTTACAACCTGTGATTATTCCTCTGAGTTCCAGTGAATTACTACTTTTTTATTTTTAACAGTTACTAGCTGTTGTGACTTTCATGCCAATAAGCATTCAACTGAGGACCAGAAATTGCTAGCATATAGTTCAATCTAGAGACGTGTCATCCATGTCATCTCCTGCAACTTCTGAGACATTGAAGTACCTCAAGTGTGCTGACTTTTGAGCAAGTCTTCCATTTCTTATTTCCCTGGATATTCCTTTTTTCCTCTATTTTGCTGCTGTCTTCATACTGTTGGTTGGTTTTATGCTGGAACTCTGTACTCTTTATATGTCTCTTCTTGTCAGGTGAAGGTAGCTCCAATGTGAAGGTGGCTGTAGATCTTCATAAGTCCCCCTTATCCTGGTACTGGCAGGGTGTTCTGGATAATATTTTGTAGTTACATTTAGTCATTTTAGTACTGTCATGACTCTTTTCAGATATTGTATATGAACTCTGAGTGATTGTTTCTTTGCTATTGCTTTTTGTGTAAATTTTATTGCTGGGCTTGCACCTATGCATTATGGCTGTAGGTCCACGCCTTCTTTGCTATGCAGTGTTTCCTGTTTAGCTGATGTTTCTCTTAACTGATCTGTTGACCGTCTATTGTCCTTCTTCTGGACTGCAGCAGGCTAATCGCCAGGGAAATGATCTTGATTTATCTCTCTATGCTGGGCTCACATTTAGCTCCAAGGACAGTTTACTGCGGTGGTCCAATACCACAAAGTGGGGATTAGTTCTCACCTTTCCTGCCTTTGCCATCTGTCTTCTGTCTGTCTCTGAAAACTGTTGACATGGAGGAGATCATGCTTGTCAATTTTTTATTTGCTTATGAGAAGAAGCTCCCAGTTTGACAATGTATTATTAAAATTCAGCTCCTCTACATTAAGCTCCACACAGTATCCCATGCAATACCTTGCAAAATGTGACCTATGCTTTTGGTTCATTTTCTTGGTTCTAGCTCCCATTTATTCAATCTAACATTAAACAGCTAAGTGGGCATTTAAAGTAGGAGCATGCTTGCCCTTTTCTAATCAACACAGACGGAGAAGAGCACTTTCAGAGGGCAGTTTGGATCACAGGTTAACTTGCTTTGTAGAGGTACTTACTTTTCTTTGCTGCTGATGGGAGTAACTCTCCAATGCTTTACATTATGTAGGATGAACTTGGGCCCAAGTCTGCTTACCCAAAATCAGAGTAATGGTTCCCTGTCTCTGTTCAGTTTCTATCCTTCAAAGTTCAGTCCAAACCAAGTTTTGGATTAGGAGTCCATGAGACCGTAGCATCCTTTGCCAATAACTGTTAAACGCTCCACATCGCTCCATGTACATTCTTCACTTGTCTTTCATACTTGATGCCTGGTTCAACTGTACATTCCTCAACTTATCTCTTGTATTTTTCCCCAAGAAGTGGGCTGTGCAAACTTATTTTAGTATGTAATGAGATCAGTAGCAGTGTGCTTCCAGTCACTTACTGAGATTTAGCTGAATGCTCTCTTATTGAGGAACAGTAAATCATTTCTTTATGATTGTCTACCCATACTCTGTGTAGAAATAGGATCAAGATCAGAAAAACCCATTCTTAGCACAGCCAGGTGAAATCTTGGCCCTGTTGGAATCTGAAGAATAAAAGCCATAACAAGTTGAGAAATCCTTCTATCTTTTACTTCATCCACCACTTCCTGGCTGCATTTGTATTCCAGACACTGGAAGTGACAATGCCAGCAAAGCAGGCTTAGTCTTAAGTGCAATCTTGTCCATTTTAGGAGATTCAAACAACAGATTATGGTCACACAACTTACCATGAATTAAAGTATAATGTGCACTTGTATCTTGACAGCCACTCTGTGGTAACTGCTTACACGCATGTTCTTTATTCATGGCAAATGCAGCATTTCTGGGACAATTTACCTCTTGAAGATGGAATAAATCTGATTTCCTCTTTTGGAGAGCATGCACAGCTCATTATTAAGGAACAGCTGATATCATCTATATTTACACTTTAAGTTATTCTACCCAAGATTGTCCCTGTGCCCTACCTTCTGGTCCATCACAGAACTAATGAACCCAACCTCTGCTTTAAGGTGGGCATAACAACTTTGAGATGGGCTATCACAGCAAGTCAATAACTATGAGGGTTTGTGAGGGAATGGGATGTGAAACAAGTCCTATATGTACCTTGGTTCCAATTTGCTCCATGAAAACCATGTCAACTGTGGTTGGAAGTGTGAAAAATTTTGCAAAGGTATTACTCAAGTACTTGTTGAATTAAGGACAATTTAATACGTTAGCTCATGGTCACAGAGCTACATAGCTGGGTGTGAGACAATATTTCTGCTATAAGTGCATATAGCTTTGAGCTTTTTGGTTGATTGCTTGTTCCTAATCTCTTAGGCCATAATACTTATCTTGCAATAAAAAAAAGCAAGCTGGTCTATGGAGAATTCATATTTTATTTTCTTATTAGGCTAGATTTGGGTTGGATATGGTCCTTGTTTTATCTGTGCCTTTTTCAGTGAAATATTTTTTACGCACCTTATACTTCAGCACAATCTACAAATAATACTATTTTTGGTGAGCTGGATGAAAAGGACAGTCAGCCCTTTGTGAATTATTCAGGCATGGAGGTGAGGAGACAAGCACGTTTCTCTTTTGAATTTGTAATTTTTGTTTTTTGTTCTCAGCTGCTGTCAAATTTCTCTTTACTAAAACTACAAAATCTGTATGCCATGCAAAAGCATTTGTAAAAATTGTTGTCCGTTACAATGCTTGGACTAGGCAAAGGTAGAGGAAAATGGCATCCATAATCTTCACAACTGGACACGGAGTCAGGTGCAGCTTTCAAGTGAAGTGGTACATACCCTGCTGTAAGAATCTCCTCACAGCGCCAGGAATTGGGGCAGATTCGCCAGGACTATACCACCTGTTAGCACCATGTGTGGTTGCCCATGCCACTATGTGGCAGGGAAGTTCAGTGATGGTACAACTCCCGCATCATCATGGTGGCTACCTCCATCCCAGAGGAGCTCCTGCCAGGCCTTGTTCAGATCAGAAGAAGGCTCTCTGAGTACAGAACCACATGAGTTAGTTCCGTGTTTCTTTACACTGTGAGAAGGTGCGTGACTTGAGAATGCGGACCTGATGCCAGCAGAGCTTCTTCATTGCATGACTTTTCTTATATCCACAATCAGGCTGTTCACATTCATGGTCAAGGACAGAGAATAAGATTCAGAGAAAAGGATAGTCTGGCTGTAAAAATCCTCAAGACCAAAAGGTCTTAATGGATTCCATATGAGAGGAAAAGATGCTGTCCCCTACAGAATTCACACTTATGGAAGAATACAGTTCCTGTTCTTTGTAACACACAAAAGTTTCTATGTTGGGGGGTTTTTTTGGTTGTTTTTTTTTTCCAGATTTCTACAAGTTGTCTATTTTTAAGACATCAGACTTCTATCAAATAAGGCAATAGCAAATATATAAGGTTTATCCTAGGATAAATAGGATTTATCGTATTGAAATCTTAGAATTTCAAATGTTAAGATCAAGCAATCTGTAATAGCAGCCAGCAAAAGCGGCAGTGTAGCCAAGTGACTAGTATGCTGGGACCCAGCAGACATGGGGCATTCTCTTCCTTGTGTCTCTGAGCTGCTTAGGCAGGTCACTTTACTTCTTTCTGCCTCAGTTACTCCATCTAAGAATGGCAATAATAATACTGTCATACTTTGTGATGCTAGGTAGTACTACAATAACCTCTTCTTTACATGGAGGACCTAAGAGATGTCAGAAATACAAACATATTTTCTGCAAGGGGTTATTGCTTTCAAGGCTCAGAGAAGACTGTGAGCAAAGTTGCTATTTTTGGTTGCAAAAACTGTCTTTTCAAGTTTATTATTAGAATGAATTATCTTCTAATAAAAACAATATTTCATTTAAAGCTTGCTTATTGAAGAATGTATACTGCATTCACCACATCAAACTTCATAATTTTTATTCATTTTTGTATATAATTCTCATTCATTAGTTGTTCTTATTACAGCAATGGTGGATGACACATTCATTATAAGCAGCACTTATTTTCAGTGACCAATAACTCTTTCAAATTATTAGATTCTGAGCCAAAATTCATGCTTATTGTGAATATTTTGGATGTTTCCTTCTGAAAATCTGAAACTAAGCTAGGTTATTTTTCAGGCTAAGAATTCAAGAAATGGCTGGTATTATTTGGTTTGGTTTTTAGCAATTCTGAAATACACTGCTCAATCTGGTTTCCTTCCACCAATTTGTTGAGAACTGTATTTCATCTTGTACAAGAAAAAGAAGGGAAAAACCAAGAAACATTTTTTTAAAGTATATAGCGACTTAGGAGCTCAACTTCTATGGCAAATCAACTAGGCAAATTGGCATAAGTAACTTAGGTTCAAAGTTTTCCCAGATGTATGTAGCTACCCTTGGAATAATTGCATTTTAGTTGAAATTAGTTCCTTGCAATCATGTAAGGTGCTTTTAAAGTTTTGGTTTTCTTGAAAAATTTGCTGTGAACTGAGTGGCTAGCTTAACACCAAAAAGCAGCTGATGACAAATGTGGTCCTACTCTAAAGCCCTTGCTAAGGCTAGTGGAAGGTGATAGGAGCAGCCTCGGTCACCGTTGATTGCCACCAAGACTCTGTTAGTCCGGGAGAATGGCAAAAATAACGCATTGATATTTTAAAAATTCCTGGAGAAAGGCTGGACTGCCCTTATGGCACGGGTGCTTGTGCTGCTCCCACTGACTTTGGTAACCTACTTTATTTATTTAGTGCCTGGAGAATCAAAGCGAGAAGAAGTACAACTTCATTCGGTTGTATTGATGCCCCCCATCATGTGCGGGGAGATTCTTCCCTGCCAACCACGCAAAGCTAACCTTTATCCTCTTTTAAATCCCTCCTTAAAGCTTGCCTCTACCTGTGCCTACAAATCACTCCCATCTGTCTTTGGTTAGGCAAGTGACTCTTGCTTTTCTGCTAAACTGTTTGTTTTATTGTTACTTAATCCTCCTAAACCACCCCCACCCCCTCACATCTCCCTGTGAGCTCTGCCTGATATGCAGATTGGGAAATTTTGGGGTGGGGGCTCTATTATTTTGTCAGTATGCTTAGCCTAGCACAAGGGGACTGATCCTTAACTGACACCCTGTGCATCATCGTAACACAAAATAATAACAGAGGATTTTATAGGCTAGCAGGTATTTACAGGGCAAATGATAAATAACGAAGGGGATTTGTGCTTTGTGTAAGCAAAGAAATACGGTTAAATCTTCTGCAGGAACTTGAGCCTATTCAGTGCATAAATCATTCCTAGCCTTTCTGCTACATTAATACACAATCAACTCCTATGAAGACCTAACTCTGTTGCTTTCAGGGATCCACGGTCCTTACCTGTAACAATAGCCAAGCTCAACTCAAGTTATATTTAAAATTTTCGCTAATCAGTATGGATTTGAATGCTTTCTAAGAAGTACTCCGTTCATTTTAAGTGCCGCAACTGGAGCTCTGTCATTAGAAAAGAAACATTTGGGGGTCTGGGAAACAAAACAGGAATGCCAGTAAGGTAATTATCATAACAGTCGACTCTGGGAGCACAGGAAGTGGTGCTCTGTGGCGCGAATGCTGCTCCTCACAGCCCCGCTCTGAAATGAGACATTTCCACTAGATAACTCAAAATAAGTCCTAATAGTATTTTTAATCATGAAAATGTTTGAAACACTCTTCCGTCTATTCATTACAGCAGGAGTGGTTATTTCATTTTTTAATAGGAGCACTTACAAACAATCCAAGTGTAATAACCAGCAGCATAAAATTATCAGTGATTTAGCCGATGCTGAACTTCTCGCTTGTCAAACGGCGCAGATCGTTTTTTCTCCTTTTCTTAGCTCTTAGGTAAATTTCACTGCTTGGTACCATCTCACACCAGACAAAGAGCAGGAAAGGGATGAAAAAGCATGAAGCATAAGCGTTGCAAGGCCAACACAATTTCTTGTTGGTGAATGAAAACCAGGGTTGTAAGCTAAGTGGGAAACGCTGGCTGGGAGCTGTCTCAAATCCCTGCAAGTGAAAACATCAGGGATCAGAAAGCCGGTTCCAAAGGCAACTGAAAGGCTGTTGATGAATTACTTTGTGCATGTTTTAATTACCCTATCATCCTGAGATTTTTGTGTATTGATCTGAACAGTAGTAATAAAGCGCTTTCCTCCCCTCACTCCCTTCTAAGCATTAGAGCTTTGTCTATTAGGTATGCTTCTAAGGAGAGAAATTACTCATCTTCCAGACTAGCATGGAGAAAAGGGGAAAAAAAATACAAATGGGCGGGCATGATCTCTTCTGCTATTCAATATGTTTAAATCTAAATTGTTCACATAATTATTCCAGCATGTATTTTCTTCTAGGCTGCAGCCAGGCAGAAAAATTTAAAACATGAGAAATTGGACAATGCTAATGTGAAGTAAAATGTAGTTAAATGTTACATTCCTTTCAATGTCATTTACCAATAGTTATGTATCATACTAAAATTAAAGGAAAATATTAGCCCGAGAGTCAATGTATTAGTGGGATTTACAACAACTAATATTTGAATAACCCTGAAAAAAAACAACCCTGAAATGAATATTACTAGCATTCGATCAAGAATGGCTCTGGGCAAAGGTGACTGGGAAGGATACCTCAGAATAAATTTTAGCAGGTATTTTTTGTGAGCTCTTCAAGGATCCTCTGTAATTTAAAAGCTAACTATTCACTTTAAATATTAACCAGTATATATCATGACAATAAAAGACACGGATAACGACCTTTATTAGGTAATGGCAAAAGAAGAAGAAAAAAAAGTACTTTCGCAACAGCGCGGAAAGGAAAGCATTTTGAACCTCGTGTTACACGCAGCTAAACTTGGGCACACATTTGAACCTCAGCTCTTTGAGGAACTTACACCGAGAATTTGGCTCAGCTTAAAACTGCAGATTCTCTCATCAAACCACAAAGCAAGACACTAACAAACTTGAAAATGAAGTCTCTCTGTCCAACTTTTCGCCCAGCCACCGGGACAAGCTGCCTAACGTCTCCCCGTTTCCTTCTCCTTGCAAATGGGGCTGCCAAAACACTGCAGAGACTTGTGAGACACGCAGGCAAGCGGAGACCGGTGGGGCTCCCACGAAGCTCTTGCATGAAGGATGGGGCACATGTATGAGCGATGGGATTCCAAATCCCATCTTTACCCAATAATAATTAATAATTAATTAATACTTAACACCCATCTAGTGCTTTACAAGCATTAACTAATTAAGCTAATTCACCCAAGGTCAGTCCTTTGTACTCTCACAATACCCGAGATCTTTTTGATCATACACCCTAAAGAGTAAAAACAGTATATCAGTAATGTTAGTTTTAGCCTAACATTATTTGGCAATTTTGATCATTAGGGATAGAATTAATCAAATATCTACTGTGTCCCATTTTTGCATTTTATCTTCCATTCTGCATTTACTATTTTTATCTTTATTAATAGCTACTGCTCAGTGGCCTTAAAGAATTTCGCCATTCAACAGAAACTTTTCTTTCCAGAGACTTATGCTAATTAGTACCTTGTTTGTGGCTTCAGTGTGATTTATGAGCTACTCTGAGCCCTGAATAACAAAATATCAGGCTATCTCCATAACTGTCTATTAATTTGTTTATCTTTCTATCTGTCTACCTATCTGCTGAAATTTAAAACAGTGCAATAACTTTAAGAACAGTGACACTAATGCAGCATTAGATTAAAAGAATGTTACTTTATACAGGCGTAAAAGTAATTTAGAGGCACTTAGAGGAAGCTATATACTTAACGTGATTCTTGGCCAGTGAAGACAGGTTGATCCCACTCATTTTGGGATTGCTAATTTGCAGTTAATTAGGAAGATTGATTCTGTTCTCTGATGCATAGGCCCAACCCTAAATGCATTTTTCCGGTTTCCGTGGCACCATGCTAGTTATCATTGTCATGGTGCAAGTATAACTGAATGACACAGTCCTTCATAAAACATAATACTTGGGGAGTTTGGGAAAGTAAATCTAGTAACCATTAGCAAACATTTTTCCAGTTTACTCTGTAGACTAAAATCTAGTGCCATCTGCATTTAAAACAACTTTCAAATTACATTCCTTTGAGAAGGTTTCTTGCAATTAGCAAATAAAACCAGAGAGTTGATTTAATCCTCAACTAAAATAACACAATTTCAGAGTTTGAGGGAAATAAAATATTGACATTTTGCTTGAAGGAACTTGTATCCTTAAATAAATGCAGTGGGCATGGCATACTTAGGCTTGTACCTTTTATAGAAGCTAACATTTATTTTCAATGTGTTATCTCTTGAGGAGATTCTTCCCCTGTACTCTCAAAATACAAGCTGGTATGAACGGATTTGGGGGAGGAGTGAAGTTGTTGGAATAATCTGCAGCTAGTGTGGGCTAGCAGTAAATTGCTGCTCCCTTAGAGCGGGGGAAAGCAGGGCAGAGCTGTGCTTCAGGAGGGACTCTCGGGGCACGGAGTCTTGTGGGACCAGCCTGGTGCAGGTTACACCGGGCATGTGTAAAGACAGAAGCTATTCTCCTCATCCTGTGTGACGTCTTGAACGAATGGGGCTTCAAAAGGAATATTTTGGATGTGTCTATATCCTCGCGCTTGAAAACAATTCACGAAAAGTACATCTAGTAAGTTGAGGTTTTTTTGCACCTCACCTGATTTCAAGCCGGTCATTTGTCCTAGGTTTGGGTTTCAACACAGCTGTAGGTATCAGACCACGGGGGCTGTGAACCTCTGCAAAGGAAAACCGGGACAAGTCTTGCCGTGCCTCTGTCACCCCAGACTGCGTCTGGCTGCAATGGTCTGCCCAGCTAGTCCTCTTTCTCTGCATCAGTCCTTCCCCTTGCCATTGCACGTAGCTGTTACAAGCACACATCATCCCATCTCTAGGCTACCGAAGTTATAGTTACTCTGAGGTACTATGCCATGGTCAGATAATTTTTCTGGCCAGACCGTTTGAATAAGAGCACACTTTCCAGCAATTTTACAGCAGAAAATCTGCCCCAAGTTATCTGCCATGGGAGTACTACACTAATGATGCATAAATAAATAAATTCCTTCATTTATGACTTTACAAACAACTGGGAAACTTTTCAAAACACATCTATGGAAAGTTCCTAGGTACTGTTCTAAAACAGCAAAACGAGGTGTGTTGAGTCAGTCTGGAAAAGCACAGATATACTAAACCTGAGAACCTATAGAGGGCCAGAGGCATTTTGTTATCCATTTGGGGAAAGAAGGCGATAAGGAGGATTGAGATACTTGCTATAGAATAGTTCCCAGACTCAGTAATTTTCCTTTCAAAATTTCAGTGTCACTGTGTTCACCGTCTTTCTCTTATCAATAACCCTTCAATTTCGCAGTCCTCAGTGCTCACAATCCCGTAAACCACCGGTTGCAAATAAAACGAAAAATATCAAATATCAAAATATCCAGCAGATGTAAGCATGCAGAGCAGCAAGAGCAGGCAGTGGACACACCTCTCAGTCAGTTCCATCAGCTCCTTCAATATACACATGTGGCTTGTTGTCAGTACTTGTGGTTGCAGCCCAAAAGGATCAGGATCAAAGCAAGTGCTTTCCTAGTTCAAAGCCAAATTTGTGTCTTTGCTGGCTCATTTGAATTTTTCATCCAGACTTTCATGGCTTCCTTGTGTGCTTGTAATTACCACATCTTTAAAACCTGACAATCCCTTCATATGGGCCAAATTCTTTTCTCAGATTGTGCTTGTGCTCTACACAGGGGTCCAAGAAAAGATATGCATATGCTCTCTACAGCACAAACTTCGGGCCTAAATTTGATCCATAAAAATGCAACTAGAAAAATAGACGTTATGAGTGTATACTTCACAGACAGGAAAAGAAAGTAATTCAGAAGCTTCTGAATAGTATCCTTAGGGTCTGATACATACTTTGAGGATCTCCAGTAGACGTTAGGATAAGTAGATAGTTGAATATTTTCCCTTTGAACAGTAGATCAGCCCAAATCTGCCTAGCAGAAGAATTAAGCAGAAGCTTAATTAATCTTGTATTAATGTTTCCAGTGGGTGCGTTGCAGGTTTTCACCTGGTTTGAATACCAAAGCTCTGATCTCCACGTGTGTGCTCCTAACTCCTGCTTAGGGCTTAGCTCCTATTGATTTCCATGACCAAGATGATGAGCACCTTTGCAACTTTCCAGCAATGCAAAAGGAGCAAGAACTGGCAGCTCGAGTTTCCTCTGGAGTGGGGAAATCCCCTGTTAAGTGCAGAGTCAGTGAATCCAAGAGTCACACCACCGTGCTCACACCCACATACTCTGGCTACACATAGTTTGTGGGTGACTCCTTGGTAGCGACGATCAGATAGCAGAGTTCAGAACAGGCGGTAAGAAGTTTTAAACCTGGTGTGGAGAAAAGAAGACCTGACCTAAAGATCAGCTTTTGCTTGCTTTCTACGCTTTTCTTAGTGGACACACATAGGGAAGCAGAAAATTGGAAAACACTTGCAGAAGTCACCAAAAGGATCTGCTTCTGATTCGAACCTCCTGTGATACACGTTTTTTAACTTCATTGTTAACTCCTCCTCAACCATGCAATCAACAGGGTAATTGCCAAGCCTTTCTCAGCTTTTCCATTCCCACACTTGTGGAGGTCCTGTCCACCTCTTAGCAGCCAGTTAAATTCTCTTAAACATCAGTTTATCCTTTTTCCTCTGACTCACGGTTTCCTCTTTCCTCCATTTTATTTCCCTTTTCCTCCCAAATCTCCCAACCCAATTCATGACCACCTCTGAGCAGAGTCAGCAGCCCAACTCAGCCGTAGTGACTCCCATTATCCCTCACTTCCCTCTGTGTCTTTTTAAATCCTTTCCTGACCTCCAGCAGGCCTTCCTACCTTGGATAATCCCACTGAGGGGTGCTAGCTAGCCTGGGAGTCTCTCCTGGGCTTGCATCAGCCTGCTACATTCAAATCTCATGCTCTGAGGCTTCCTCAGGTCAGACACATTCTGCAATGAATCTGACCTGGGGAAGCCCTGAAGCACAAGATATTTGAAAGGAGGATAAGTCTGAGGTTTGAAGCGGAGAAGGGGGGCGGCGGGGGGTGTGTGTGAGATTCATGTTCAGACCAGGTCTTATTGTTTCTGAACCAGTTTTTCCACTGCTAGCTAACCATCACAGGTACCCAAACCACATTTCCTAAGCTGTTCAGCAGGTCAAATTACTTGTTACAGAGGTGGAAATAAGAAATAGGGCTTTTTGCCCCCATTGTTTTCCCTAAAAACTAATTTATAAAGGTGTGCGTGGATGTACGCGTGTAAGTGCAGCAAAGCATTTAGAGATTACAATCATTCCCTGCATGAAAACGGATAAATATAAACCTTTAGCATGTTTGTTTAAAATGCGAAAGAAAGTCATATTGACTAAGGTTGTGTGTTTGTTTACATCATTTTGGTAGTGTTAAGATGTCTGGCTATAATTACCAGGACCTGTCCACCTGTCAAAGAGCAACTGGGTTGTTTCACCATTGTCTGCCAGCAGTAAATCTCTGGGTCCGTATGGGCCTGTCCTATATGTACCTAAAAAAAAGAAAAAGAAAAAGAAAAAGCAAAAGAAAAAAAAGAATACTTTCTAAAACATGCAGTTCATTATGAAAACCACATGCCTCCTAAAGCTTTTCGGTTGTCATTACTCTGCCATATTTTATTATTCGTAGAATTTGGGCATGAAAAGTAACCAGGTATGATATAATTATTTTCATGTTCAAAACAAAAACCAACAAGCATGCTTTAGCCTCAAAATCATGACAGAAAATAGTTGCATAGCACAAATCAGTTCTTTAAAAAAGGAAACTCATTCTATAAATAGTTCTCTTATCCAGCTATGCCTAAAATAGGACTCACTCTATCCAGTATCCCAATTACATAATACGGTGTATTAAAAGAAGTCTCCCTTAATGTTACGTTGCAGAGGGTTTGGAGTCCAGGAACAACCTTGCAATAGGGACAGAGTGACCTTTTAAAAAGAAAAATGAAATGAAATACACTTTCATTTTCCAGAAATATGCATGAAAGTAAAAACTTGACAGCATGGAAGAACATAAGCAAATATATCTTTTTATTTGAAGATAAAAAGAAGCAGGGGCTAGATAGGGAAAGGAAAAAACCTGTGAAAAAAACGGATGATGCAGTTTTTACGAATAAGCAGCTTAATGTATCTTGGCACCCACAGTAAGCCTTGTAGGAGCTCAAAGTGCCTCAGGCAATCTGTGAGCAGAATAGCAATTTTATTACTTTGTCATTAAACCAATTTCACAGCAGTATTGTTTGTTAATGAGCAGCGGCAAACGAGCGAAGATGTCACACACTGGAATAGCAGTGAGATTTGTGACCCAAGCTCAGAGCACTAAGATGGAAAGACCATGGCTATAAAAAAGGAAATACTTTGGGATGAAATGCAAAGTCTATACAGCAGAGCTTGTGTTTATGAGCTACCATTTTGCTAAGAGCTGTGAGAGAAATAAAGGTCTGGAAATATGCAGTTAAAACAGGGCCTATAAAATTAAAACCAAATTAAAGTATAGCAGAGGATTACTGCACAGGCTGTACTCTACAAAATATATTTTAAGTGACGAGGTGAAATCTAAATCAGTTTTGTTTGAATTTAGTTGGTATTTATAAAATTCAATAAGGCAATGCCAAATTCAAAACCAAAGCAGCAGCCCCGGTCCTGCGGTCTCTGATCAATAAGCTTCACTTTGAAGAAATTCAACTTACCAGTACTTAATTAGCAACTTGCCCTCTCTTTATGAGCAAAGATAATATATAGGTTTATTTAGGGATATAAATACTGAACAGACATAATCAGCCTTCCTGCACACACGCGTGCATACACACACACACGCGTGCACGGACGCACCCTGATTCTGTGCTAAACAGTGAATCAGAATCACCTAGCAAAGATAGATTACGTGAAGCTGAACTGCATCATTTGATGGGACTCTTTTTTTTCTTCTTCTTCTTCCTT
>VXBL01000027.1:188421-217267 GCA_013400195.1 Aramus guarauna | reverse complement strand
TTGGGTTTTTTTTTTTTTTTTTTTTTTCTTTTTTTTTTTTTTTTTTTTTTTTTTTTTTTTTTTTTTTGAGCCAGGGCTGATCTTACAAAGAGATTGGGAGACAGCCTTGAGGGATACAAGAAACAGTGCCAAGCAGGCACATTACTGAATCCCTGCAAGGCATCCCGAGGTGAGTTTGCTGCCTGAGCTGTCTTTCCATGTTTATACACAGGGAAAACTAGTTCAAGCAATGCAATAAGTGGATCAGCATGACTGACTTAAAGGAAGAGGGAAAAATTAGCCCACCATTTTGCTCCATTTGCACTAGAGATGGGGAAATAGTTTTGCTGTCAGGACTTGCTTCTGAGCCACCTCCTTTCTTTCCTGTAATAAAGCCCCACCCCATTTGTTTCTATTACAATCACATTATTTAGCATAATTATCCTCTTAAAAATATCTAGATCACTATAAACGCTTCCGTTCTTTTGGCTGTGTGCTACCCCACCCATGAGGATTTCGGCACAGCGACTACCATACATTTGTGGAATGCTTTAAGGGCTCCGGCGAAAGAATAAATTTAGCGTATTTGTGCGTGCCTGTGTGGATCTCGCTCCCGGTTTCTCACTCTCCGTGTGCACAGTCAATTTGAACAATGTATTTCACTTCAGTTCACAAGCACGCTGACCTCTCTATCCAGTGATTAATATTTTTAGATGCTTGGTTTCATAGCTTGGTAACTCGTGCATGTTTTCTGCTATTTAACTAAGTGGGTAAAGGGGACGCTGCAGGAAATGCTCATTGTTGAGCAGTAGGCGGTGCTCACAGTTCTGGGAGCTCAGCTTAAGACTGTTTTCTGCCTGACAGGGCAAGACCCCCAGACAAATCACTGGCTGGGTCTATGGTAGTTGGCAGCCATTCAAAACTGGTTCTCTGCCAGCAGTATTACTAGATAGCCAGACAGATCAATTCACTTTTACATTCCCGCCATTATTTATAGCACACTGTATATCTGTTCTTGCTTATGAACTAATGATTAGCAAATACAGTACACATAAAACATAAGCATTTGTTCTGTGGAGGGCTTTCTGTTGCTGATATTGCAGATAGTTTTACAGGTCACAGAGCCTTAAAAAGGATTTAAAGGGCATGTCTTGTGTAACATTTGTTCCTTTGAAAATGATGCTCCCTTCCTATTTTTGTGTAATTGAAGAGGATAGAAAGGTTTACTTGCTGCTTATGTTTCATTGAATTCTTGCATTTCCCCCTTCTCCTACAGACTTCTAAGGAAAACACGTAGGAAGAGAGGCTTATACAGTGTTATTTGTTATTCAAGTACTGTAATTCTATGTAGCGCTTAGGCTTTTCTTTTCAAAAAGATCTATCAGATTGGTAAAACAAACAAAAAAATAATACCTATTAACTCTGCTTATATTTTAGAAGAAGTCAGGGCAACTGTAATTTTGTAAACTGTGGGGAAAGTCAGATGATTTGAAAATTGGTGTGAAAATACCATACCTTTACCAGACTCTTGTGGCTGTTAAAATACTAGTTATAGTATTAATTGCTTCAGTTACTTACATTTCTGAGCTAGAGTAGGAAAGTCAGCCCAAACCTAAGGCCCCAGCTCCAAAACAAGATAGATCTACCAAATTTTTAAAACCCAGATATGATCCAAACTTTCTGGCAAAATTAATCCCTGGCATAAACACAGCAAAGTAAGTGGGTCTGCAGAATTTAAAAATTTTTAGCAGATCACTGCTGCTGATCTTACCACAAGATGCTGTGAGGTAGCAATGCTCATACTTATTACACTGAACATTATTTCCCTGGAGAGTTCACAAGAAGGTGGCAAACAAACTTTCACTTCTTCTCTGAAGTTCAAGCCTACTGCAGCATGTGAACTTTCAGAAGTTTCAAAACCTGCTCACACTGGACTGCATGAATTCAAGGTGTGCTGCTGGCTGGAGAAATGTGGTATAATAAGGAAATCTGGTAACTTGGTTTCCTAAACTGTCAGCTGATACTTTTGTCTGGGATGGGGTGTGGGGGAACACAATGTCAATATATTCTGAGGACGTTGTCCCCTTTCCATTTGGCAACAAGTGCTCCAAACCAGCCTTTTTTAGAGCCCCAACTCCCTTACTGCCACGCAGTGCTCAAACCGAGCTACCCTGGGAGTGTAGTGCTATGGTAAGTGCTTTCCAGGACATGGAGACATGTTACCATGTGATCAGGATAACTAAACCAAAGTGATTTACATCAAGTGAAGACCTGACCCAATGGAAAAGCAAAGGTAGCATTAGCTTTTCCTACCATTTAGCATCAAAAATAAGTGACGAGGAAGCATAAAAGTGCTTGAAGAACATAAGATCCCTAAAGGGCACACGGTCTGGTAAAATCTTTCTGCTCAGAAAGATGTGACTAAAGCCAATTTGTGAATGTTCTGCACCTTGTGTGATCACCTCCCCACTCAATGCATATAAAAGTCCACAATACCTATTAAACAAGGAGAATACCAAGAGTCTTTTATATTTCCTTTGTATTAAGTGGTGTGTGTACCCAAGATGTGGGTCAATGAAGAATCAGGAATGCTGGCTTGGCAAAAATCTTCGCAAGTTACAATTTTCAGAGAGGCAGTGGTGTCTACTGACTAGTCTAGAGAAGTGAATAATCCAGAATGATAGACCTTTCTACAGCTGTCTGAAAACTCAGCTGTCTTCCTTTTTTGTTGTTATTTGGAGGATAAAATTGGAATGGTGAGCTCATTAGTTTGATGTTACCAATGATAAAAGAGCAATTTCCAGGTGAAACTGAGCACTGTGAGAACTTTGATGGTTTAGATTGTACTTTTATGCACTTTAATTCTTATCCATTTAAAACAAATAAAATCATAAGAGATTGATGTTAGCCTTTTGCTGAGTATGGGTTAATTTAAAGATGGCAGAAAGAAGAAAATTCTGTGTTTCATGTTAAAAACTACCAATGGAAGCAGAAAGGGATTAAAAAATTTGGATCAACATAGAAAGGCATTTATGTAGAATCAGGAAAATTATAGTCTAGAATGTGCTGTGTGCCTTAAATAGATTGCAATCATTCTTTGTTTTTTTACTGGCTCTATCATTTCTTTCTTTTTCTTCTGTATTCCTTACACAAATTCAATGACTGATGTAAAACACAGTCCATACAGAGTTTCTCAAGTCAAAATTCCGTATTGCACTTGCAGAGTAGAAATCTCTTCTTGGCCAAGACTATCACTGAGGCAAGCCTTATTAAAAATTCATTTTTCATTGTGGTTTTCAAAACGTTGCATTTTGAAGGGTTCTTTATACACCATCTTTTATCAGACAACATAAAATATACTGTATTTCACTTGCTTATTTCAACATAAATCAACCCCCAGAAAAGTTTCTACAGCTCTTTACATTGTCTGGCTTTGTTCATTTGTAAGCCTGCAAGTTTAATAAAGACTGTTTTCTCTGTGTAGGAAGAATATGCCATTTTACATGGAGGAAAAAGAAAAACAAAACAAACAAACAAAAAACCCCACCAAACTCCAACATTTTAAAAGCAATGCTACATATCAAAAATGTATATATTTATGTTGATGGGCACAGCATCCTGCATGTCAGCCAGTAAGTGCTTTGGAAGATACTGGGAATATTTCTGGTTTATATATATTCAAAAAGAAATCAGGATTTTTTAATTAACTTTACAATCATGTGGAACTTCCTTAACAGTGTACTCTTTTGTGAAGGTCTTGAAAGTGGTGAGGTCTGCTCATTTATGTTTTCCATGATGTCTTTCTCCCAGCTCTAACTTTTCAGTGTCTACTAAGGCCCGGTTTAGTCAATGGGAGCTCTAAAAGGAGGAGAGAAATGAAGGTACAGTAGTTGAGAGTTCATTTCTACACCAGAGAACAATATTGCTTTCTGGAGGGAAAGATGAGTCCTGCTGATCCCTCGAAGATCTCATTACTCAGATCTGTGGGGTAAACTCAGGAAAAAGCCAGTCATTCAGTGCCAGATAAGGCCTTTCTCAGTTGCTTCTTATACATTTAGCTTTATTTCTGATCCCTCATTTCTCAGACTTTACTGTCTTTCTGGATGAAAAGTAGATGCCATCCTCCTCACAGATACCTTGAGCGTTTTTCCTGAGGTGAATCATTACTTTAACAATTTTTTATAAAATTCATTATGAATGTCTATGGTCTTAATTATAATGAGCTAAAATAATTTTATTTAGAACCAAAAATTTTCACTCTTGGTGAGTATCCCATTGCTGAGTTTAATCAAAGGCCACCGATACAAAGGACAAAACAGTCTGATCAGTTAAAAAAACCCGAGATGACTGTTGGCTGATTTGCTCAGGAACAAACACTCTGAGAGTTCATTCTTCAGATGAGGCCTAACTCCATTAGGCTGTCATAGCACCTGCCTAACTCTCAGTCATGTTAATGAAGTTATCCATGTGCTTATAGACAGGCACAGGCTTAAGTAAACTGCTAAATCAGGGAGAGCAAGTCTCAACAGTCTGGCACATCGAGGTTCTGGAGGGTCGTGTTTGCATAAAAGCAGTTCTGAGGAGGAGCTTTATTCCTCAGCCACACGACTTCATGTTTATTTTTACATGTCAAAACTCCCACTTAAATGTAAAATTTTGTTTCTCTCCAAAAAACAGAGACAAACCCAGAAGCCGCGCTGTGGTTTGAGCACCAGTTTGGGTACAACAAAACCTTCAGTTTTGAAATATGACATGATGGTAATGCAAAATTAAAGAAGAGCCCAGAATCACTCTATGAACCAGGGTTGAGGTTTCTTTTTTATGCTGAAGCCCAGTATTATAGTAGTTATATGCGATTATGTTCACTGCAAATATTTCCTACAACTTTACTCAGAAATTTCTGGTTTTCCTTTTTCCAAGAACTGGTCCAGGACACCTAATTTGTGACTTCTTAGTCACAATACGGCAGCTCCTACAGGATCCAGCTGAGATGCGAAGCTCACTGTAGACAGCATCCATGTAATAGTGGGTTGATTTCAAATGGCCCTTACATGCTTTTATAAATACCACAAAGCACGTGCCTAATTTAGGTACATGGATAGCTTTGGAAATCTGTCCCCTAAATTATTCAATCACCTGACAAGGTTATAACAGTCTCCATAGCCTTTCTGAAAATAAGTATTAGCAGTGAAGTCAGCAACTGGATTCACCATGTGAACAGTGTACAGTTACCAGACTGTAACGCTAAGATGGAGCTGTGTGCTTCCACAGAGGTGTTAAAACATTAAGTAATTAAACATTGAAGTAATAAAGGTAAGCTAGTGAAAAACGGCAAAAGCTATTTTTTGGAATCTCATACTAATATACTTTTGCATTATATGACAATATATTATAGAGCAAGATAAAAATACATAAAAATAGCATTAAAATATGTTAGGCGGAAAAACATAAAAATAACATTAAAACGTAAAAAAAATCTTTTTCTCCTAAATATAAATGTGCTTTGCTGCTTAATTCTCTGACTTTCCCAGAAAGTCACACTGGGGCATTGTGTAGGTAATGTGAGGCAGTGGTTGGGGGCTGGCAGGTTTTCCAAGTGGTTTAATTCCTTTAGTCTCTCCTTCAGGTTGTCCATGTTCCTGTTTCAAAGCCTGTTGAAGCAAGTTGGAACTTTTCCACAGATTTCAATTTTGAATTTTGAATCAGTTGTCAAACGGGACTTGCAATAAGTTGCTCAAACAGCATTTGTAGGACAGCACATAGAGATGTGGCAGTTTCCTGCAAACTGGGAAGGAAAGGACCCTTGTTGCCAAGTTGAAGGACTGTAGCAATTTCTGTTCATCTCTTCCTTTCTTCATGTGTCATGACATGGAGAGAATGGCAGATGACTGCAGACACCTGCAGTAACACCTGTAACACCACAGACGTGTTACAGTCCTTGATACCCTTCACCAGCATGTGAAA
Source organism: Aramus guarauna (assembly GCA_013400195.1). Lineage (NCBI taxonomy): Eukaryota > Metazoa > Chordata > Aves > Gruiformes > Aramidae > Aramus > Aramus guarauna. The sequence goes on along the minus strand of VXBL01000027.1, from coordinate 211,324 downwards.
CCACAGAGGCATCTGCAAGACGTAGTACAAAACATGTACTTCGTACAGGAATTTTATGTTGACCTCAGGGCACAGATTTTGTGACTGTACTCCAGTAAATTTGGGGCATATGAATTGTCTCCAGTATATTTGGTGACTTTACCAATTTAAATGAACTGTAGTACAGCAGTAATGAAGGGTATACCACCATGGAAACAATACTTATTCCTACAGACTGTCCTCCAGCAATGCCCCTACCCAGGTTTTCTTCATGCTTGGTTTCTAGCGGTCTACTCTGACCCTGACTTTGCACCGCAACTTACTTCCAAGAAACAGTCATTTAAGGGGATGCAAGCTACCTGAAACATTAATTGTATCAGTAGAAACACAGTACTCTCTGCTTACATTGGCATGCTCAGAAAAGGGCACCAAGATTCTTGTCTCCATCCGCTGTAAAACAAGCAAAAACATCAGTGTCAAATAAATCAGAAGGTGCTCTGGCATACATGCTTCACTTCTGCAATGAATCTCCAGGATAAGGAAAATGGCATGGCAATGAAATAATGATTGGTTTAAAGTACTTGTTGTCTTATAATCTTCACAGATATAAAATAGTTTTCTTTAAAGAAAAAAGAAAATGGATGCATTGATATTTACTACTTGTATCTTTCCTTCAGGGCCCAGTAATGACTGGGCCTGCAATTTACTTCCTGTGAAATACGCTATAAAATTCTGGGAGATATTGGGCTGATGACACTCCTTCTTGGCCCAAAGTAAAGGAAGAGAAACTTTGTAGATGTTGAGACTTTACGTAGTGCAAAACCAGGGAAAACCAGACTTCTTATTCCTGTGATAGGCCTAGAACCGGGTCTGAAAACAGCTGGATCCTGACACTTCAGCTCACTTCCACCTCTCGCTCTTCTGTTGGCCTCTGGCAGGTCACTTCCTTCACTGGCAGCCCGGGTGGATTGACTTTGCTATTCCTCTCCACAGTGTTCACTTCACCAGACAGCTGATGGGATCTGTTTTCACATGAGCCACCTGTTACAAAGAATTTCAAGTTTATTTGCTTAACAGGAAATGTATTGCTTAATGCTTAATAGGAAATAGGATTTTTGCCTTCTGCCACAGTTTCTTAAGTCTACATCAACATTCTTCCCTTTTTTAAACCAAAGGTGCTAATAACTCCTATTCAAACATGATAATGAAGATGATGCATTTTATTGTGCTCCAGTTTAAGTTGTGCTTCCTCAACACAAAATGTGGGTCTGCCCACAAATCTATTTAACACCCAACCACACACTTCAGGTGTCCCATTTTGCTGTGCACACTGTAGAAGTACAGTGAGTTGCCCCTTTACCTGTACGTTGTGCCCTCACACTTTCCGTGGCTGATTTTTTCTTTTCTTTTTGATTGTCACGTTGGGTTTCTTCTTACTGTCTGCAAGGGTAAGAGATTCTTTACTAGGATTTTTTTTTTTAATCCTTCTCTTCCCTCCCCCTTTTCTGAGAGAGGCATTAACCTAGAGAGTCATGAGGACATAGTAATTTGTCTGTCTACCACTTTGGTGCAGTGTTTATCTTATGGATAAGGAAGCATTTCATGTACCAATACATTTGCAATTTCAACCCTGAGTTCTAGTCCAATCCATATCAGTACTTGCCAAAAGTCAATTACCAGCATTTGTTTTGTGGCTTGAGAGAGGTGCATTGTTGGGTCTTGGAATCCACAGCATACAGTCAGAATTAATTGGCATCCTCTTTGGATGTCCCTTAAGAGAGACCTCTAACCAAATGGGTCCTGAGATTAAAAACATCTATTTTTTATTTAGAAATCAAATATATGAAATAAAAAGCACAGAATAAGGACAACATTGTTTTTGTAGGTTTTCCAAAAACAGTAAATCCACAGTTATAGGAGAAGAAGATAAAGATGATAAGGAAAAAAACCCCTAGACAACAATAATCAATTAAACACTCAAAAATAAAGAAAAAAGAGACGCAGAAAAAAATCCATCCAATTCAAATGGTGAGGTAAAGTGCTCTTTTATGTTCCATTGCACGTCCTGCAGGAACAATAACATTCTTTTGAGAATCAAAACTGAAATCCAGGCATTTTTAGCTCACAGAAAAATATGTGTTTTGATTGAGCATTTATATGAGATTAGAATTCTTAAATATCGGGCTAATTATCCCACATTAAAAAAAAAAAGTAATCTTAGAAAGACTTCTGAAAAGTTACATGTGAATAACAGTTGCAGAACAAATTGTAAACCAAACTCTAGTAATTGTAGCTAGTGCAATCAGGCCCTCAGCCATCATCAGAATTTCAATTAGAGGAAGGTAAATCCTGTGCAGTGTAGAGGCATGGATATATTAGTATCTAGATATTTTTGTGCCCTTCATTGTCAAATTGTCTCAAAAACAATAGAAAATGTATCATGACAACATAAAGAAAATGAGAGGTGAGATGGGGAAGAAATAATTATTAATAACATTAACTGATAGGAAACTGAGCTTCAGGTAGACTAAGGGCTCGATTATTAGTAAAACTGTAGGAATAGCATGGAATATGTCTCTGAGGCATAGCAAAAGCGGAGTTTCCTACTTTGCCCTTGCTCATTAGGGTGATATGTATTCATTACTGACCACTATCTGCTACAGGTTGCTATCATTTCAGTGCTGGTTGTTTCCCTGGCTTGAAGGAGGTGTGGGTGGAAAAGGAGTCAATTCTAAACTCCACTCACTCCTACTCTTTCTTTGCTTCTGAAAGAGCAAGTCTTCTACTGTCTCACTTCTTTTCATAATCAGAGCCATCATTTACAATTAATTGGTTTATACATGTTAGCAAAAATAATACGTGACAGAATCAGAAACCAAACACAATTCACTTGAACCCAAACCCCTACTTCACTTCATAGTCTGTCCTTTCTTTGCATTGCCACCAAAGCAGAGTAAAATAAGCATCCATCATTCTCTTTCCAGGTTCACCATAACGAGTCTGAGTTTCTGTCCCCTAGGATTTCGCACTGTGTGTTTCCACTATCTGGTTTATACACTGTTATTTTAGTAGCTGGTGGGACCTCCATTGGTAGATTATCCCCTGTTCTTGCTGAAGGGTGATGATGATGATGTATTAGGTCTTTCCTCTTTGTAACTACCATGATACTACAATGAGCAAGTATTCACTTCACACTTCTCTTCCTGATAATCTATTGGTATAGATCTGTGGTTTCCTTTTAATGCCTGGTTCATTAGATGGTATAAATGTGTGTAGCATTTTTAGCTGTGGTTGAGGAAAGCAGGGAATGTCGAGGTTAAGGTTTATTATGACTGTCATGTTCAGGAGTGGAGAGCTATATACTATTTCTGCTCTGAGTCTCTGCACATAACTCCAATTGACACTGGAGTTACGCATTTGCCTGAAAGCTGTTTATTGCCCTGTGAGTACTCGCTGTTTCTGTGGGTGATCAGGACAGAATAGATCTGAGTACCAATTATTTTAAACCTCCTTGAAACTTTCCATGAAGCTGGGTTAAAGAAATGATGGCATCGTATTTAGGAATGTAAAACCCAACAGATAATAGCTCTGTCCCTAAAACCACACACACAGAGACATTACTTTAAGAATATTCAACAGTGTCATTTATTATGTAGAGGGCACTATACAGTTGCCCTCCCTTGACACTAGCAATACAAGTGCTTCATGAGGGAATAAACCCCTGAAAGCCTGGTTGCAATTTACTTCTTTACTTCCTGCACATAGTAACAATGATAGTTGAATTGAAAAGCATTTTAAAATTCATAAATATATAAGTAGCCATTATCTAGTGGAAAACATACATCTGACTATAGGGCCTAATCTACTACCCAGTTACTCCAATTTTAAACTGATGTAACTCGGCAGTAATCAATGAGGGTGCTGGTGTGCTACTGCAGCAGCACAAAGCAAATACGGTTTAGTACACTAAGGGTCATTTTGCTTAGAAAGAAGGCCAGCATTTTCATTGTGCATTTATTATGGGTGCCTTAATCCAAATGCCCAGAAAAAGAGGCACTCGGAATAACTGGATACTTTTAAATCCTGTTCATATTGTGACTGACAAAAACCTGAGAATATTTAGCTACATACTCCATTTACAGGGGGAAAAAATCTGCATGCCGTATGTTTTTTCTTCCTTTTTGTGGGATAGAAACTTGTTTGTAAAGTAACCAAATTTAGCTGCTCAGTAAGTTAATAAGATAGTGATTTCAGCTGGATTTTGTTTTGATGTTTAAGACAAAACTTCATGCATTGGTTAATGGAAAGTGAACAGTATGATCTTTATATGTTCATAAATGTAAACAGTTTAAGACCAGAAGGAGACTGTTAGAGCTTCAGTCTGAGCTATTTTCTCTTCAATTTCACCCAAATCCTCTCTGCACTGAGCAGATTTGAATTTGAATCTATCTGAAGTTTGTTTTGGTTTTTGGTGGTTTCTTTTAGAATAAAGGCATCCCATCTCAATTTTTCTATTAAGTGTTGAGCCCTACAGTGTTAATCATTACAGAAAGCAAAATAAGTAATTCACAATGCTAAGCTTGTATAAAGCCAACAATTCCCTCTTCTGCCCCCACAACTCCTGGGCAAACCTAAAACCATAGCCTAGGGGATGAACATAAGAGTAACACAAGGCTCTGGTGTTATTTGCACCCTTCTGATAGCTAAGCTTTTTGTGGAGGGTCCGCTGGGGAATTTCAAAACAATAAGCAAACTTGCACCAGGCAAATAAAGTTGCATTCCTTTACATTTTAGATGTGAGAGATAAAACAGATACAGTGCCGTTCAATCCTTTATCAAGGTGACACAACCCCAGAAAGCTTTGATGCTGCTATTGCAAACCTCATGAGGATTTGAGTAGGAAAAAAATCTGATTAGTTTGTTTGACTTGCCTTTCTAACTACATGCATGCAGAAAGGGTTTCTGTGCAATTCTCTTCCCCTCTCTTTATTGTGTGGTTTGCTTTGTTTGCTTGAGTTTAAAACTGCCATTACGTGAAAGTGTTGCAAGCATAAATAATTTAGAAGATAACTCTGTGGGGATACTAATAATATGTCTCTGCTTTTTCTAATAGCAGCTCATTATGGTTCTGAGAACTAGTAGTCTGAGCTTACACAACATCCCAGTATCACGGATATTGTGGATGTTGACAATGAAATAATTTTGACACCTATTTAATTATGTGCATTTTCCATCTTAAAATGCCCCTTTTGTTTATGACTTGCACCACTGCTTCAAACTCTCTAAAAAATACCCAAAAGCTTCTTGAGTGGACAGATGGATGGACAGACAGATACATCCATTTGGTTTTATCTATCTTAAATGTTTGGATGTAATACCTTTCCCCAATAAGAAGCCACAACAATACAATTATCTAACAATGCACAATTACTTCTAAGGGAAATCTAATCAGTTAATAGATGTTAATAAAGAAAAATTTACAAAGGTAATAAGTGGGTTAAAGTCGAAGACTCCTACTCTGTTCACTCTCATTTAAAGGAAATAAAAAGCTTTTAATGGGGCTACTTTTACCCCATCATTTTACAAAATGCTTTGCCAACCCTTTGTAGCAAATAGTAATTTTAAGTAGGCCAACATCAAGCTCAGGTTGTATATACTTGGTGGTAATGATAGTGTAGATGTCCTTTCAGGAGTCAGTAAGTCCAACAGTTGAGTGGGGTTTTCTTCTTCTTCTTCTTCTTTTATATTTTTTGTTTAGTCTCCAGTAAATGAATGGGTCCTGTCAGTCTGCATGACTGTTTCTTAGAGAAATCAAGCTCTTTATCGTGTTAACCTCATCCTGGGGTCTTTTGGAAAGTCACAGGGCAGGCAGGCGCTGTTTAAAGCAGTCATAAGCAAAAGCCTACTCGGTGCTCTGCACACAACAAGCAACAGTGAGGATTAAACAACTCATGAGATGTAGTGGCCACGCTCTCACACAGATGCATGCTATTTCAGGACTTGGATCTTTGGACTGTATTATGGAGAAAGATACTGATTACAGATAAAGTATTCAAAGCTACCTTTAAAAACAAACAAACAAACAAAAAAACCCAACACATTGCAGAGCTTTATCAGAACCATATTCACATCTTCTGTTCCAAAGTGTAGATATGTTGTGATGATTCTCAGGGCAAATCATTTAGATGGTAAAGATTGCATAGTCCATTCAAACAAAATGGAACTCAAGAACTGGGAGGAAATTATATTTGTAATTTTAAAATAATGTGAAAAGCTTCACACTAATGACTATAAGAGAGATAAAATTACAGGAACAAGCCACAGCTGCAGCTACTGCTTGGCTAACAAACTATTACAATAAACAGAGCATTGTTTAAAAGAAGTTCATGTTTCAGACAGTATCTTTTTATATAGATGGGTTTATAACCTGGCGAACAAAACTGACAACGAACCTAGAGCAATGTTACTCTCTCAGACACTCTTAAATACGGGTCTTACTCCCCTATACTCCTCTAGGACTCAGCACATATTTATTCCCACTGCCCAAAATCCACATGCACGTCCTAGTGTTGCTCTTTCTCTCACATCTCCAGTGTCTCAGTGTCTGCCTCTCTCTTTTGCTTCTGCCTTCATCTCTTCTCACCTTGAGTATTGTAGTCCCCTTCTCTCAGGACTCTAAGTCCCAGTTTTTCATCCCCCTGCTCATGTGCCAAATACTGATATTTCCTTCTCACACACATATCAAAATCACCTCCTACTTTAGGCACTTCAGCAGCCTTCCACCATCCTTTTCTGGATCAATTTCAAAATTGTCTTTTTTAAAACAATGTCAAAACCTACTTCAACATAAATGTCTCTCTTTTCTTTCTTTCTTTTTTTTTTTTTTCTCCTCTCTACTCTCTGTCTAATGCTGCCCTCCCCTCAGTTCTGCAATCTCAGTTGAAAAATCCTTCCTCTCTACCATAGCTCCCACCTAAAGAGCCTTTCTGTATCATTGGCTAGCCATATATTTTCTCCTTTGCCTGTACATACCTCTTAATTTCTCTCCATGGAAACTGGTTTGGGACTGAGTTCATGAGGAAGATTAATACTGTATGGCATGCTTAAGCAGTTATTATAGAACTGTGCTATACTGGAAAACCAGAGCATGATCTAGGTAGCACTTGGGATAAATTGGGCAGAAGGAGGAAACGTGTTTTTTTGGTCTGGATGCAAAACAGGACCACAAAAATTTTCACTCACCATTTTTTTATCTGTATGTAGTACACCTGCAAATGAAGTGTAGACACCCATCTTAGCTGCACATCTTTGCATCAAATTTGTCCTAGCAATCATCTACTCGGAACTGTGAGATTTTTGTTTCAAGTTAGGATGTGGAATTTCACATTATGATGTTGTCGTATTTGTTGTTGTGTAGACCTTAGTCTACAGTCTACAGAAGACCGGTCCTCTAGATGCATGGGTTTTTTTTGACTGTGAACACATGTATCAGGCATCAAAAGTTAGACAGCTAATTGGACCACTCATCTCAGCAGAACTGATTGGTGGTTAAGGGACATGCATAAAATATAGCTGGATTTTTCAACTCAGGCTTCTGTCAAAGCCCATTTAGAGTGCTACATTTTTCTTTGGCTATTGACCACTGTATTTGTTTGTGTTTATTTCACTGACTCACATTGCTAATGCATTTCCTGAAATGTCTCCGAGAACTCAGGTGAGACACCACAGGCTATGCTGTCTTAGGCTAAAATTTACTAGGATTAAAGCAGATGTGGCATTACTAGGGTCTGCTAAGCCTCATGTGATTTATAAAGATATAAAGTATATCTTTTATGATTACGATGATGCTAAAAATTTTGTGGATGATAATACAGTCACATTGGAAAGACTGAATATAACAACTGGGGAAGAATCAAAAAAAGGAAATGGAAACTAACTCTCCTTTACTAGCTCATCTGAATGTGTCTGCATTTGTTGCTTTTATTATTCTGTTTTACACAGATGCAAGTTTACAAGTTTACATGTATACATGATTTCTAAAATAGTTAAATATTACAGGATTTTCACTATCAATTTAAAAATGTGGTTTGTTCCTAGGAACGTACAGATGCCAATGACAATTTTAATAATTCAAAGGGAAAAAAATCAACCAACTTCCCCTTTTTTAATTTCTGATTTATCTTGGTATGTTTTCTTCAGTTTGGACACTGAATTAGAATGAAAGCACTGGGTTTACTCTATTTATAGTTAATTTCTTATCAGATTTATTTTAAATTCTTATGCACACAAGCACAATGCTGAACTACTTTGCTTGAAGAGACTGCTTCTGAATTTGGGGCATTTTTTTTCTCTTTTCACAGGCTTTTTTTGTTTTACATAATGTTTCTATTGAACTTAAATTTTGTGTTTCTTTCAAAGATTGGTTAGAGATGTGCTAAAACTTGGCTTGAACTTCTTATGAAAGTATTATTATAATATTGGCTTATAAACCAATTAAGCCACAATAAAAGATCCGTGTAGCATATTTTACAAAATATTTCCTCATGAATTTATATGTACCTGTTATATGTGTACATTATTTGAATTCCATATGAGTGTCAAGCACAAACCCTGCAATCTTTAGTTTAAGCTAATCTTCATCTTTAGCCACCACTAAATTTTCCAGCATCATCACCTAGCTGCTGCCCAGTCCCAAGATGCCTAAAATCTTTTGGTACACATGTGCTTGTTTCCATTGGTGAGCACATGCAAAACTGCTTAGAATGGGCTATAATTGAGAAACTCGAAACTGTAACCCTAGCAGTACTGAAAAGTGAGATATTGTCCTGCCCATGGTTATTTTATATACAAAGGACCTCCAGGACAGAGGAGGAGGAGGAGGAACATAAATACATATATGGTGATAAATAGTAACGTGTTCCAGAGTGACTGAGACACAACTTTCAACAGAAAATCAGCCTTGCCTCAGTGTATCTCCCCAGGGGCCAAATCCAGCCAAAGTTCTTGTCATACATCAGCCATACCGAGCTTTACACAAAAGAGGCAAATGGGGTAGAGGGAGTGCTATACTCAATGGCTCATTGGCTAGAAAATTCACTTGTTAAATAGGATATATGTTTGCAGGTCTTCTCTTCATCTTGATTTAAATCAATGTCTTAACTGTTCCAAGTGAGTTGAGTTTCCCAATCAATGGGCTATTGAACATAATGCTCCATCTTTACTCTTCTTCACTACCATACCTTTCTCATTCTCCTGACTGCCAGTTCTGTTGTGTAGATAACGACTAGTCAGTACAACAAAATTAAATTAGAACAAGGGCTTGACTGTACCGCCTCTTGGTTAGGGCTCCAGCTTCAGATGTGTGAGAGTTAAGTGCTAGTTAATTATGACTGTATAATTACTTATTTCAGGTGGAACACCTTCAGAATGAGAACTGAAAGAGCTTTGTTCACTGTACTGAATACCTGGGTGATTCAGATATTCTTTTAGGATGTGATGGACCTACGCTCAAGTCTTTGTTCCAAATCAAGCAGGATAGGGAGGCAAAACTTGATCTCCTTCTTTCCAGATAAATAGTCAAATAATTATGGTGTCAGCTATAAAGGAAAGAGATCTTTATCTGTGTTGTTATAAGAAAGAAAAGACCTGTCCTAAGATGTCTCTCTTACCAACAGGATCCATAGGAATCCTGACTCGACATAAGTCATAGTGTCTTCCTCTAACTCAGAGATAGACTGTGGTTAGGGCAGAAAGTAACTCACTGTTAGAATATGCATATACACAGCAGCAAAAATCATGATGGCATGGGGTGTTAAAAAGTAGAAATCTACATGCCTAAAGAATGTAGGCACTTTCAATATTACGAGGGCCCTTTTTTCTTTTTTTTTTTTTTTTTAACATAAAAATGTAGTTAGGTATCTAAGTCCACCTTCTGGTGATTCCTGGAACATCGAACCAGAGACAGGAATTTTCTTGGGAGCAGCTCACCTACAATTTAGGTGCTAGTGTCAACATCCCCTCTACTAATAATGCCTTCTAACCTGGAATTTCACTGAACATTAGGATTGGCTTTACAGGGCCTATGATAATTTTGATAATAGGACTTAGACATTTTGAAAATGTCCCTTATACACCTGAGTTCTCTACTAGACCAGGCTGAAGTGCTCAGTATTGTTGGATACGGCCCTGCAATTACCAGTTTTGTGGGCTCAAATGCAGGTTTATGCACATATTCTTAGATGCCTTTCACCCCTACGCAGTACAGGAACAATTAGTGAAATTCTCCTGAAAATTAAGCCTCAACACCCTGCCAGTCAGAACAATCAGAGTTAATATTGAAATCCATCAGCAACCAGTTATTAAAATTATGTAAGATCACACACAGAGTTTCCAAACTGCTCTCATAAAGACAGATAAATATTAGATAGGTTATATAGATTGGGTTTCATTTCATAACAAATATCTCAATTGTATGCAAAATATGGGATAGTGGAAGACATTACAGAATGGGCCAGTTTTCGTTGAAGAAATATGTGCTCAGTTTCAAGTTTCTTTTTGTGGTATGATTTAATTTTCACATGAGATATGTAAGTGGCAGTGACTACAATAAAAGAGACTTCTTCAGCTACCCGTCCTTTAACAGAAGAAAGAAAAATACATTAATAGCCCCCTCTCTAGCTGAGGAAGCCAACAACAACCAAATCGTGGTGCACTTGAGCACAGACTTCTGCCCATAAGCCAGCTGAGTACAGAAATCAGGGGAACCCAACCTTTCAAGCGCTTTGGAAAGCACAAACCTTCCTGGTTTCAGTCCTTCGCTTGTTCGGAAGAATGAAAACAGCAGAGAGAAAAGAAATGGTTTAACATTCACATCTATGTCCTCAATCATAGCATATCTGGCCATCTAGGTAGGACCCCTGCAGAGCACCAGCAAGCTTTATCGCTGACTTGCCAGCTGTACTTTGCAATTATCTCTGGTGAGGCAGCAAGGTAGGCTGGGAGCAAGAACTGAGCCCTGGGGGAGAGGAAACGCTGGTCAGAAAGTATAGGAGCCTGCGATGTGGAGTGATAGGCTGAGGAAATGGCTCCACGGAGGTTTTTCAATTTTTCCATTCCAGGATTCCAAACCAGTTTGGCTTACAGTGACTAAGACACAAGGAAACACGAAACACATTCATATGCTAACAAACTCTCAAAAATGTTTTTAGAGCATTTTCTCCTGATTCCTCTGCGATATGGAGAACACAAAATGGGATGAGACAAAGATTCTCCAGTACGATGCTGGGAAGATCCGTATAATTACCTCTTCATTTTAGCACACTTAAATAATATAGCTGTCCCACACTTGTGCTGCTAATACCTTCAGTCACTGTGGAGCATGTATTCCGTAATATGCCAGGCTGCAGTCTCATAGTGTCTACAGTGTTGATACACCTTTAGCTACTAAGCCATTAGACCCTCTGGTCTGATAAAGTCTTGCCACCAGTATTGGAATAATTAAAGGGAAAAAATGAACATGATTCTGCATCTACAGCGAGAAAGAAGATTAACATAAGCAGAATCTCCAGTAACCAGACAGTGCAAAGAGCAAAACACAGGGGATACCAGCATGTAGGTATGACTTACTGAGAGGTGATTAGGTGTATCTGGANGAATATATTTATACATAGTGTATTATTTATGCCCATTACTTCTAATTGCCTAACTAGTTCTCTTTCCTCTCACGTATACTTTAGTACTCACCAACCAGAGAAAGATGTCTGCAGCTAAATATCTGCCAATTATTATGGACTTTTGCTTAATATTCTATTGTTCCACTGACAGCACAGTTTTTAATATATCATTTTATACTATCCTGTACATCATCATTTTCCTGCCTCCCTTAGGGCCCTGGATGTAATAGTTCTTATTTATTTCCACAAGCTAACATATATGCAAAAGATCTTGTAGTCATGATGTCGCCCCCACCACCCTCACCTCTTCTCATCTTTGTTTTTGTAATCCTTTTTGTCTGTTTTTAAAGTTACAGTATAAAGAAGTGTGAACACAGCATGTGCATAGACACATACCAGGGTCAAATACACAGCTTGCTGTGTGGTTCCCTTCCCCATCCGTAAACACACAAGAGGGTCCTCTGCCGCTCAGCAGCATTATTCTGCAGCCTTTTCTTGTGGCCTGTAGATTTCTTTTTTTAGCTAATGAACTTGAAAACAGATCAGAAAGGAAATATAGGAAAACTCCCTCGTTATTCCAATGGGTGAGGCAAGAGTTTAACAGCCTGTGTAGTGACTGATCACCCCACAGAATCTGCTCAGCACCTTCTGAGTCTAAAAGAACTGAATGGAGTATTGACTCTGGTCTGATAGTGCTGCAGTCTGGTTAGTTGCATCAAATGGTGCTTCTTATTGAGCACTTGTTTTGCAAAATGCTTTTTTTGAGGAGAATCTGTAACAGTATAAGCTGGAGGTGACTGTGACTGTATCGCTGCCTGAAACAGAACAGGCATCTTTAGGATCAGTAGTTCTCAAACTTTCAGCAGTGTGTTTCTATAAATATATTTTGGCTGTGGTTTTTTTAAAGTGGGCTCTTTGGATCCAATTTCCTGTCCGGTGGTTGACAGGTAGAAAAATACATATTTTTTTCCTTCAGATTTTAATAACAATGAAAAAGTGTACAAGCTTCATGGTCAAGACAGGACAGCGGGTACAAAAAAATGTTATCTTTAGGCAAAATTTACTGTCAGGGAAAATGGAACATTCCTTCTGAACTCACGAACTGGTAGTGCATGTGCAGGTTGGTTGTAGATGGTTGCTACAATAAGGCTTCTTTCATACAGGTGTGTTTATGCCCCAGGCTTGCTGGCCACAGTCCATTCCATTTACAGAAGCTGAATTAAACAATAACTACCGCATTGCAAAAAGAAGAAGGAAAAAAAAAGGTGAGCGTCAAAGGAGATGCCTGAGAGCTTTGTTAGGGCCAAGAAAAACCCTGTTGCAGTTGTCAGAGCTTGTTGATGTTGCAGAGAACGGCACTTTTTTTTTTCTGCTGGATTTTGTGGTTCTGCCTTAGGAAAGAAAGTAAAATAGAACGGAAGAACAAAGTCTTACTCTATAAATCAGCAGCTGCTCCTTGCCAGATCAAAGGAGTGACATTTTTGCTCCTGGACTACTTGTCCACTTTAGGTGCTTGACAGACAGCTAACAGCTGGCCTGTTACATAGTATAGGAGAGTTGGGCTACATCTTCTTCAGAGTAGATGACAAGCTAATCAGAGATATCCATAGCACAGGACATGTGAGTGCACCTTGATCTCTTCAAACATACCCAGTACATAATTGCTAAACACCTTTATGCATTTTTGGCAAGTTGCTACTTAGGTAGTTTCCACTGAAAAGTAAGAAGGAGAATTAATGCCTTAATCTAATTTGATCAGGGAAGTTAAACAGATGTTGAATTTGTTGACTACTTTCCTTTTTGGGGTCAATTTAGAATTGGCTAAAAATCTAATACGAAATGGTTAAAAAGACATGTAAAATACTACAATGTGATATTACTCTGAAAGTACACTTTTTTTTTTTTTAATTTACCTCAAATGAGGCCCCTCAACTCCTGTGTAAGAAGCTAGATAAGATGGTTGTGTTTTCAAGACTGCTGGACCCTCATTAGTTTTGAAAATCTTTTCCTATGAGTTTAAGGTGATAACACATCTTTAAATGCATGAGTTACTTAAGATTTTATAGGAGACCTGTTATCTACCTTTAACATGGATGTCTAAGTGCCAGCAAATCCAAGCGCGTGCCAAATTAGCTAAAATTGTATTTAGCATCTCCACAAGATCTATGTATACAAACCTGGAATTTTAATGTCAGTAGTAAAAATTTCAAAGTGATTCAGTTTCTAGTTGATTCCCATCTGCAATAAATCAAGTACAGGATGAGGTTATATACTACAGCTTATGTCTATTGACTTTGCATTTTATCTGTAAGATATGAATAGCTAAGGAAGTATGTCTGTTTGTCTCCTCCCTTCCTTTCAAGTATCTTTAAAAGATCATTTTTACGGTGCATGATAAATAACCGTATATGAATAATCTGACGGCACTCGTGAAAGAGTAACAGCCATCGCTGGTGTGCGTTATGTGCAATTGCATGCACCGAAAGGCGCTTCTTACCCGCCAGAAACCCAGGGGGGATAAGGGATGATGTTTTGCCACCTAAGCCAAGGTTTCCCGAGTGCTTGTGAGGAGACTTGTGCCCACCCAGCCGGATGGGCCCTCGCCCCTCACCACCTTCACGCTAACGGACATCCTACCTCCCACCCGCTCTGGTTCACAGCGGGCTCTCACGGAGCCCTTGCTGCCCAGGACGGCGCAATGCCCGCAGTTGCACAAGGAGAACCAGAGCGTGGCCGTAGTGCTACCTGGCTCGCTGGGCGCAGAGGAGCAGCCATGGCCCCAGGCCAGCGTCACCCCCCACCCCCGGCCCCGGCCTGGCAGCGGTGCTCTGGCCCCACCTCATGGCGCCCTGCTGCACAGCGGGAGGCCTCACCTGGGGCCACCGGAGGATGAAACTCGGGGCGAGCCCAGTTTGGAAGCAGGGAGCAGCAGCTGTCCTGTCGCCAGCATGGCCGGGTACTGACCCCAAGCGCTGGCTGGCTTCGGCCTTGGCGCTGGGCCCTCACGTCCCTGGGCCAGTGGTGAGGCCAATGGAAGCAGCAGGACGTGGGCCAGCAGGGGAGCCAGGTGGCCGTGGGGCCTCCAGGTTCGGGGAGCACCAGGGAGCCCTGACTGTGACTGGGGCCTCCTGGGCATCTGCCTTCACTGTAGGGAAAGGGTCCTGGGGACAAGCCCCTGCCCCAGGAGCCATGGCAGGGTAGCTCCCGGGGTTTGTGCTGCAGTGCAGGTGCTCCTCGCAACAGGCACCAGGTCCTGCCTTGGCAGAGCCAAATCATTTCCCCACGCTCCCAAGAGGTAACCTGGTAACCGAGAGTTACATGTTTAACGAGACAGATTTTCTCCGAGGTGAATAGATGCCCGTCTTGCCAGTTCTCATGATTTTATCACAAGGCTCAAGTTATTTCATGTTAACTTGAGGTCCCAGCTCCAGGAGACAATGGTTACATGAGAATGGTTTCAAGTAAGTTTCTGGATTTTGTGGCTGAGAAGAGTGGTTTAAAAATGTGACACAATGACTGAAAAACCCGCAAAGTAAACACCGAGAAGAGTGCCGTTTAAATTTCTGATTTTTTTAAGACAGTCTCACAGTTAGAATTGGCAGCTCCGAGTGGCATAACGTATTTTTAGGAGCTCCAACATAAACATACAAGATGCGGCAGAGGTCTTCGGAACGGTTAGTGCCTGCCTCGGGCTGCCCCAGGCACCCAGCTTCGTTGCTCTCTGTCATCTTCTGGAGCCTTCTCTCCACCAAACGTGGATGCTGACTTTGGTCCTCTGAATCACACCTTTGACAGATGTGAGATGTCTAAATTAGCTTAAGAAAGGCAGTTTAAACAGCCCATAACCCCCCTTGTCTAACAAGGCTGTCCAAAACTACGTGAAGTTTTGTCAGGGAACAAGCCTGCCTGTCCCTCCCTCTTCCTCTCAAAACCAATCGCGCAAGTGACTCCGTTTCTCAATATTCATGACTTAGGGAAGCCTTATTTAGATGGCTCATTTCCAGGTGACTAACTCAGCTTTTTAAATTTCCTGTAAGGAATGCTGCAAATAAGAGTTGGTAACCAGGTGCGGCATAGATTCAGTGAAGCATAAACAAGGGCTTTTTCAACTATTTTTGTACACATACTTACGGAAGGACGCCTAAACCTAATTCTGTCAGTTTAGAATACATATTGGAGGGAGAAATTAAATAAACTAAGATAACTAGATTTTACTTGCTCAGATAAAAGTTTGGGAGATAGACAAAGACTGCTGTAAAGGTGTGTGGGGGGGTGTATATTGAGAAAAGCGTTTCTGCAAATTACTCTTTTCTAGTGCATTCTTTCAGACTGCTCTGATCTGCTCAAGACTTCTGAAATGATTCTTTCAGCCTGGGAAAGAAGTAATTTTCTAGGTTACTTATGAAAACATTTTTTGTGACTTAGATGTTTCATTGTTGTTTTTTCCCTTCTAAATTAGGGCATTCTTGGGCAGCAAGGGATCAGCGTCATATATACTCTTGAGCTAAACACTGACATGTTCATAGTCCAAATACTGAAATATCATTTAGGCAAAGATTTATTTTCCCATCCAAGGTGAAAACATTTGGATTCTTTTTTAGAATGCATTCTTAGGCTCTTAGCAAAACATTGAAGCAGGTGCTTAAACCCCATTTATTCATCAAGCTCAGCTCCCATTTACCTAGGTTTAATAAGAACTGAGCTTCTCATCTAGATTTGGCAGGTTTTTGAAAAATCTTGCTAGACTGTTCCTCTGGGTATCTAAAAATAAGCTTGTGACAATGTTCATTCAGTATCTCTGTTCTTTTCAAGCGAAAGAGCAGAAGTGTCTTCTTGGGCTAAAATCTAAATTGAGGCAAAACTTTCCCTGTCATTAATCCCTTTAGAGAACTGATTGTGAATTCGTCTCACAAATTTGTTTATTTCTCTGTTTTTCACATAAAGAATTGAGAACCCATTTACGCAGTGGCTGCTTTGTTAAACACATGCAATATTTTAACACCTCATTTTCTGGGATGGATATTTTAAGTGGAAATCCAGATTGAAGACTGATACTGAAAAGTTTTGAGTTGTACGTGGTGGTTCCGTGTTGTTCCTCAGTCTCTCAGAAGGAGCAATCTACTCTGATGGGGGACTGGTTCAGTTTTGCAGAAGATATTAGATGTATAGACAAGTGACTGGAGTTAAATATCATTCTCTGCTTGAGATTAGACCCCAAGTTGGGGATGAATTGTAGTTTCCTAAGTTTTCGTGCAATGAAACAAGACCTGTTGTGTCCCTATGCACTTAAAGTGAATTTTCCATGATAGCCATAGAGTAAAGCTGAAGATATTTCTAATTCTGATTACCAATCAGTACAGCCACTAACAGTTCATTTCAAGAACTAACCTTACTCAGATTCAGTTATGGAATGGTCACAGTGTTTTGAAATACATGTACAGTATGTATAAAAAAGACAGTAGAAACAACAACAAAATTATTTTTGAATGTGCCAGACTTGAACAAGCAGACTAAGAGATCTCTATTTGCTGTTTATTCTCTTTTGCACTTTGCAGAAATATGTCTCTGCAATTTTACCTGAACATTATTTATTGTAAAAATAAAATGTACTATGTAAACGTGAGTTTAACATCATTTGATATGACTTGAGATAAAATACGATAAATATATAAAGAAGATTAACTACAGGACGTCCTATAAAATACAGAATACCTGTTTATTTTGGACAAAGAAAACCAAGGCTCTATTTGAAGAGATGCAATTAAATGCATATATTTAGATTATATTGTGATGCTAATTAGCAATGGTAAGAACCAATTAGGACTAGGGCTACCAAATCACCAGACTACACTGCATATTCACTAGTATACCTTTACTCCTCTACTGTTTTTTGCTGGAAGCAGATAAAAATGAAATGTGTTCTTTTGAAAGTCCATAATGTTGTACATTTTGAGCCAAATCTGGTTCATTGCGCTTTCATAAATTGTCCCACAACAGTTACTGGAACTACTTGTGTGAGAAAGACAGTCTCTGGCTATAGGAAATATATGTGGCTGCTTTAGGTAGCAGTTAAAGAAAAATACAAGAGGCAAAAAACCCTCTTTCGCTTCAAATGGCTGCTGTTTGAATAAGCGAGGTTGGTAATCTGTCATTTGCAAAATGCTAAAAGTGAGATTTTCATTAAACGTACTATGTCAATGCCATGTATTTCTCAACATTACACACCTCATTTATCATTCTGGAATGAGGACCGCGTACCATATGAATGTAGAGTTTGTGAAGGTATCGCCTCACAGCCCTGGAGGCTGATGACCCCTCTTTATCTACACAGCAGGTAAGGCACAAACAGTGGCAATGTGAGCTCTCCCTGCAGTCCCCTGCCAGTGTGCCTGACTGCTAAGCTGGGGGAACAAAGGAAAGATAGCATATGGATAGCAGATTGTAGGAGCGCTGAGAGAGGACTGAGGAAATCTATGTTGGGTGTGTGGCTCTGCCAAAGATCTCTTGTATGACTTTGGCCTTGTCACTTAATCTCCTTCTGTCTCTGTTCCCCTTCGCAAACAGGGAGAAGGCGTCTCTACTCTCCCCCCAGGCTTTGCCTGGAAATCTGTTCAGACCCTGAGTTCTCTTGGACGGTGTGCTTGTGCAGCATGGGGTGGAGTAAGACTGAGCTTCATTGGGTCCTCTAACTGCTGCTATCATCCAGATAATAGGAATTACTATTAACAGAAGAGTAACAAAGAAATCTACGTCTCATTGATAGATTTCACTCATCTTTTCAGGCCATTCAGTCTTTGGCCTCTAGGTGAAGGGTATGAGCAAGGCAGGCAATTAGTGTCAGGAACAGAGCTGTGAATTCTTCTTTTATAGGGTTCCAAATAATGCTGGAAATAGTGGCATTGGTCTTCTCTTTTTTCACCTGTCTCTTAATGCATTTTGAAGACATTTGTGCCAAAATAACATCACAGTGTTTCTGCAATGCACGAACTGAAGTGCTGTGCAAAAGGCTGTATTTTGCTTTACTTTGGTGCTGGAGATGGCTCCCTAAGGGATTCGAAAAAAGCCCACAAAAAATGTTAAGGCCAGGGCAAGGACTATGGTTTCTACATCTCTATTATGCACTGTGCATATTTATGGGGCAGTATAAAGAATAAATAGTAATCCACAAACGCTGCATTCTGTGCCCTTGTCTACCAATTGTGCTGATGCATTACGTGATGTAGCTACTGCTAATGAAACTAGGATCTGATTTTCAGTTTCACCTGAAATGTATGTCTGTTTTGCACCTGCAATTTTGCAAATATAAATAATTTCACGTGTAATTCTTCAGACATAGCCATTGGTGGGTATAACTGATGCCATTCATGGACAGGATTTTTCAGAGGAGCCATAGAAATGGAATTTCAAAATTATCTGGATGCCTAAAGCCTCTGTGGTCCTCTAACTTTCTAAGTATATGACAGTGTATCTTCTCTTCAGACAAAGTGTGGCTGGTCTAGAGGACATCATTTGCACCTGCAGTTGTGCACACGTGCAAAAGAAAAACAGAGAAATAATGAAATCAGAAAGCAAACCCAAGCGCTATTTTTTGCAAGGTTTACTGGACAAACGTGATCGCTTTTATCGCTATTTCTTCCTGTAGAGAGGCAAAGATTGGGGGACTCACTATCAGGGCTTTAACTCTCATTTCCAAAACATCTAGTCAATCGCCGCTACGTGGAGTTCACAGTGAAAGGCTGGCCTTATTCACGTCAGCGGACTAAAATAAGGCCGAGCTCTTTTGGGCGTGAATGGCTGGGCAAGATTGGGTTTTCAACACCCATCCCAAAAGGCTTAGTCTGTCGTGGCTGTCGAATGTGTAAGACTGGAGTGGAGTATCCCAATCTGCTGCCCAGGGAGGTAAAGCAGTTGTCACCTGAAACCCTTCAGGACTTAGAATTTTCTTAATGCTCTGCCTTGTTGTGCGAGCCCATTGAAAGAACACTTCAGAGGGCACCCATTTCTTACTAATGTAAACTTTCTGAGGAGTATCCAAAGATATGACCTCTGGGTGAACCTTTAACCTTCCCCTTAATTATTTGTTTGAAGACAGTGTCGAGTTCTCCCGCTGAGAGCCAAGGCCCATAATGCTTCGCAGCCCCGTGAGCCGGGGTGTGTGTGCAGGGAAGTGGAGAGGGACATAAATAAGGGGACCACCAGATGTAAATAATAAAAGTGGTTGGGGTTTAAATAAAAAACGAAAAAGCAATTTGGTTTCCCTGAAGAGTGGCCTGATTGAAGAAAAGGGGTTAGTAAGACGGAAAGCGTGTGCGTGTGGGGGGATGTTTCTGTTGTCTGTGATTTTTTACAGGCCTAAATAAGCGTTCATTCCATGCTTTAAAACCTTGCCATCTGTATACACCATTAGAAGCTCATAGGAGAAGAGAAAACAGTCTTATCAGGCTTTCCCGTTAATCTCTATTGGCCTTAACTTTAGCTGATAAAAGGCGCACTGGATGGAGGAGGTTCAGGTCAGGCTCCATTTGGTCAGCGCGGTAACGTTACTGGGAAGCAGCTCGGCAAATTAAGTCCTATCGGGGACCTTTGTCTTTGAGGACGGAAACACGCCTTGAAATCACAGCGCTGGGGTAGGAGATGCCTTCGCTGTGCCGCAGTCAGAAGGGAATAAACAAGTACATCGACTGTGTCTGAGTTTTTATTTTAATACCTGAAGTCATGACTAATTCTGAGGCAGGATGACATTTCTGACAACTGAATTATACTTTTCCTAAAGAATAAAGAATGTCTTTTGGATGTAAACAGAGAGATGCAAAAGAGCCCTTTAGTGTTACTTGTAGCATTTATGCATCTGTCTAATGAAATTTCCACAACTGTGATTACGGAAGATGCGATCGAAGGTGTGCTACTGTCTTTTATTATCTGCGGAGGAATTTAACCGGGAGGCGGGAGGGAGGGAGGGAACGGCGACAAAAGGCCTTGCGGAGTTGATGCTATATAAAGGCTAGCAATTTACTAAATGAGCAGATGAACTTAGTTTTCAGTTAACTGACTGAAAGACTTTGCTAGGCGTTGGATCGGGCCCAATGGCAATTATTGGAGGCTGTTTTGGATGATGGGCATGTTAGTATTTCTGAAGAGGATTAAACACTAGTATTCGACTTCATTAGCACTCCTTAAGGGTCACCAGCCGAAAGCCTGAGCTGTGAAATAGCACACAAAACCTGCGCGAAGGCTCCAAAGTGTTCTCAAACACAAAGAGGGGGGACAAAAACAAGCGTGGCTCCTGAGTGATAGAAAATTGCCCTGTTTTGAAAGAAACTCTGTGAATAGGCAAGTTTTTAAAATTATTTTAGGGAAATTAATTTGGCTTAGCTTGTGCTGATGTGGATCGCTGCGCATTAAGCTAATAAGAAATATGCAAGCACTTATTTTTGGATTACCAGCAAAATTAAATCCAGGCTGCACAGCCAACTAACTGCCTTTACTGGCNGGTTTCTAACGAGTTGAGAGGTGCCTGATTTTCGGGCGGGCGGTGGCCTTGCACGGGGTGTCCCCGCTCGGCCGCAGAGGTCGGCCCCAGCTGGCACTGACCTCCAAACGACCCCCGCCTTTACAGGCGCCAACGGCAGGAGTTGCAGAAGAGCAGAAGTCTTTCTGGGCCGGCGCTTATTGCTGCTGCGCTGGTGATAAAACTTCAGACAGCCTAATTGATGGCTTTGCTGACCTAACGATACCTTGTGAAAGCACGGAGTGGCAAAGCCTGGTCCTCATTTATGGCCAGCTGCAAGGGTAGCTGGATCCCTGCGATGGAAAGGGGGAAAAAAAAGGTCTCCCAGCCTGTGAACTTTAACCAGGTTCCGAGCCGCTCGAAGAAGTTAAAGAAACAATTGTCTTTTAACACAAGTTTTCTGTCGCCTTTACTTGTTCAAAGCCTTCTGGCAAATCCAGCTTTAAGCTGGCTAGTAAGATAAGCGTGTTACCGGTTACAATTTCTGAGCACTTAGAGGAAAATCCTTTAAAGTGAAATTATACTCTTTTAAAAAAAGCAACGCGAAGCAAAACACGTTGCCGCACCGGACTAAAATCCTGTCAGTTTTGAAGCGGAGGTGTTCTCAAAACACAGAAGCAAGCTGATGAAAGGACTTCTATTCTTTGTATTCTGTTGCAGGTTTATTAATGCCAGAAGAAGAATAGTACAGCCTATGATTGACCAGTCAAATCGAGCAGGCAAGTTCCAAGTAGTATCTGTATTCAGGTCCCACAGGCGCAAATCCTCATCAAGTTATTCTTCAGGAGTCCCATCACCTGGTAAATAAATGCTCCAACCAGGCATTCTGGGAGATTATTTTTTTTCCTTATGTCCCCAGAATTCCGCTGTAGGAAGCAACTTCGCTAATTGGTGCTAATTGGAGATTTCCCACCCTGACTCTACTGAAACTGCTTTTTATTTTCTCTCTGAATTGGTAATTGGGTACAAGTAGTAGTGCCACAAGCAGTTTGTTTGACTGTGAGCTCTTGAATTACTCATTGCTTGTCTGCATCCAATCAGCAGGACAATCTCATTTTCTTGCTACCCACAACTCCTTGGTGTATGCATTGCTTTCACTTCTGGAAGGCGAGCTGTAAAACTCATTGTATCCATTCATTTGCTTTGACTATTCACAATATGCTACTAATGCGACATGGTACCATACTGCCAGAAAATATTAAAAGATTATTACTTTTGTTTAAGAATGCACCAGATATGTTCCCAGGAAAACATATGATTTTTGTAACAATACCTTTTCCACGTTTCTATTAAGGCACTCGGAACATGTAACTCTTTACACAACAACTGGTGCCGTGTTAATCATTCCACTTTGTAATATGCATTTCCTCGGCATACTAGGGAGTTGTGGTTTCCTGCCATGAGGTTATGGGATAAAACTGTTCTCCATGTGGTGATGACTGTTGTCACTAACAAGGGCTTTAACTTGATGGTGATTTCGCCTGCTGCTTCACTTTAAAGGTTTTTGAAAAGGTTATTAATCCTTTGGGAAACTCTTCCCGTGTAGCATTAAATTTCTTTTTCATTAACAGGTGAAAAAGGGGGAAAACACTAACTCAACTAACCATGCAAAACATTAAGCCAAATACAAAGTGTATATGTAAATAGGAAAAGCCAGGTCCAGACTTTCCCTGCTCGTTCTAGAGTAGGTGAGAGTGGGTTTATACGTTTTATGAAGTTTCAGCATTAAGTAAGTGCCCTGTAT
>VXBL01000027.1:55000-172838 GCA_013400195.1 Aramus guarauna | reverse complement strand
GAGGGAGCGGGAAGCGGAGCCGGAGCCGGAGCCGCGCTGCCCGCTCCCCCGCCGCGGCCCCGCAGTGACCCCAGCCCGGGGCTGCGGAGAGGTGAGAGGTGACGCTGCGAGCCAGAGCAGACCTGGCCCTTTTAAAGCCACAGCTAATCAGTCCTTTGCTAAATTAAAATATAGGAACCAGAGGGGAAGCAATTTCGTTGTAAAGAATTACCATGCGCGCTCCGAGAACGAAAGAGTAGTGAAATGAGGACGGTGCTCTCCGCCACGGAGAGATTTGTCACCCAGGAGCAGTTCGGCTAAGAGAAACTGTAAAATTATACGCACGCTATATAGATCCGACAGATCCACTCGTGTGGGAGATTATGCATCCCACGCACACGCCACAATAAAATAAGGTTACCGAGTTGTTGAAAAACTTCAGCCCCTTCAACTATATAGCGGGATGGTGATTACAGGACGCCATGCACTGCGTCTTTAATTGCCCACCTAGCTAAAGACTCCGAATTTCATGACAACATGGGAAGAAAAGAAAGTGGAAAAAAAGTGATAAATTTTCCTGTCGATTCATTTGTCTTCGATTTCAAGTTATTCTTTGAGCCCTGTAAGAAATAGGGAAAGCACTGGGGTATAGGTGTGAGCGTGAGTGTGTGTGTACGTGTGTGCATATGCACCGTACACATATTCGACATACGTATGTGTGTGTGATGTAAAAGTCCAAGCTGATCACGTGAAGTGGCCCACAAACAGTGGAAAATGGTGACACTTCCATTTTTCCTCTTTAATTAGGAAATATTCCTTGATTGTCTTGGCACCCATTACTTTTTAATAACTCCATAGAATCGGGAGAAGAAGAATAAATGTCTGCTGCAAGTAATCTGCTGTAAAGTAATTATTTTACTAGGTTAATATGCAGTTGCAAGTACAACACAGTAACGGCCATGAATGAGACGCAAAGGGAAAAAAATGAAAAATAAAGACTACTAGGGGAATGATATTTGGCAGTATATATACTTCAATGGGTCGCAGTAAGAAATATCCAGCTTTGATAACACAGCTCTGTTCCAGCTAGATTACAAAGAAACTTTCCTTTTACCATGTGTTTCAGGCAGCAAAATACTGGTTTTAGAAGACTGCGAGCCAGTTTCCTGCTTGCTGATATAATTAATTTAGGTGCGGAGATCTCAGATCCGAGGGAGAAGGAAATGATTGATTTCGCCAGAAAACGTTTCCCTGACGCAGCCCATGAACAGCCGCCACCCAAGGCAGGTGAGCTGCTGCGTGAAACTATTTTTAACTGAACAAAAGACTGAGCAAACATCTGACGTCAGGGAGCAGCATCCCCGGAGGGGGGCGGCGGGCAGCGGTGCGTGGCTGCCGGNCGAAGAGGTGACAAAGAGCAGGTACGGCGCCCGCTGGGGAAGGTCAGCAGCACCGCCCTTGCTGAAGCTGGGCTGCGACCTGTGCCTCAGGTTTAAAAACCGCAGGTTGCTTTTAACCGAGGGGAGTTTGCTGTGTTCACCCGCCAGGCACCCAAAAGCTTCAGGCACTCGGCAAGCGGGCACTGGTCCCGGCAGGCTGGGCGCGGTGGCCGTGCCAGACCAGCACACCCGTGGGCTCGGGGTGACGCCTCAAGCCTCCCGCATCGCCGTGGACCAAACTTCTGCTCTGATGCGAGCGTGAATAAACACGAGAAACGCGGTTCTGGTGGGCTCAGCGGTCAGGAGAAGCGCTGGGCTGGCTGGTCAGCGATACCCACGGGGGTCGTGCAGGCGGCCGTGCCCTGCTAAGCTGCCCCGTTCCGCAGCGGTGGGGTCCCGCGGCCCAGGAGCGCAGGGGGGTCACCCCTCCGGTCCCGGCAGGGAAAGCCCTGACCCTCGCCTCTTTCCAATGACCGTCAACTTTAGAAATCCGCTAGCGGGCCACCTTTTCCCTCGGCTTCAAACACTCATCCTTCGCCTTTCCCGTCCTCGCCCGCCCCCCCCTCTCCCGCAGCCTTCCCTGCAAGCAGCGGGGCTCGGCGGCGGCACCGGGCGGCCTGGCCGGGGGATGCCCCGGGGCTGTGGCCGCCCCGCTCCGGCCGGTGCCTGCGCTCGGCTCTGCCTTACAAGGGCGGCTGCAACCGGGCACCACTGGGGAGGAGGAGGAGGAGGAGGAGGAAGGGCGATCGCCGGGGCGAGGGGGGAGACCTTTCCCGGAGCGGGCGGCGTGCAGTTGCGGAGAGTCGCTGCGAGCACGAAACGCCGCAGACCCCGGGCGACCTGTCAGCTCCGCCGGCCCCCCTCGGCCCCCGGCTCCCCGCCTCGCCTCTCGCCAGAGTCAACACCGAGCTGCGATCCATTTGGGCGATTTAGTTAAAATAAATAAACCCGCGAAGATTCACTGGCGAGCGATGCATCATCGACCCGGAGGTTTATTAAGAGGCTCGTTACAGCCGCGGCTTCAGCCCCCTGCTCCGCCGGAGGTGTGTGTGGGGTGGGAAGGCTGCGGGCAGCCCGGCTCACCCCTGTCCCCTCACACCAGCCCCCCGGCAGGAATCCGGCCCCCCACGCCGGACACCCGCACCCACACCCACCCGGCAAGCCCACGAGGAGTGGGAGGGAGAGGGCAAGCGGCCCACCCGAAGGTTGCTGCAGAGCACTGTTACTCATTTCCCCACATATTTGGGGGAGGGAGAGGAGGGTCGGGAGACATTGTTGTCAGTGGCGATTGTTAACCCAAATAATAATAATAAAGAAAAATCGTTACAGCTGGGTGCTGGCTGAATATGGCAATTACTATTATTGCCAATCACGATTAGAAATAATTATCCTGAAAGCACGGAGGGTTCAGCTGCCAAGGTGTTTTGAATAATCGCTTTGAAATGAACAGCAAAATATTGGGTTCACACACAGGGACGACCGCAAACTTTCAGTTGTAGCAGTCTGTAAAGGAGATCTTACCACGCGTGAGCTCTGGTTTACTTGTGAACCTTCAATTTTTCGTCTATTACAGGTCTGGTGCTGTTTTGTTCCCACACCAGCCTGCGTGGTGACCCTCCCGGAGTGCCTCTCCTACTCTCCACCACGTTCCCTGGACACACCGGATGGCCCAGCACCTTCTCAAGGCAGTGAGAAAGGCCTCTCCATCTTAAATAAAAACGAAGCAAGCAGATTACGAGGGATAACGTGGTCCCGGAGTGAAACTCCGCTCGCTTTTATTTATGTTGCACAGCTCTACACAGGCCCTCTCATTTTAGCTATTTGAAATGATGTGTAACTAGGAGGAGGTCACAGGTGACTGGCAAGTTCAACCTACTTAGCTCAATTATCCAAGTTTCATTTCCAAATTGTGTTCAATTTGATCTTCCTGCCTCCCTCCAAATTATCTTAGAGGGAAAAAAATCAAATGAAAGCAGACAATTTAAGCCAAATCCTGTATACCATTATTTATATGCAAAATCATTTTTGTGATATATACTCCCCTTAATGGCTATGGGATGCCAGATCTTTCCAAGTGGATTTCCAAACCTAGCCATCACATTATTTCAAAGGCAGGCCTATTAGGGACAAAAATAATTATGAACTTTCAGAAGCTTTGTAAAAAAATAAGTTTCTGAATGTTGTCTCTTTAAATTTTACTTAAGTTTTGTTTTTAATTTAAGCCTGGAGGCACAGTAGAGAGATATGCAGAGTCTAATAAGGAGTATGGAAAATAATGTGCTGTAATCCAGTGCTGAGCTATTTCTCCATAAAATATGGATAAGGAATCAATTCATAAGCGCAAATATCTACTAGGACTGAGTTTTAACATAACATTTCACATGAGCGTTCTTACATGCATTATTAAGGAGATAACAAAAGTGCTTCAAATCAAGCTCTATACAGTCACATCTGGAAGTGCTCTTTTCTGTCTAATTTTCATTTTTTTCCCCCTCGAAAAAATGTTAGAAGAAAAACTAGTCTGTCCCCTTGTATATTAACTGTTACCATCAGCTTTTAATCAGCAACATGTATAGTTAGATTTACAGAATCCATTCCATGTTGCCCTTTTAGAGAACAGTAAAATGAAGATAGTATCTTTATTCATTTATAGAATCTGATGTTAAAACCAAACCCACACACAAATAGCATATACGTTGCCTTATGCATATAGACAGGCATGTAGATACATAGACACAACACACTTATACGTGGAAACAAGTCACGACTGTGTGGTGGAAAACATAATAAAAAGTATTTGTGCATTTCACCAGATCCTAAGCCAGATGTTAGCAGATAAGAAGTGGTCTAGGGAAAATGAATTTAAAATCAGATACAGCTAATTTCCGAAGGCAGTGGGACTATAGCAAGCTTTGCTGTACGATGTTTCAACCCTGTCGGTTTTAAAGGAAGCTCTTCAGGCTTTTCAGGCAAATAAAGCATTACCACTAAGCAATGAAGGGTTAATAAACTCCTCACAGGTTGCAAAGAGTTGATACAGGTTTGAGGGTTTTGTTTCGTTTTCTTAATGTATAATTTAATGGAGTTATATTCTGAGGACAAAGATAAAAAAGTTTCTAAGATCTACTATTATTTTTTTTTTTAAATAAATATTGTATTTTTTCCTTTGAATGGAAAGGCAAGCAAAGTATTTTCCAAACAGAAGCAGCAAAGATTTTTTAGAAGAAAAACCATAAGCGTTGTTTTTTTTTAAATACTCTGGAGTTTTCTGAACAACTCTGATGTACTCACATTCTTATCACAACTATTTTCTTTTTACTATTGTAAGTGGATATTCAAGCTAAATTGATGCTTTATGTATATCCTGTCTCAATTTGTAATACACTATTCTCTGTAAGGAGATAATTTGAAAAAAAAAATACAAAAAAGAAGAAGTGATACCACTGACAACAATTTACTTAAATTCACAAACCTTGAAATTGATGCATCTCCTATCAATCATAGTCAGAAGCCACAGTAAAACACATCCAACATTTGTATATCAAAACTAGGACTAAAAAAACACCCTGTTTTGTTCAATTTAAATGTCCTTCAACATGTTGTCATTTTATACGCTGATATTACTGGGGGATTTTTACTATGGGTTAGCTTTCTTCCGTCAAACATATGCAAGACAGTAACCTTGCAAAATTAAAGTGCATGCCATTATACTGCACAGATGTTTGTTCTCACTCAGTTACTGACAATGAAATACTTATTAAATAATAATAAGGAGATATTGACTTCTCTATTCTGTCGATATGAAGATCTGTTGATCTGTGAGGTTAATATTGATGAGGCAGAGTGAAGTAAATGTTTCATCAAGAGGGCAAATAAATCCCAATACTGGCATAAAAAAAAAAAAAAATACCTCCCCCCAACTTGGTACGTACACAGAAACTAATCCTTTCTGTAGTTATTGGGTATATGAGCACCAGTTCGACCTATCAGCGTGAGCAAGCTAATGCTGAAGTAAATCCTTGACACTACTTTCAGGAAACATATTCCAAAAATGTCTATCACAGGTATTTAGAACTAAGCTCAAATGATGCCAGGCACTTCGGGTCTTTAGTCGTGCTGCGTGTTCTGTTGCGAATGGCACTTTAAGTATTACCGGAAGGCTCCACATACAACCTCAATATTCTTCATGTTAAGGGGATTTCTTTTTTGAGCGGGAGAAATGGCGCTTTTTTTTTATTCCTTTTTTTTTAATAGGATGAGCTCTCTGTCAAAATATTATTTTTATTTGTTGTCTCATCAAAACATCACTGAAAGTTCCCTCTCTTACCCTCTGCCACAGAACACAATAGTGTACATGCTTTGAACAATACAAAGAGCCATTTAACTTGATGGGTCTGGCAGAAGAAGCTACTTTCTTGTTCATTATTATCTTTAGATTTTCCTTCATTCTGTTTAAGGGAAGCTCAGAGCTCCCTTTTCTAGAAGAATATTCCATCAGTCAGGTAGGTCTCGTACTTTGACGGCATTATTTCAGCATGTTATTTTTAATGTATGGGGCTTATACATGTAAGCAATCTGTGTAACTTGCTTCCAGGCTTTTGAACAGAAATTAAAAAGATGTGACCTAACATGTAGTGAGACAATAAGAGGCAGTACGTTTTTGGACACAAGTGCCAAAAGATGCACTTGTCCGTTTTCCCCTTTTGATTATTAATTAAGGCCTCGATCCTGCGATTAGATTTACAGGGGCGAAACACACGTGCAAAGCAACTCTCCCCGTAGTATGACTGTCGACAAGGGAAGAGCTCAGTCACGCAGAGCTTACTGACCTAAAAATCAGAACATTACTTCGGCTGCCCTTGCCAGAGACTGCAGCCCGGTTTCCAGGGCAGAAGAGCCCTTTTCACCACCTCCTCCCTCTCGCCGGTCTGTAGCAGGACTGTCGTGCCTCAGCAGGGCAAAGCCAGGCAAGCACACGGCGCTTTCTCTGCATTACTGTGACATCGCGTCGGTAGGACAGCGCGGGAAAAATCACATTATTGCTCTTTGTGCTGCTCCTGTTCTGGAAGTGCGAGGCTGGCCATCTGCTGCTCCTTCCAGGGATCACGTAGGGGTCTAATACGTTTTACTTCGTTGTTTGTAAAATGGGATGACTCTTGTCTGAGAAAGGTAACAACATGTTTCTTTTTCTGACCTCACGCTTTCTTGTCCTTCTCATGTTCTTCTTCCCAGTGCGTGTTCAGCAGAACACTGCTGCTGGGTTTTTTGCCCCTCAGACCCCGATGAAGTTTGAAGACTCCTGTGTCTGCAAATTCCTGCATTTACCCAAATGTCTGTTAAAGGTAGTGAGGGTTTGTGTGCTTGTGTTCTGCCACGCTGACTGCTTTTGACTGGTTTCGAGCTATTTTTATCCTTCTGTATCTTGAGAAACTTTCTTCAGTAGTCATCTGAAGTATTTCCCAATTGCTGCTTGAGGGTGGTAAGATGGCAGAATCTCTGGGAGCGATGTTTTGGTTCACAAGTACTTTGTTTTCTACCATTTGGCTGGATGTTCTTAAAAAATAATCCTTCTAACACAAGTCAGGTAATCCTTGTAATAAAATCATAAGAAAAAGGCACTTTTCAAACTTTTAAACTCACGCTGAGATTTCCTTAAAGTGCGCTAACATTTTCACAAAATATTTATGCAATTTAGAGGCAAAAGGATGCCGCAAATAAGTTGAATACTTTCAGCAATAATTGTACTTGAGAAATATTATTGTATGGCACTATTTCAGTGCATGCCCTTGCAAGTGCAAGGTGTATTCTCTGTGAAGTTCACCTTAACATACCGAGCTCATTCTTCACTGCAGTTTCAAGGCTGGAGACTCTGTACCCATGTTTCTTACCAGGCAATAAAGAAACTGATGGAATAATTGTTCTGCTAGTGAGTTAAGCTGAATAAGAGGAAAAAATCAGTAATGACTAGGGGGGCTCCCATGTCTAGTTATACACTTGGCAAAAGAAATTGCAAGAGGAGGAATGGGCAGCAAACTGTGTAAGCTGAGCACAGATAATTCCCATGCTGTGAAAACCCTTCTGCCTTAAGAACGCTAGCAATGAAAAGGTTACAGGAAAGGAGGTGATAAAAATATCAAAAGAAACCAAAGAGAAATAGGTTTCTTTGCAAGTAGAAAAGCCACTTTCTAATATGGTGGCCTTATACACAAGTACATTTGTCTTCCAGACCCTCTGCTGTTGATTAGAATTCTGATGCCACTGGAGGGGTTACAATTTTGTTGAGTTTCTGGATCTCAGTTTCGCTGTCAAGGGGTCATTCTTTCTGGTAATAAGGTAGCTAGTGGCCCCTGGGAGAGAAGGAAAACAATTGACTCTTGAAAGCAGAAACATATACTGAAGTCTAGAGTAGATTTCTGGCAGTGGACCAGGTCTTTTCTCATAGCATTTGTCATTGTAGCAATGAAAAAATTGTAGGAGTTCTACAGGCGGCCAAAAAAGGAAAACAGAGCACAACAACAACAACAAAAGAGCTAGACGTAATTTATTTTGGAATTATATTTAAGAGCAGGTTGCTTTTTGTTTGTCACACTGTTGGTTCACTTGTTAAAGATGTGGATCCCATTAGATAGAAATATGTTGCTTATTTTAAAGCAAATGATTATCAAATGACTACACTTCAAAACATTTTTTTGCTTTAATTTGAAGTGAAGTCATTTGAGTTTGAAACATATGCCTTTGCTAAATGCAGAATACTTTGTTGCCAAAACCAGACAACTTCATTTTGAGTCCACTGCTTGCAAGCATTGTTGATCCTGGATGTCACTGACAATATGAGTCTTGGCAATAAGTCTTTACAGAGGTCAGTAGTAAAGTTTCTCTTATTACCACTGGGCTTTTTTATTATTATTATTCTATCGGGTCAAAATGGTCTCACCATATAATCATATTCAACCAGAACAAAAGCAATATTGCACTTGATTGGCTTTCGAAGTACTATTCCACTTTGCGCAACCGGATAATGCCATTTCTTAAAAATGCTTTCTCCTGAGATCTGCGTGTAAAGGTTTTCCATGACTTTCTGAAAACTGGCTTCATTATTTCGCAGATTTTGTTACCAGGCTGCTTTTCTTTGTTGTAGTATAAGCATACATAAACTGTGCATGCATACATGCGTGTGCATACCACCGCACAAACACATCACTGGCACTATATGTAATTTGACATGTGATTTATATTATACTTGCAAGATTTTAAAGTGGATTTGAAATTTGTTACAAGCCCCAGCATTGCAGCTGATACACGTGGATTCATCCCATGGTTCAGCTGAAGTGCCCAAATGGGGCTGTAGCTGTTTGAGGCTTCCTCTCTTGTCCATGGAGAAAGGCAGGCACGGACCAAGACACTTCTCCGAGGGTACTTGCCTTTCTTCACTGGCTTTGCAGCAAGCCCAGAGCAAATCTACTCCTAATTTCGAACAAATGACTGAAGCGGACTGCAAGGAATCCTTGCTGAAACATGCAGACAAAGTGCCATGTCTGCTGCTGTCACCTATGGATTTCGGGCTGAAAAAGATCTTCAATTTAGGATCTAAAATACCTCATATAGATAATCATGTGTGAAGTCTTCTGCAGAATAAAACTGAATGAAGCATGGGCTTGATCTTTTTTAATTTTAGTTGTCCGAAAGTCAGATATCTAGTCCATACTGGTCATCGTCTTTTACTCCATAGTCCACTCGTTTAACTCATTTGCCTTACACTTAGATGAAATATGCCAAGGAGGAGGATCCTGAGACAAATGTATGGTAGGTGAGATATGATGGGTAGGGGTGCATTCATCACAGAACAAATTTAGATGCCTACATTAGGAGAGGTGACCTTTGGATTAAAATTTTAGGTGCTTAGGATACCTTTTAAACAGCTAAAGCAAAGCAAAATGAAACCAGATTTTTGCTAAGGGATTTGTGCAACACCATGCAGAAAAGGAGGTATTTTCAGATTTAGGGTGAAAAAAATAGTTCTACTGTCGCCTGGTAAAATCCTGACAACCCTCTGGCTTGTTGCATTAGGTAAAATGGGAAGAACAAAGAACATCTTGAAGAAGCCCTAATCTCACACCACATAGTGTACCGTGCAACAGACTGTGGAAGAGAGAAAGGTGTTACTCCTCAAGTAGTATGAGAAAGGCTGTCTATAAAAACAACTTTTCCTCATGTCTCTATTTAGGCATAAGGAAATTAGTAATAGACATTTTCACTTTAACTTCTCTCTCTATCCCTCTCTGTGTCGTGTCCCATCGCCCCCCCGCCGCCGCCCCTTAGGAAATAGCAGTGGTTTGGTGTATACATCTCAATATCCGAGAGCATGTCAGGTTTATCTCGGTTATCTCTTTCTCAGCACAGCTCATGGCAACTCATTTTCATACAATTATGTTGTCTTATATTTTATTCCATCAAAAAAGCAAATTTAAAAAGTCTCTAGTGTGATTAAAGTAACTAATCTTCATTCATTCTGAAGACCTTTACCCTGCTATTTTTTTGATTAAGAGTAATTGTGATGTCTGATGTTATACTTCTTGTAAGGGTGAACTTCTGTCCCAAGGAGATTCTTTTAACTGGACTTTGTACAGATTTATAATTATATTTATAATTTTGTATCCTATAATGAACCATTTGCTTAAAGAATATGAAAATAACTTTCACATCTTTTAATTCAGAACATCCGTTGTTGAAGGAGTTGAAAGTTTATTTACTCATTAACAAAATATTCTCGACAGGTAACATTAAAACCAGTATCCTACTGTCCAGAATAACACAGTGAGAGAAAACAAAAATCAAATGCTAAGGTTAGCCATAAGATAAACTAACTGGTGGCGTGCTCTATTGTAAGCTGAAGCTCTGTCAGATTGTCAAGAGGAATTAGTTCTTAAGCAAGGTATTTATAGGAACATAAGACTGGAAGGCACCACCAGGGTCACAGAATCATTGTAATAGAAGAGAATTTGTTAAATAACATTCCCACGTGATCCTATGAAAATTTTCCCCCTAGCTTCTCTGAAACTCCCTGCTTGTCCATTTTTACTGTAAAGTTGGCATTCGGCTTTTTGTGACCATAAGATCAAGATTTACTGACCAGACACTGAAGCAATTTAATACCTCTGGGTGCATCGGTTCACCCTGACCTACATCCCAGTTCTAGCTGTTGACTGACTGAGCAAAGAAAGGTGAATACTCCTTCCCCCCTCTCTGAAAATAAAGAAGTGTATCAGATAGAATAAAAGCCCTTCCTGGATATTGCAGCTAATCAAGAAACGCCGTGCAGTAGGATAAATACAATATAAACACAGCACAGATATATGTTTGGTGGACGTAGTATGGATGTAGTTTAAGAACTGAGAGCAAGGGCTGCTCTGCTGTCCTTTTCTCCTATAATGGGACTTTCAAGACTTTCAGGCAGCTGGTGTCCAGATAATTTAGAGATTTTCAGGCAGAATTGCATACAGAAGTGAAGAGGAATCTATTGCAAAGGCCTGAGCAATTGAGGTCTGTGGTGATTCATCCTACTCACAAGGCAGGCAGCTGTTTTCAGCAGAATTTGCAGCTTTTGGGCGGACTTACTGGGCTGGTATCCTTTCTCCTGCAGAGCTATTAAAGTGAGCGGAATTACATATGGGATGAACTTGGCTCTTTAGGTGTGGGAGAAACCATTTCCAGTACTGACATATGGATATTAGCACTTCTTTATGCAGGGCTTACAGACAGGCTTTAGGAATGTTTACAAGGTGGGAAGGACAATGAAAGAACATGTAAAATCATTTCACCCTGATTCATCTTTGGAAGGGACTCTGCATGTGGATCGCTCTCTTTCCAGTTGGCTCTGTCTGCCAGAACCTTTTCTTCCAGTTCTGAACCTCATAGCCCTCCTACCCCAAGGAATTTGGGCTCTGTCCAATGGAGGGCTGGGAAGAATATATACAGTTCCTCCACATTCCCACATGCTTTTCGTCTTGGGGACTAAGGATAACGCTGCTGAAAAGTGCATGTGAACCAAGTAAAAAATTCTGAAGACCTGGTATTAAATAGGGCTCTGGCAAATCCTCCCATTATCCATACATACTGCAGGCGTTGCCCTGAGTCTAGGAACCAAAGCTCTCATTTCTTTCCTGGCAGTCAAAGGAGGGCAACTGTACCTCATCTGCCAAAGAACTTTAAGGAAACTAAGCCATTCGCTCTCATCAGCCACTGTGCCTCTATCCAAGGAGATAATATATAGAATCATAGATTGGTTTGGGTTGGAAGGGACCTCAAAGACCATCTAGTTCCAACCCCCCTGCCATGGGCAGGGAAACCCTCCACTGGACCAGGTTGCCCAAAGCCCCATCCAACCTGGCCTTGAACACTTCCAGGGAGGGGGCATCCACAAGTACTGAGCCAATGTAAAATAAAATAATAAATGGAGCCAAGCACTGTATTTTTATACCCAGTGGACCAACCGCCTTTCAAGGCTGCAGAATTTGAAGAGCGAGAGCAGAATTACACAACTAGTTGAACCAACAGCTCTTTCAGTGATGCAACCATGCAAACAATCCGTTCGTTGGACAGCAGCCACTAGAGGAGCCAACCATGACGTAACACTGCTTCCTAGGTACATTTTGTTTAACGCTTATTTGCTTCTTTCGTCACGGGTTCTCTGCATTCCAGAAGGCTGCTGTAGTGCCGAGGAGGTGTTATCTAAACTTATTTTACACTGTCCCTCTTTATAAATGTGGGGCTTTAGCCATTTCTGTGCCATATATAAAAGAATAGGGTGTGGGAAGCTCCCAGCAGTTAATGATACGAAGGTACAGTGTCAGTCCTCAACCAAAAGTAAGTTTAGCTTTGACATAAAGGTGCAAAATCTTTCACTTCACATCGCAGCAGAATTTGGCCAGACATTCTCAGAATTTTGTCACTGTTAGTCTCAGTGTGAGAGGCATGAAAACCTTTGGGTATATTGGAAGAACTGCAAACCGGCATTCTCTTCTAGCATTCATATCTTCCCGCTGCTACTTCAGTTACTGATTTTCTGCTAATGCATCCTCAGATACTGATGCCAATATACGTGTTGAGAAGAGATGGGTAACTGCTTGGTTTGAGTCTTGGAAATGAAATATCAGGATTGAAACCAGCATGAAAGTGCTTTATTTAATTGTACATGTGCCTAACTATATTGCAGGAAATGGGTAATAAGAGGTGATATTTCTGAAACAGCACCGAGGAGCTTGTGATTTGAGCGATCACCTGTGAGTTAGGGCTCAGAGGTTTTATGTCTCCTTTTGCCACTGACACCTGAATAAACTTGGCTACATCATTAGCCTCTTTTTACACAAATTGTCCCTTAAATGACACTAATCATTACAGTCTTTACACGGTTCCTTCCTGAAACTTAATTCATTAATGTTCATGAAATACAATGAGACAGCCAGGCAAAATGTATTAGGTATGTGAACACTGTATACTGGCTGCTGTACCACGACAATTCCGCAGGGAACTTTTAAAAAAGAAGCAAACTCCTGCATTTCACACACTATTCTGATTCCAAAAATGCTCCCAAGGCCATCTCAGGTAAGAGCAGAGCTCAGGTTTATTTATATTTATATACAGGCACCTACAGATAGGTAAGTGCATAGGAAGTAACAGCCATAAGTATGATTATGGTAACCATTCCCATTAAGAGAGGAAGATAAGAAGGGACAGAATGGTGTCTGACAGCGCAAAAATGCTTGCTCATGACTTTCATTTCCTTCCAAAAGAGTTCATCAGTTTAAAAACTTCACCCTTGCAATTCAACCAAGGTTGCTGAGACCCTCTGTGATATGCTGAGCAAGACCAACTCGTACAAGGCAACGGTGACCGAGGCAGCTTTACTTTATGCATAGAATATAAAATTTACAAAATGAATGTAACTTACAGCTTTGGGAAGTGATTGTGGACCACAGGAATAACATTGCCTTTAAGCTGGTAGGACCTGAAGCTTATTTAGATAACTCCTTTTTATTTCGCTCTCCCTGCTCCCCTATATTCCCTACACTCTTTCCCACTTCTGCCCTGGCATAGGCCTCTTCCTGAAAACAGAAAGTTTTTGAGGACATTAAACATTCTGAAGAGAATTTTCATTAATCTAATTTTAATTAAGAATAAGCAAACCTTTGAGATGCATACGGTGCAAGTAGCAGCTAAAATGTAATATTCGCTTTCCACTAAAAGCAACAGAAGTTGGAACCCAGAAGAGAAACACATCTTGCAGATGGCAGCAATGCCCCCTTAGAATTCCCCCTGAATATATTTATACATTTTCATAACTCCTTGTTCTATCTTGATAGTCTCAAGTTCTACAGCTCCTTTCTCAGAGATATTTTATATCCACTTTCAAGCAGCATGTAGGGACTATGGAATTTCATTCAGCTTGATATGAAGAACCTGTATGGTATCTCTTCTTTTCTATTGTTGCTTTTTTTACCTCCAGATGTTCAACTGCCTATGAGAGTACTCAAGGAAACATAGTTATGCTGTATTCCAATACTGAATCAGTTTAATTGGAAAAATAACAAGTGATGTGCACAGTAAGGGAATTTTAAATTAACTCCCTAGCATATTCATGGTTAAATACAATGGTTTTGCTTTCTAATAGGATATAACACAGTGCTCCTAAGCGATTCTTACTAAAAAAATAGTGAACTTAATACTCATACCAGCGTATTGCAAGGAGCCAAGCTCACATCGCAGAGTGATACCACGGACCAGAGAGGACAGCAGGCTGCACCCTCACCCACTGCAGCCCGATCCCAGCCAGGCTGCTCTTTCGGCAAAGGTGAAGTTCTTACGCTTGTGGAAACGTGCACTAGCAAGAACAACCTGATCTTATGCAGTAACTTGTCATGGCTGATTGATGCTTGGGACTAGCTGGAGTTAGACGGCAGTAAAATTTCTTCTGTGCTAAGCACACCTATGCATATATAGGCACAGTGGAAGCTTATTGCAAAGCTCCTGGAGCTCCTGCCACTGCCTTTGTTGTTCTGCTTACATAGCACAGAAATATGCCGATAAATACCTAGATAGGACAGATGTAAATTTGATGGATGAAGTAGTGTTTTCTCTAATAATCTAGATCGAAATGTTAAATTTTCCTCTGCATTTATCACACACTCCTCTAGCATGTATTGGCAATAGGCTCACTCATCCTTCTAAATGGCTGTAAATAGCTGTCAGGTTCACAGCATCCGGTGGATACAAGCCTTTGCGTATTAGTATTATTGAAAGCAGGTCTGCTGCCTGCTGCTTTTTAACCTTAAAGATTAAAGCATGGAGAAGAGTCTAGTTCAGGAGGTTCCTAAGCTGCAAAAAGTTTGAGGGGCTGTACTGGAAGAACAGGTGCTTTTCCCCCAAAATATAATCTCTTAGCTACTCAGAGAGAGGTTGAACTAAATAGCTCTTTGCTTTGACTGAAGATGACCTTTCTTATGGACTCCCCTTATTCTTAGTTATTACAGCAGCCTTTGGGCCTGATTCTATAAACCGCTAACCCAGAGCAACCTCCCCCAGTAATATCGAGGCAGACAATTAAGCAATTAACACTTGGCTGTTTGCAGCTCTCAGCAGGCCTTGGTTCTTATGGAGAAGGACTTTTACAAGGAAATCTCGTCTCTCCTTGCAGCAGCAGTAAAGAGCCTGGAAGCACAGCAGGCAATTGGCTTTAAAGGTCAAGAGGAAATCCCACCTGTAGCAGAAGTGTAGGTCCACCCTTTGCTTTCCTCCTTTGCATTGAAGAAGCAGTATGGAGAAAACATTTGTCAGGGAAAAAGGGACAGGTGCATCAAGAAATGTTCTTTCAGCTGCCCCTTGCTCTAAGGTGAGCATAGCCTGCAGGGTGTGAGGTGGCAAACCACCATCAGCTGTGATCTGGGATTTGGCTGGAGCATGCACACGCTTTGGTGTGAGGCCCCTGATTTGCTCTTGCTTCTATAAGACTCCTCAAGTGGTGTTTCTGGTTGTGGTTTGGGTAAACCATTTAGATGAGCTACTCTAGTAGTAAGCTAGAGAGGCTGTCTGGGTCAGAGAGGAAGGAAGTCCCTTAGCTGCTGAAGTACTGATGGAAAGAGAAACTCATGTACTGCATGGTACTGTGCTTGGAGGATTCACCAGGTCAGGAAAGGTGAGGAAATCTCTGTGTTGGGCAAATTAAAAGGGGCTTCTCCATTTCTTTTTTGGCTTAAAGTGTATGTTTATATACTGAAAATGAACATGTTTTGCTGTTGCTAATTTGTTCCTTGTGTCTTTGAACTGAGATACCCTATTGAAAGGGCTTGACTTGGAGTGTATTTTTGTATTTCATTGATGCTTTCAGCTTTCTTTTTTTTTTTTCCTAAAGTTTGTAGAAACAATAAACTTGGAATTGGACTGTGGCTTGTGATTTGCAACTCTAATGAAGCCTGGTGGGCACTGCACACAGCTTCATTCTGTGATCATGGTTATTTGGTGACAGCTTCTGGCTTATGATTGTTAATGGGCACTTCCAAGTTCACCAATGGCACTATGCTTTCTAAAGAACCATTTGCTTTCCCAGAATGATCAACAAATCCTTTTGGTTAAATAAAAATCTAGCACAAGCTTACCACAAGACATAAAATCTTATGTCATATTTATATTATTAAGGTACTGCATCTAACAGTGTTTCTGGTTTAGCTAATAGACCAGGTTAATACTTAATATCTGCGATCCTTTTCTTGCAGCATAGTAATACTTTCAAAATAACAATTACAACTTTTTTGGTTATTACAATATAGATGTAGCATTTGGAGAAATTATAAAAATATTTTTTCCTTTTGTTTCCTTTCCCAGAAGAATATTGGAATATTGGAGAGATGGGATTAATAAGCATTAATTGAAACTATACTTAATTTACTTTAGTGGTGTGCATTACATATAATTATTTAGAGAGCACTGAATTTTATATTTATGAAATCAGTCAATATGTATATAGTATATTTATAGTGCTTGGAGTTACATGGAAGATACCTGCTCACCCATTTGAAAAACAGGAGGGAAATAAAATGGAAGAAAAAAATGAATGGAGATGATGGAAGACTTCCAGTAACTCAGCTTTGGAACTGAGTATTCTGGCTGGACATGAAATATATTCTCACTTCCAGCCCTGGGAGTCTCATTTTTTTGTGGCTTTCTATAATGCCAGAACTTAAATTAAAAATTATTCTTTGAGATCTAGTGAAAGCAAGTTTGTTGGTTTTGGCTACCAGTATCTGTAATATGGTCTGTCTTTCCCATTAACACTGACTTGTCCTTCTTCACGTTAAACCCTATGCGGTCTTCTTACTTTGATGGTGCAGTCCATTTTTGTGGAATGTTTTTTGAGCAGAAGCTTTTCAACAGATAAGTTTACAGTCCCAAAGATCATTCAGATGTTCTGTTGCATTATTGCATGCATTTAGTTTTCAGTTTCCAGTTGCATCCAAGTAAAATATCTATACGTTTCTCTGGTGAAAACATCTTGCAATTCCTGAGTAGTGTGTGGATGTATGTAGTGCCTTAGTTTATTTGGGTCTTTCACGAAGATAGCAAAACTGTGTTTTCTTCTGAATTCCTGCTGTTTGCTTGACTTAATTTATTTTTATTTCTTTCTTCACACTGAGCGAAATAACTTTTGTGGGATGATTTTTTGGTCTAAAGATGACTGATCATCCACTTGGGCAGTTGTCCAGATTGCCTGAGTATGGAAGTTTATTAGTCCCCTTGGGTGGAAAACTTGTTTTGGATTCTACAGTGTAAAAGAATAGGTCCTACCTGGATGTTATATGGGTTTATTTGGTTTGGGTAACTTAAGTCTTGGACTGCTCTTGGCTTATTAGCACTTCTGTAACCACGAGGTTTCAACAGCATGTGACTGCTGTCTGTCTGCCACATTCATGTGCTTGGCACAGCGCAACTGGATGACTTTGCTATCCCCAGGTGAGCTGATCAAAGGTAGTTATAGTAAGCAGGAACTTGTTTTGCTTCGGTGTTGCTTTGTGGTTGTTAAAGCACTCAGGCAATGCTTAATATTTTTCAAAGTACATGCTAAGCATTTATGAATCTGTGACCCTTTTACCCTCTCAAGTTAGGTAACCAAAACCTGAAGTACATCCTTCTCTGTTACTATTGAAACTCTGGCCATTGGTTTTAAATTGCCCCTGTGCTTCATTTTTAGGGCTAGTTATAGAAGTGCTAAATATAGGGCAGTGCAAAAGATTCTGGAAAGTCTCTGACAATGACTTAATGGGAGGCTTGAAGGCTTGTATCTAAACATTAGGCTGCTCAGTTAAGCTTCTCAGAGAGGTGGATAGATAGATTGCTTTGGGCAGCCAAGTTTGAGAAGCTTGCCCTACTTCTCTGCTTTTGGAAACACCAGCAAGAAACCGAGCTGTATAAGGTAGCTGAACATCTCATGCTTCAGAGCTGTACACTGCTCAATATGCAAACCGGTGGTGTGGCTGTTACAAGGGTTTCATTTACGTATCTTGTGGTATGAAAAGGAGAGATGTTTTCTTATACAGTGGTCAGGTGCTGTCCTTGATTATTGCTGCTGGAGGGAATAATTGTGTTCAAAGGAAGGCGGTCCTCCTTGCCACACAAACCAGTTGCATATGGGGAAGCACCCACAATAGCCTGTCATCCCGCTCTTGCTTGCGTTTAACTTGGAGATTCATTGAGAGGTTTTGGTATGTATATCAGCTGCTCTGGAGACTGTTACTGCTGCCTGACTCCTTTTCAGTTAGTGGCATAAAAGTCGCTGCCTGGCCACCTGCGTTACCTCGCCAAAATCTTG
The DNA here is from genome assembly GCA_013400195.1 of Aramus guarauna. Lineage (NCBI taxonomy): Eukaryota > Metazoa > Chordata > Aves > Gruiformes > Aramidae > Aramus > Aramus guarauna. The sequence continues at coordinate 154,565 of VXBL01000027.1, read as the reverse complement.
TGTTGGTGTTTGTATAACTCCTACAGAGCAGGTACAGATACCTACTCTAATGCACAGTAGCAACCTTGAGTAATAAAACACTGAAGCAGTATGTTTGTATGGGAAATGGTGTTACATGGAAAGGAAAGCTGTGGGTAATTGTGAACTCTTCAACAAGAAAGCAAGTAGGATTAATGACCAGACAACAGACAGCTCTGCAACCGTCATAACTTTTATGATCATAACTAAATTTATTAAAGTGGCAGTAAAATGTACTAAAGTCACTTTGTGTGGTGGATTTTTTTTTTCTTCCCTCCTCCCAGTTACAACAGTTACCTCCTATCTGCTCTGGACTACATGTTTGTCTTAAACCTTTTTGGCTCAAGATGCATTCAAGAGACTTGGGCATAAAAATGTCATCCATGGTTCTGCTTGTCTGAAAGAAAAAAAAATATTTACATAAAATGAGGATACTGCTGCATCTGCATGCCTTGTTTGTTACGCAAAAGTTTTTGGTGAGCTTGTTTTAATAATTAACTTCGTCTGAAAATCTGAGTTGTTTCTGAAATTGTATTTTGGGGAGAGTCAGAAGAACTGATTAAATCTTATCAGGTGTCTGTGGTAGCTTGATCGAAGACAATTGATAATTATCAAAGTGAGATTAAAAACTAAAGCAGTGAGAAGGAAACCTATACTGCGTAGGGCAACTTGAGAAAAGCCCAATCCCAACCAAATACTGAGGATGGTTTCTCTATATGAAGGAAAGAAGAAGACCCTTGTTCCCCTTCTCCGAAGAGGGCTACTGTTCACCATTGCTAACATGGAGGATGCTTGTGCACCGTGCAACCAGATATTTCTTGCATCTGCAGGGACGAGGAAGAGTTATACTGCTGAACTACTGAACTCCTTAGGGGACAACTTGTCTGCAGAGATAAATTACTGTTCTAAACAGTAGTAAGAAATAAAATCGGTAGGCTTCCTTTTCATTGGTACAATAGGAACTCAGAGGGGCTTTCTCTACCTCTTCTTTTTTTTTTAAGTCAGAAAAGAAATGAAAAAGTCACAAAATAGGACACTGTACAAACACAGAAAATGAGCACATATATATTTTACCCCTTCCTCCCCCCCCAGGGTGTCCCCCCAGTGGCATGTGTCAAGGCATTTCCAAAGCTTGGCTTTAGAGTCTTTCTGAACTCTATTGTACATTAGTCTCTGCACCCATAAATTGACTCTAGGGTCATCCAGGGGATAATTTAGCTTTAAATACAGGGTTGCGCTAATATGTCTGTTGGCCCTCACTCATCCATTTGAATTGGCAGGAGTCCAGCTGGAATAGAGGAGAGGAGCTGTTTAAGGGACCCGTTCTTCATGATGTTACATTATCATATCTCTCGTCCTTCCCAAAGAAAAAGCTAGAATGGGATCTGTGCGATGGGCCAGGCCTCCTCCAGTGGTGGGGAAGTGGATACTGGCTTTATATTAGGATGTAATGTGCAGGGCAGAGTACAGCCCAGACTCTGGCCCAGGGAGAAGAGAGATGTAAAGAAAATAATTTTTATGAAGGCTGCTCAGTCACACGTAACACTCATATCCTAAGTGTTGTGCCAGTTTATTTTTATGAGTCATTTAGAAGAAACATATACTTATCTCCAGTTTAAAGATATGAAGGAGAAAGTAATTTGCTAACAACCATTTCGGGTTATTTGCAGGGACAAGATAAGAAACAAAGAGTAATTTTATTTTGACCCATAAGTAACTCCAACTTTCAGATGTCTCCTGTACCTTCTGAATCAGTAAAGGAATTGCATTATGGGCAGAAGAATGAATATTTTTTGTAATCTGTCTGTAAGATGAATAGGACACCGACTTCTATCAGTTTTCATAGTGAGTAAAAACAATTTTCTGAATATTTGCCTGTTATCTTGTGTGGCAGAGCCTAACTCTGCAAAGACTCTAGTTTCAATGTTTTTTTTTAAATATGCTTATAGACAAAAATGTGCATTTGCTCATTCTTTTATTTAACCAAAGGGAAAAATTGTGTTTATGCGAGCTTATGGCCTGATTTTTTTTTTTTTTTTTAAATTCTAGGTTCCATTGGTTCAAGCATCTGTATAACAGGCTTGTCTGTGCTATACTGCAGAGAAACCTTCCTCTTTGACCTACTGGGTGTTTCTCTTCTGAGGGAGGGAAGGAATTCTTTCCAGGTTAAAAGAGTTCAGTCTCCTCCTGTTGCTGATTGCCTCTGTTGCTTGGTTGAGCCCAATTACATGCAAAAGCTTTTCAGGGGTTCAGCTGGGAAGGAGGCATGTGTGCAAATGAAATCAATAAAATAAGAGGATTTGCATACACTGGAGCAGCACACACGCTACTGCTTTGAAGATTTACCGTGTAAGGTACACTTACTGTTCGGTAGGACATCTGTTGACACTGCTACTTCTATACTACTCCTGCTTAGTTTTCCTGGCTGCCACAGGCATAGGCAAAAGAAAATAGCAGTGCTAACTGTACGTGCATGAGTAATAATAGCCCTTAACAGAACAAGAGTAATTACCTTCATCTGGTTTCTCCTTGCTCTAAAATCGAACAAAATAGAGACCAGTGGCTACATAGCTGATGCATACAGAGGTCCTGTTGCTTTTACTAAATCTGAGGCTAGTTATACAAAAAGTTCTTTTGCTCACAAGCTGAACTTGCATCTTAATGCTGAAAAAAATCCATTACTGATGGGTAGATTTCCTGAGCACACTTGACAGCTTTCAAGCTAGTGGTATTTGGCAGGGCCTTTTAAAGTTATAGGAGATTTATAGCTAAAGAGATTATATAGCAGTGGGTTCAGATCGGATCCCTTTCCCCCAGCTCCTGCACTGGGTAACAATGACAGGAGCTGTCTGTATACCAGAAGGAACAGTTTAAGAGGGGTGGCTGCATTTGGCAGTAGAAGACCCCGTTAGCAGCCGGAAGCATTGGTGCTGAAAAGCAATCGCTGGTGTCAAGAACTTTCCTAGCTAAGCACTGCAGCTGGTGGCAATAAATAGCATTCTAATAAAGGAGGATGTTCAACCCATGACATAAGCGAATACTGTTTCAACCACAAAATGTAATTTATGGTGCTGCATATGTCTGAAATGGATTTTTTCCGATACATTTTAAAATAAAAATGCTAAGATTTCAATGGAGGGAAAGATCTGCATTTTAAATCAAAATGAAATTGAAAGATCAATGAAAAGTGTACTGCTTTTTTAAGTACGCAATGATACATAACATCTTAAGGATGTGCACTGTCACAAAGCACAATTACCTCCATTCCTAAAAATGAAAGATGCTGTTTTCTGACTGTGAATGTTCTCTATATTGCATCAAACCCAATAACTTCCTATGTCAGTGATGATCCCTCCCCCTTCCCCCCCCTTAGACAGAACCATCATCATCTTCTCTCATAAGAATGCCAAAATGTTCATGTAGAAAGTAGCAAATAACAATATACTTGGATTGCATAAACATAATGATTCCTTGAAAAAAAAAAAAAAAAAAAAAGGCGCTCCAGCCTCAGTGAAGAGCAAAAAAGAGGAGCCAATAATAAAGTCATTTGGCTCTTTGGACCTGTTACCTTGTGGAGTCTGCTCCATAGTAAACAAGTTCTTAGTTTTGACATAACCAGTGGTTTACTTGAACACATACAGCTGGTCTCTGATATGTTCTGTTTATGGCACATGTGATTTCTCTTACATAACTACTGTGAAACACAGCAATGTTACATACTGTACCCTCTCCCACGGGGACGCGCAGTGTGGATGTGGTACCAGGAGGAACTCTCCTTTTGAGTTTATTTCTGCTGGCTGGTTTGGGGTTCTCTTGGGTGCGTGGAAGAGAAGGTAGTTTTGTTTTTAGCTGAGCACAGGCTGTCAACTGAATGGATGGGTTGTTCTGAAAGGCGTTTTATACCGGAGTTTTGTTTTGAATCAGGAGGGCTGTATGTGCAAGCATGTAAAAGGAGTAACTGGTCAGGTGTTCCTCAAGATCAAAATCCTTTGTACAGGAATGCAAAGCATAGTATGCACATTTGAAATTCCTTAAGGAAACACATTCTTTGTATTATTCTTTTACATGTGTTTATTCTCTAGTTTTGCTTTTGGAAGAAACAGGCCTGCCTGGTTAAGAGATGGCTGATACCCATTTATCAGCAGTACAGCTCTGTACTCAAGCTGATTCTCACCCTTGCCCCTTCTCCCTCCTCCCGTAGATGGTTTCTGCTGTCATCTAGGAGTTAAAGAGCCAGATTCTCAGCTGGTGCACATCAGCACTGCTATCCTGAAATAAATAGGCATAACTTCACCGGAGTCACTGAAACCGAAGCTCAGACTTGAGGGTTTTGCCGTCCTTGAGTGCAGTGCTTTAAGGCTTATGATACACACTTCTGTGATACTTTGTTATGGTATAAACAAACACCATGCTTCTGATTCAAATTATAATTTCTTTCACTCAGTCATCAACAGAGCTCTGCTTATTTATCCCAGCTGAGAGGATAGCCCAAAGGCTTTTCATGTTGTATGATAAAGTCATGGGCTGTGATTCCAACCGGCCCCTGCACTTCCCCCCCCCCGGCCCCCCCATATAAACAAGGAGGAGACCCTACTACTGCTGGTGCAATTACTTAGATGTGAAACAGTTGTTCAGAGACTTTTGGATTCAAATCAGTGCCACAATGTTTATTCTGCAGAGAAGTGATGTGTCTGCTACGGCTTTAGTCAGTTCACAAAGAAAGCAAGAGTCTGAATTTAGGTATCTGTATGAAGAGTTGGGCAGAAATTTGAGAGTAATTAAAGGATGGAACACCTACCAAAAATGTAGAATTGAATGTTTCCTGTAAACTGTGTGTGCAGCCACAAGACCCTTTGATTCTGACTCTGAGTCTCATTTAAACTCAGGATGGAATCCAGCTGCAAAGCCTGGATCTAGATCTGAATTTCCACAAGTTCAAGGTTGTTGTGATCACCAGAATTTATTTGGTTCCATATCTAATTTAAATGCAGAACTTTTAAGGTAACTTCAATCAGATGTTCTTGGGATCCACTAGAATAATAGTGCGATAAAAGCTGAAATTAAACATATCTGGTATTGTGTAGAGACTTTATTAGTATTCCAGTTTAAGGTTAAAATAGTGCTCTCATACAGTCAGCCTATGTTAATAAATTAAAGCAGAGGAGTTTGCAAATAACTTAAAATCATGGCTTACACATTTTCCAAAGCAAAAGAAGAGAAGCACAGAAAGTTCATCTGAATTCTCAAGGCAGTGCATGTGGTGAACATTACTTTTCTCTTTTTTTTTTTTTTTGTATCAAGGTTAGCTAATGCTTTCTTTTTCTTCACAAATACCATACTGGTAACTGAAGATATCTTCCACATGTGTACAACATCAGGGATAGCAACATCAATGATACAAGGACCTTCTTTAGCTGTGGTGCACAGTAGCAAGGAAACGCAACTGTGTATGTATTCAGGTCTCCACAGTGGCATGTTCTTCTGAAACTGCAAATCACTTCCAATGAAGAAACGTGGCCTGGCAAGAATTGGGAGCTGGAGGAAGAAAAGAATGCAGTATTTAATTAAAATCAAAATATAACCTGAAAAAAACCACCCCAGTTCTTCTAAGTTTAACCTGTAATATTTCATTCAATATGCTGTCTTGATCAAAATTGGCTATAGGAATGGAATAGCTGTCAGTTGTGGCAATTCTTGTTAACAAGAAACAAAAATATCAGTGATTCCCTTATTCTCTTTTGTTACCTGTTTTATTCAGCTCAGCCGGGCTAGTGGTTACCTAGGGAATGTCAGCAATGATAATTCTGATAGAAACTGTCTCATGGGTTTTTTTTGCTGGTGAGAAGACATTTGATAAGAAACTGCCAGGTAAAGGAGAGAGGTCAACAAATGTCCAAAGGCTGCCTTGAGGACTGAGGTTTGGGAGTGCTGTGTTCCTCTCGGCACGGCTGGAACGCCCTGCCCGACTCGGTGGGTTAGCCTCGCGTTGCCTGGCCGCGCGGCTTGCGGGCTATGGGTGGGAGGCTATCTCCTGCCTGGAGACGATCTCCAGGGAAAGCATCTTTACTCAGGGCAGAGAAGGGGGGAAACAGAACAATTTCTAGAGCAATGGGAGCCCACCTGTGAAAGTACTCCAGGACCCTCTTAATACATTCAAAGAGAGCAGGATGGCTACAGCTTCTGAGTGCTCTGGGTTTTAGGCGGCATGTCAGCTGGGGGTGAGTGGTTGCTGAAGGAGGCTTGCAAGGTTCAGCTAATTGTAGTTTACCTGGTGTAATGTTCTCGGTGAGCTAACTGTGCTGTTCTGGCTTTTATTAAAGGAAATTCCTCAATTTGGTTATTTTCAGAAGTTTGAAATGCGGAAGTCAGACTAGATGTGATCTCAGGCCAAGTGAGGGTGTCTCTGGGCAGTTTAAGAACATACTTTTGGGGAGCTGATTTACCCCGAGCTCATGTTTGTCCCACTAGAGCTGAAGCACCTGGTACGTAGGACTGCACAATTCCAAACTGATATTCACCTGTGATCTGTTGCCTCTTTGATCATCAGTTTGTAAGACTTGAAGCCCATTGCTTTTCCTGTTCACTCCTTTTGATTGAAAAATGTGCAGGAGATGACTTACTGCTTTGCAACATAAAAGCCTGTCACTCACTTGTAGCATTCAGCTCTTCCAATTTCTGCTACTGTAGTTGCACTGGTTTCTGCGGTGCTAGACCTGCTTATGCTTGTGTAACAGAACAAATGGGATCCACAGACTTTCAGAGCCTTTAAATGATCACATGATACCCAGAGATGCAGCAATGACTTGAGTGGTCTCCTCTCTGCTTTCCCCAGTCAAGGTCAAAACTGCCACCATTAAGAGCCCCCCCCTCCAGCCCCTCGGGGTGGGGGGGAAGCCACATGAAGCATTCTGGTACTTGTTTAGGTTTTGTGCTCTTTCTTCAAGTTATCTCAAAGAAAAGGCATTGAGGTCTCTCAAATGTGTATATCAGGTGCTGGCAGGACTGAATTTTTCTTTGTGTATCCTGCTTAAGAAAAGAATGACAGCTGATGGATAAATCTAAAGAGGTCTGAAACAGCCATATTGACTGAACTGGATCTTTTGAAGACTTAGATAGTGAGGCTAGATTTTGCTTACCGCTTTTGTATGAAATGAAACTATGAATCACTGTTATGGCCTTTTTTCATCTCCCTCTCAGTAATTTTCTATTTCTTCTTTGGGTTTTAGTAGCATGGAATAGAGCTCCCAAGCTTTCTGGATAGAAGGTTGCATCTTTAAGAACCCAAACTTCAGAGGACTTGCCAAATCTTGCATCAAATATGAAACTTGCAGAAAGAGCATTAAAAAAAATATTTAAACTAAGCAATTAATTTCTTACCATCTGGAAACCCACAAACAATGACAAAAGCAACTCAAAAAATTCACATGCCATTTATAGGCTGACTGCTTCAATACAGAATATTATGCCGCTCGTAGCAACAGATTAATGTGTAACCAGTCATGACTGGCCTTTCAAACATATCAGAACAGACAATCCCATACATAATGGGGAATCTCTATATTATGATTGATGTCCAAGATTTATGATGCTATAACTATTGGTTATGTTGTTTTGACAATGGCAGAATTAACGAACGAGACAGATTTGCCTGTAGTGATGAACTATATCATAAAGAAACATTAATAAAGATAAAACATTTGGAAATTCTTTATGAAAAATAACATTTTTGCTCTTTTCACAAGGAACAAAAGAAGCCAGAAACATGACAGATTTCATCAAGAGAGCTGTTCACAGATTACAAGTAGGTCTGATTTTTGTTTTGCTGTGCTAGACTTCACTTCTCAAACCAAAAAAGAATGAAGCAAGTTTTCAAGCTTATAGTTGTGTGTGGTTGGTTGGCTTTTTTTTTTTTTGCTTATGCAGTGAATGTCGTCTTCCTGCTAATCCTGTTATATCACACAAGAATTGTTTGTTTCTGGGTGAGTTCTTCTGTTCAGCCTTCTGGTGCACTCAGAAAATGCCACACAGGATCCACTGTGATCTTAATGCCTGTCTGTAAAACCAGCAAGGCCTACTCGTGTAACGAGCTATGGCGATAAATCAGGGACTTTGGGGTGTTCAGAACCACATAAATTTGCAGCTGACTGCGTCTCAGTGTATGGTGGCTAGAAAGGTTGAAAGACTGAAAACAAATGCATAGAACAGTAGGAGCTGAGACTGAAAATCCCTTGAATAGTGAAGGAAATTGGCTGCCATATAAAAGGGTACTTCTGGCCCCAATGGCTGTCGTGGAGAGCTACTCAATGCAAAACTTGGAATCCTCCATTTCTGAGTGCCTAAATGCTTTCATTTGCTTAATTTTCATACTGCTTGGAGCTTTCTGGATGAACTCTCTTCATGAACTTCGGGTACTCCAACTCACTAGATGTACCTCATGGTCTGAACGTAAAAATATCTGGCAAGGAATGATAGAGAAATACTGGGTTTAAAAGTTAACATCTCAGAACGGGAGGAATGTGGAAGTGTATAATGGTATACATTGGGCATCAACTAAAAAGGCATGGTCAGAAGACTGAAGTAAACATGAACGTCCATCTTTACCTGGCAAAAATTTGATAGTGATCTCAAGGGTATTTTTTTAATCTATTTTTATCTCATTCCTTTTTTGATGCTACTTTTGTGCTACACTTTTGTAGAGTAAGGTTTATAGACCAGTTTAGCTGGGTGTCCTGGCGGCTGTGAGAGAGTTAATTTTCACCAGAAGCTGGGAGGGCACACAGCCAGGACAACTGACCCAGACTAGCCAAAGGGGTATTCCATATCATATGATGTTGGGCTCAGTATATAAATCTGGCCAGGGAGGAGTTGCTGCTCTGGGACCAGCTGGGCATCAGGTTTGGGCAGTGAGCAAATTGCATCATGTATCGTCTGCTTTGTATGTGCTTTTGTAAGTATTGTTGTTGTTATTTTCCTCTTCCTTTGCTGTCACAGTAAACTGTCCTTATCCAAACTCACAAGTTTTCCCTTTTTCTTCTGATTCTCCTCCCCATCCAAGCCAGGGGGAGGACTGGGCGAGCAGGCACATGGTGCTCAGCTGGTGGCTGGGGCTACGCCACGACACTGGGCTGTGCCATTGAAGAAGCCTATGGAAAATGGATGTCCTGTTGAGGGTCAGGCAAAGACAGATGATTTTATCCCCTAAACTCTCTATTGAGTCTTTCCACTTAACTTTTATAATGTAAAAAATATACACTGGTTACAGAAACATCTGTTTCTTCAGAAACATTAGGTAGCTGAGCATGTGAAGAAAGGCTTCTCTATATTGCCAGTGAGATGAAAAGTCAATCTATTTGTCTTCTCTTTTGTTAGCTTTTATCTTGGGTTTCTGCTATTCTAATCTTAAAAGTCAGATCCAAAGGAATTAATTTAGATGCCTAAACTCGGAACACCATTCCTGCAGATCCTGATTCCAGCACCTCATTTCCCAGTTGTCCGGGGCAAACAAGACCTCAGCTTTTGACCCCAGAATTCCCCAGAAGCCTGAAGTTCTGCTGCTCCCCATGCCCTGGAGCACCTTGGTTGTACCACCATCACCTTGTCACCTTGTTCAGGCTTTTTTTCCTGGCTAGGATCCAGAAGTTAGGGAAACTTCTCTGTGGGGTTTCAACTGTATGTTAATCTAAAAGCAAAACCTACATATGGTGAGTCAATCAATCTCTACTTGAAGTGCAGTGATAGCAACTTTTTTCTTTATAGAACACATATGGGAGGAGAGTGAGTTGCTGTCCCCCTCTTATACAATTGCATTTTGGTAATTGCATTTCGTATGAGGGATAGATTTAGATTGACTGAAGACATTTGAAATAATACTGTGGTGCTCATTCTTGTTCCCACTTTCTGGCCCATGAAGCTTGAGTTCTTTCTGCATCAGAATGACTGTGACAGATGAGAGTGGAGACTGTTAATTGTGCCCACAGGTTTGGACTCCCACTTGTGTCTTTCTGATCCCAAGAAGGTGCTGTAACCACCTGCCTTTCCACGCAAGTGTATGAGAGAAGGCTCTCTGTCTTCTGTACTTCAGAAGAATTCTCTACATCTATTTATTGGGAAAGCATTTGTAGGCAATTACATTTAAGGCTTTGGATTGTAAGTAGGTGGAGACACTGCTATGTTCTTAACAAAGGCTCCTGCTTCAGGGTAAAAAAAAAAAATAATAATTTTTTTTGCATCTAGTTCTCCCCAGTTGGTTCCTGCTGCCATAGGTGACTGTTCAGTCCAGAGGTGGTTTCAAATGCACCTTCTGAGGTGGATAGCTCCTTCAGTGAACAACAGAGAGCTGATGACCCTAAATAAGGATTTCAAATTTCTTTCCTTAGAGCAGTTAAGCTGTGTAACACATGGTTGCAGCACCTGCTTGGTGCTTTTGTGAGCTCAACAGCATTTCACACTATGGACTTCTTAGCTTTGCAGAGTTGGTAAAACCTGCTTTATGTACCAGTATGCATCCCTGACCAAAGCTCTTTCTGTTGGGGACTGCTCCAAGTGCTCTGCTAACAGTAAACATCCCACTAGGATTCTGCCTTACTATCTACTACATCTCCTGCTAAGTAATAGTCTCTATATAAGTCAGCTTTACACCTGAACAAATCAAATATACAACTGAGTTGCTTCTCCTTGATTGAGAGCATCTATGTAACTATGCCTATGCTCTTAGATAAAAATAAATAAAAAAAATACAGCTGCATTTCATTTCAAATTGAAGTCTTTTATAAAGCTAGATAGGGATTTTCAAGAGCATTTGGCAATTGGCTTAACTTAGATTCCTGTGAAATAATTGGTAAGTGATGTCTAGAGGCAATGAGCTAAGCTATTGCTGACTGCGCTAGAAAAATCCCACTCACGATTTCTCAATTTATTTCTTGGAAGATATGACAGCAAGGTATCTCTTGTAGGTTGTAGTATATGGACTGTCACGCAGTGCTTAGAAACTGTAGTGCCTGTCTTTCTAAGTTAAGTAGTTAATATCCTCCCCTGAACGTCAGTGGTAGGGCTAAATCACTTCTAAGAGCTACGTATAAGACTTTTTAGAGCTGAGATTAGCCTAAAACATTTAAATTGCTAATTTCTGCTGCTAACAGTACTGGATTTCATGGGGCAATTGAAGATACAAACGTGTGTGCTGACTTTTTGCTGACTTCAGATTCAGTATATAGCAACCACGCTTTGCCTTGCTTTGGAGAAAATTTAGTCTTGAGTACACAACAATAACAAAAGTACACTGCAAATATTTTGGTTTGTGCAGCATAAGATTGCCTTCGAATGTTATGTGAGAAACCAAACCAACCAAAAAACCCAATCCCAAACACAAACACATGTTAAATCAAAAAAGGAAAACACTGGAGTATAGCACAGCTATACATGAGACTTAGAAACTGAGGTACTGTCCCTGTGTTTTACTCTAGTGTAGTCTTTGGCAAGAAAATTAATTTTAATGCCTTGGTTTACCCGTGTCAGAGGTGCAGCGGGAAAACAAGTATCTTACAAAGTATTGTTAGATTAGTTGTCTCAGAATAATAGTTCACCAACACTTGCACAATACTAGAAGAACAAATGCTGATGTTCACGGACTTCTCAGCATGAGATTTGTATATGTGGAAGAATCCAAGTCTGTTTTCCAGTCAGAGGCAGGTTTTTAGTTATTGCTGTAACAGGACTATTTTTAGAATCGTATTGGGCTGCTTTTGTTTGCTGTGATCCCTTCCTGCCTCGTTACTGTAGTCCACCTGCTCCAGTAAACTTCAAAGTTAAAAACCTTCCCAAGTGTGTAAGACATTAAGATGCACACCTGCAGCACCCTGCTATTACTAATTCTGCTATTCCCAATTCGAGCAGGCGAGCTGTCCGAGGCATCTTCACAAAGTTTCTAGTTTTGTACACGTCTTCATGATGGAAGTTCTTTTCTCTTAAGCTACTCAGCACGACTAAATTGTCGCCGGGTCTCAGATGAGGTAACGAGATACTTCATTTCATACAAAATGGTTTTGTACTTCAAGCTATAACTTTTGATTGAAGTTTTTAAAAGATTGTCCCGGATGGAATTGCTGTTAGGGCCAAAGGCTGTCTCCCTGCATTGACAACAGAGGATGCTGAAGTAGGGCATCATACAGCAGTTGTGGAATACACCAGTGATGTGTTCCCGGTGGTACAGCCAGGAAAGCTTGCTGCATCCATACAGCTTCAGTTGCATTCCTTAAGTTTTACTTCTCTGAGTAAGAGTTTAGCATAAATTCACCACATAAATCCCAGCTTGCTCTCCCTGATTAATCTGGAACCTGAGGGGAGCATTATCTCTGGTGGGTTTTTTTATCTCTTTATTACCATGCTTGCTGGGCTTTTTGTCTTGCCACCTGATTAGCCAGAGATACACCAGATTTAGAGACAAATCTGATCTTGCAGTTCAGAGGTTCCTGAAGTCATCCCGCCTGACCTATTTCTGTGACAAATCTGCTAATTTCACAACTAGAAAAGCCAGATCTAATAGTTCACTACAGGTTCTAATAGTCCAATTCTCATCTTCCCACTTTACACGTTATGCTAGAAGCAGAAGTCCTCCTGGCTGCCTTTGGTATGAACTGCATCTTTGTAACTCCATCATACTCAGACCATGCAATCAATGACAGTCTTATGAATCTGGAGGTATCATGTGAACAGACTTTCTGATGAAACTACCAGGCTGTGTCTGTCTTGGTCTCCTAGTGTTCATGGCTTCCCCCCACCCCTTTCTTTAAGTACCTAAATTTTTTTCCTCCTTTCTTTCCTTTGCTATAATTAGGAGATTAAGAGCATTCACAACCCACAACAAATAAGCCAAGCAAAAATATCCAACTGCCAAAACAAGCACACTTAAAATCCCTCAGTGGCACAGCTGACACTTAGGGAGCAAGGGAAGTAAAGCATCGTTGTATTGCTATTTTATTATAGCTGTATTCATCAGGAGGTTCAAATGTTTGTCTTAACCTCTATCTTATAAACTCTAAGTGGTTAGTTCATTGTAAGGAAGAGTGAAATATGGAGACGGGTTGATAAAGTGCATTACAAGACAGTTGCATTTCCCTTCGTGCCTTGGTTCAGGTGCATCTTGTTTAGCTTTCCTAAGTTTAGAAATATGGAAGAATGACTGGTCTGTGTCTCGCATGCAGCCAGCATCAGCACTCATTCACTTATTTGAAAATTGTTCAGCATTTTTGTGATCTGATGAGATTTATGTTTTGAGCTGGTTCAGTGGCTCAAGGTACGTATTTTAAAACACGAACAAAATAATGTTACAGTGTGCTATATATCAGCCAGTGAACAGTTCTGGAACAAATCAGTTACCTCTCTGAAAGCTGTGGTGAGTTTTTTCTTTTGTTGACTGAATCCAAATAGTACTTTATGCTCCCTTTTCACTAAATGAACAATGGCACACAGAGGTAATTTTATCAGCTCAAAGATACCTCTTATTTCATGACAAACCTGTGTACCTTCAGTGTGCTCATCTGCCATAGAGCATGCTTTGTGCCACTCAAATACATCTAAAAGTTGCCAATACTCTTGCGGTACCTGTATCACGGTATTTTTGGCAGAGGCTATATACAAAGAAGAGAAATCTATCAGCTCTGTTTTTCTTCTCCAAGCATTGACTTTTATATTGCATCACCATGGCTTTAATAATTGTAAATCGGCAAATACATAAATGTTTTTAAGTCGCTGAAGGAGTGCTGATTTACAGCACAGGAGAAGACCTGGCTCCATGACTTGAACAGATAAACGGAATTGAGGGCGTTTCTGACAAAGGTATTATTCCATCATGTGGGTGAATAGAACCTTCCAAAGTGAAGAACAATGCAAAGATTAAACAAACTAGACAAAGAAACAATTATTTTAAAATATCTTCATTTTTAGCACATTGGCAAATGGAATGCATCTAGCTAAGTGTATGAGTCTCACAAGCTGCCTCTCAATCTGGACCTGCGGAGCTGAGAGAAAGCACCGCAGCGAGGAGGAGCGAGACACTGCGAAATCAGAGTGAAACTGCAGACGATGGGAACACGTTGTAAAACTCCTTTCTGACTCTAAGCCAGTGTGGCAAACTCCTTGCTCTGCTAAGGTCAGTACTAATCCTATTGCTGATTCAATGCTGTAGACCCAGATGCAAACCCCAAGTAAATCTATTAAAACAGAGTTATAGTTTGGTGGTTCTGTCACTGGACTGTCAAGGCTTGCATCCAAACCTGGGATTTCATCCTTACGATGGGTCCTTTCCTTTGTTTTTCCCTGCTCCTGGTTTGTATCAGATACGCCTCGCCAAAGAATTCAGGAAAATACTTTGGTATCTTTGAAGGAAATATGAGGCCAAGAAATCAGAAAATGCTTTGCTGCTTAGCTGTTAGTATTTATAAAACCAGGAAGCCATCACTTACGGGCTTGCCATACACGGGCTAAATAGAGGAAGTTGTGTTTTAACATTGTTAGTGGATCAGGGGGAAGCACAGTAACGCGTTTGACTGGCTAACATATTTAAAAGCACAACTTGTGTACATTAGAGCTTTAAGGTGTCACTGTTGTAACCACACTGGCTACTATGCCTCTCAGAACTTTTTTTTTTTTTTAAATCCTAGACAAAAAAATGTGGAAATAAGGGAGATTTAACAAATTGAATCAGATGAGAAAAACCAGTTAAAATTGCAGAAAAGAAAGAATAATGGAAAAACCGCATTAATGACACTGGCAACAAACAAAAAAAAGCAAGTATCCTAGATACAACCGGCAGAGAACATTGAGAGAGCAAAGTTGCTTTTGATGTAAAAGCCAGCGCCTTTTACTGAATGCAACGTAGCAGAAGAAACCTTGTTCCCCTCTCTGGGTGGTAAGAGGACACCTAAGAATTGACCCAGCAAGTTGGGGGCTTCTTGAGAGGGTCTTGCAAGCCAGGACTGGGCAAAGCACAACTGCCTTTGGAGTCTCTGGTGAGAGTGAGGTTTCCATCTGTTGTCCTTCAGCAGGCTGCAGGTTCAATCTCTTCATAGGCAGCCCCTATGCTACAAGAACAACTTTGGGCAGGCTTGGCACGTGAGAGAGGGAGGCTCTTCATGAAGCGAGCAGAGCTTTGGATTAGGTACGCAATTCTGAAAGGAGACATGGACAGCAACAAACAGTGTAGGAGGGAAGAATGTAGAAAAGGTAACAAGAAGCGTAGTCTAGCACACATTTTTAGGAAAACAGAATTAGAACCAAAGTGTGTATGAAAAATTTTGAGGTGAAAAAAAGCCTACAGAGCAAGCGTGAAGCAGTTTCATTAGTGAAAGAGCACTGGGAAATGTAAAGCAATTCTGAACTCATTGTTTAAGAACAAGAACTTATTTTTCTACTTAGTGCTCACTGTACTAGCACTCGCCATCCTTGTGCCACAGCACATGCAGCTGCAAAAGGGACATTGTGTAATTATTAGTAAAAGTCACTTTAACTTTTAAAGAGGATGCTCCAGAAAGTAGGCATGAAACCTTACCACCTCCCCTACTGTGGAAAACCTAGCTCGTTAACATGACACGACCTCAGCACAAGACCAATAAGGCTGAATAAAATACAGTCCCCGTACAAGAGTAAGAGGGTAAATGCTCGGCCATCAGCATGATACTGCTGAACACAGATGCCCTGTCTCTGATCTAACCTAGCGATGCAGTGACGTAGGGTAGGATAAGAAACCAGAAGCAGACCCATAGCCCCATCTGGGGCAGAGATGAGGCAGTATGAGACAAAGCCAACTGAGTCTGCTTTCTGGGCCTTCATGACAGAGCTCTCACAAACTGACCACTTGGCATAAGTAAGTTCTTATGCCCGAGTAACTGAAGAATGAAGGAAAAAGGTGTGCAGCTTGTGAAATGGGGAGACTGCAAATTATACACCGAAGCCTACCTATAACAAGTGATAACATATTTTCCCTCTAAATAGACTCTTCAATGTTACTTGTTAGCTGGAAAAGTATCTCATCTGGGATGTAATTAAAACTCCCCATTGTTGCTCAAACGTTAGATACTCAAAGCTAATACTAACTAGAGACAAAGAAGAAAATTATCTATCTCTGGTCAAGGAGCATAAAACAGTTATGCATAGCAGTAAGGGATGGGATTGTTTCAAGCTCCATACAGCATGGATTGGGTAAATGGGAGACAAAAGTAAATCTATGACACTTCTTATCTTGCATTCCTACAACACATCCGTGTGTCATGCCAGAAAATGTTGCTGAGTTTCCAGGGGCTGTGGGTTGCTGGAGTGCAAACAACTCGTACGATTCTTACCCTCTTTGGCTGCTTGCAGCAAACCTTACAGAACATTTGCGGTGGAGTGAAAGCACAGGAAAACTTGTGCTGACTGGAGCCTCCAACTTCTTGGCACACCAGTATGAGCTCATAAGTATAGCCAAGTAACTGGGCTAGTGATAACAGAATTGTTTAGAGAATCAAGTCAACTGTGAGAATTGAGAGTTCAGATCTTCATGGCAAATGCACACCTAAGCAAAAGAACTTGTTGCTGCGCACTCTACTTAGCAGGCTCTTTCCTACTATGTATTTTGTTTAACTAAATGTTTATTTCTCAAACTGAGTTCTAAGCCGCAGGTCTCTGATTGTGAAGATTGGTGTGAGGAGTTTTATGAGCATATCCTATGATGGATATATCCCATTAGTGTTATATTTTATTGGTGACAGCTAACCATCAAACTCATCCATGTAATAACTTGCAACATTGAATATTTTAACTTATTGACTTCAGTCAGATTACACATGTACAAAAGTCTGTGAATCACACCAAGTATTTAAGTATTTCCAAAGGGTGAGATCAGAATTCAAACTAAACAGATCACAGAAGTAGTTTGAAGTCAGCAAGTTAAAACTCTAAAAATGCACTACTAAGTAGTATGTGCAAGAAGGAAAACAATAATAGGATGAAAAATTGATGACTTTGGGCTGAACCTGGATGTGGGCATTATAAAGGTGAAGCCACCAACTTGTTATTGAGGGAACATATTTGCAGGGATCTTGTAAGTAAGGTACTGTGTTTCTAAAATTAGAACAAAATAACATAGACAAACTGGAAGGGACAAGTGTCAAGTAACAAATATGATCATAAAGTTCAAAACTTTCTACAAAAAATGTTGGAAGAGTTTGTGGTGTTTAGTTGAGAAAACAATATTCAAATATGGAAAAGGTCAGAAAAAGAAGGCAGAGACCAGATTGATTCTCTATATTCATTTATACGTGGATGAGATGTAACAGGCTGCTTATAGCAAAAAAAGATTTAGGTAAGACATTGGAAAATCTTTGACTAACTAAAGATGGGTAGTGGAATGGATTCCCATAATCTTTCTAAGCATCTCCGTCACTGGAGTTTTTTTAAGAATAGATTAGACAGACATGTAAGCTGATCTGTATAGACATTCTTGCCTCAGAGGAAGGATGAAAATGTATGTCTTGAGACCCAAATGCACCTACACTTTTGCTTTTTTTTTTTATGATGTGTAGCCAGACTATTTTTTTTAAATGTATTTCATCATTTGTATGTAATGCAATGCCAAACACATTAAAATGAGGCTGCTTAAAGTCTGTATGGATACAAATGGATTAAACTAATTTTTATGTTTTTCTGCTCATCGTGGAGCTATCATGCTGAGGCAGAATACAAAATGGAGTGTGGAATGAACGCTCATTATGGAAAAGCAGAAAAAAATTAATCCAATATATCCATTTGTAATGGAAAATATTTTCTGGTAATAAAGCTTGCATTTCCACACTACTCTTCCACTGAGAGGTTCAAAGTTCTTTCAGAAATGTTCTTAGCACCCCTGAGGCACTTTGAGACGAGGCCGCATCTGTGCAGCTTCACATTGGAGAGGGAAGCCCCAAAATGTCCAGTTCAAGTTCTAAAACCTGCTGGCTCTCAGCAGAGCTGGGCCTGACCTCCTCCAGGTGCAGCTCATCCCCTCTTCTGTGTCATGCTCTCTCAGCGTCACTGTCACTTGTCAACTTGCAGAAATGTCTCTGTGCTTTCATCAACACTTGAACACCATGGGGTACCATCCTGTACGACAGGGATTAAGTATCAAGTTCCTGCCCTTTCCTAAAGAACTCGACCGACACACCTACAAAGAGCAAACAACTAATAGGAACTTCTGTAACAGAAAGGTTAGTTAGTATTTTTTAATAGCAAAAAATAATTATATGTGTATATTATATGTTTATATATATATAAGAATCCCCTATCGATAATATTAAATGAATAATATATTGCATGTTTGTGTCTTTATGCTACAGTCATATACTCTGGAAACCTGAATTTGCATCAGGTTCGTAACCTTGACTTGTTACTTGTTTCAGTATTTTCAAAAATAATTATTTAATATTGTTATCGCTTGACCATTTTACACGTAACGATGAATACTTGGGCCATGCAAACAGTAATTGCTGTGTGAATGAATACTTCTCCACGTTCATGTTATTTTCATTCTGCAAGTTCTCCAAGGTAAATACATTCTAGTAAATCTGTCTGTTTATAGTCAGCTGGACATCAAGATAAATCTGTTAAACGTCTGTATCAAAGAACGTGTTTGCCTGGCATGAGGTGGTTTCATTTCGTATGAAAACTTTAACTTAGCATTAATGTGCCTTGTACTGCCTTTCAACACCGCGCTTTGTGGTATTGCTGTTAGAGGCAACAGTAAGAAGTATTTATGCAATATAGGGAAAACCCCTCCAAACTAACTCTCTCGTAATGAGAATAACCTTAGCCAAGGATATTTCTCTGAGAATTAATAACTAGCTGGGGTTAATGGTCACTGGCTTCACCTTAGGCCCTCAATTAATCCCTGAACCTCGATTGTTATTACCTAATTGACTTAAGTTTCATTCCATTTTAGCATTTCAAAGTGATCTTCCTAAAATCACACTGACAGAGTAACGCGGTCTCTGTAGATGTGCACTGACATGGTTTCAATATTGTTACTTTGGCTCCATACACTTGCATTGACATTTCATTTTGTTTTGACATCGCAGTGCCACATCTATGGATCCGTGCAGATGACATGCGATTGTTCAGATTAGGTGAAAGCCTGTCCAGGAGCGAGGGCAGGCTAACATCTTACACAGGGACAGGATGCCAGCTAAAAGCTACTAACCACAATCACCATCATCATTGTGAACGATTGTTATCATTGCGAAGATGATTTGGATGTTTGCAAAGGCAAGAAAGATAAAATTTCACTTGGAATTTTGCTGGTCTTCTTAAAAAAAGACCCCAACCAAACAAAAATCTTGTCACCCAGATCAGCTTAAAAACCTAGCCTGAAAAATGCAGCAGGTAATGTATTTAAAAAGAGTTATTTTGATATTACCATTTCATGCTGATTTGAGGCGGCAAATAAAGTATGCAAATCTCGTGTGTTCCAATAACATAATATCAATGCAAGTAAGTGAATACTGTAAGATGCAACTCTAAATCAAGAAATCCTTATAAAAATAGGGCATCAAAATGAAGTCTTTTCATGATGTGGAAAAGTTTTCAAGAAGTCTTTTGAAGCTCTTTGATCCAGCTCTGAAATAATTTGGGTAGATTACTATTGTACGAAACCCATAATTTATAGTAGCTGACCTAAGCTGCTCTTTGTATAACAGCCATATATGAAACAATAGCAGGAAAGTGAAAAACACAAGGGGAACTAAAACTGCTCTGTTTATTATTTAGCTCATAATTACATCTTCCTTATTTAATCTTTTGAATCCTGGCATGTTCTTAATAATACAGGTTCAAATAATATTTACTATACACAGGAGAGTTAGTTTTGAGTAACGCATTTAGACTATCCAAACTTTGTGTAACTTGTGACCTTTCCCTAACCTAAGCGAGGTCTATTTTATACAGATCATACTAGATAGACGATTTCTCTATAAATGGTGAAGTTGCTGCCAAGCTCCCATTGTTAGCTAGTTCATTTTTCAACAGGCACACTTCAGGTTCCTATCACGCCACTCTAAAGAGCAAGCCCTTGAGGTTTCTTCTTTTGTCAACGTAATAAAATGGTTATTTCTGAATAACCTGCAAATTCGCAACAAATGGCCCTTTGTGACTTAGAACAACGTGATAGGAGGAATTGGGTTTTTTTTTGTTTTGTTTTTTGCAGGCTGCCTCCTATTTTATTCCACAATATTAAATTAATACTCAAGCAGCATTTGTCTTCACATATTTATAATCTCATCCTCAAAATAACTGTTATTCTTGCTTGGTATTCACCATATAACTGCAGAGGCTCCCTTCAGCAGCTATCTAGTGAGACTATGTCCGCTGAAGTAAAAGGAAGAATCGAGTTCAGTTCTGCGTACATTTATTGACCCTTGAGGAGTCGTAATCAACTTTGGTAAATGAGAACAACCTGTAGGATGTACAAGCTCTTGCCAGAACGACTGTGCTTTGAAAACGGGGAGCTAGCTATCTTTTCCCTTCTGAGCCAAGTAGGTTTTGGCACAGGAGGAAAGCTAGACCTTTGACTTCAACAGATCTTCTTGCAGAAGTGCTGCACAAGCAAGGCATGAACTTGCAGAAAGCAAGTCTCCTTAATGAAAGGGACTGCTGTAACAGCTAAATTCTTAATATTGGCTCTGCCTATTTTCTAGCAGCACAGATGCACTCTTAACTTAGTCCTTTGTGCAACTCTACTCTCAATACAGGAGCAATTATACCCCACGAGTGCGGCAGACCCTGTGAACATTCCCAGCCCGCAGAAACGACCTGTATTTCAAAGCAAGAGAAGGAAGAAGAGCTTCACAACGCTCTTCTGTTACAATGCAGTGTGGAAACTGGAGGACAATCTGCCTGGTACCTGAAGCTGCTATTTAAATTAGAGTAAGAGCAAAACTGCTTGAGATGGTGGGCCAGCTCAGATGCATGCAGAACTGGAAACGGCACTCTTCAGATGTGGTATCAGAAACAGAAGCAGGCAGTAGAAAGTGTAGGACAGATGTTTCAACAGTTGTTGCAACAAGGGCAAATGGGAGGATACTGAATAAATAAATGTGTAATGGTTACAAAAGATGGAAAAATAAAAGGGGAGGATTTAAAGGCAAATGGAAAGAGCCACGAATAGTCTTCTGTAGTAGTCTAGATGGTGGAGAAATCCAAAAGCAAATACCAGGAAAGAATGAGTTTTTGAATGATGAATATAACAAAACAGGATGCAATACTTTCATGAACTATCAGTACTATTAATGTGGTAAAATAGTAATGGAGTAAGCACAGTAAGACATTTGGTCCTTTTTCTTAAGCTTTAGATCAGAGGTTTTATTCTGTTCTGAGATGGCTTTAGGGAAAGAATATTAAACTCACTCATGTGTCCCCAGAATATAGGAATGGTTAAAAAAAAAAGTTTTCTTTTTATACTA
This sequence comes from Aramus guarauna, assembly GCA_013400195.1. NCBI lineage: Eukaryota > Metazoa > Chordata > Aves > Gruiformes > Aramidae > Aramus > Aramus guarauna. Next base: position 133,086 of record VXBL01000027.1, on the reverse strand, counting down.
GAGTGTGACCTAGCATTGTGCTGTTCCTCCTATACAAGGAAGTTTTACTTCCCTGTTCAACACAATTACATCAATTCCTAAAGCTCAGAACAGGCCTTATTACGGCGCTTGTAGGAGCAGATGCTTGGCAAGTCTATATATGCCAGTGAGAACATCATTCAGTTTTATGCACACTTCTGTTTTCTGGCTAGGCATAATTCATTAGCACACTCTACAAAATACTCCATAAAACTGGATTTGCCTTTAATGTTAAGGTTCTAATGACTACAGCGTTGTTTAAGAAAACAAAACCAATGAACAACCCACAAACAAACAGTAGTCTCTCCTCTTTAATATTAAAGTTGATGTTCACATCTGATAAACAGAGAAAATACATCAATGAGGGTTTTTTGCAAGGTACAAGTAGGAATAACAAAGTAGTCTTAATTTTTTTAAATGTTCTGCTTCCAACATTTAAGATAGTGACACAGCATCATTCTTGTGGTGGCAAAGCTTATTCGATAGCATGTAATGAAATTAGTACAGTATTTACACGTTTGTGGCTTACTTCATCCTTATTCTAATACAAAGATTCTTAAAGGGGTAATATACAAAGATGAGGTCAAAGCTTTGATTAAAGACAGCTGTACTGCTTTCCAACCTGTTATGTCACAGCATTAGGTAGAGGAATAAATAAACAAATACAAGCCTAACCTGATTTATCTGTGTGTCCCCACATAAATTTGTTTAATGTAAAAACAAATAAAGCAAAGCTTTGATGGAGGTTGAGCAGAATTTTCAACATCTGTGCAGATAAATTTAATTTATTCAAAAAAGAAAAAGCAGCATTAGTGCATCATGTAAAAGCTGATTTAAATGATTTCATACAACAGAAAGCATATGCACTAGCTAAAACAAATTCAGTTTGCCCTTAAAACCCATTTCACTCAGACAACCATTACTTCTGAATTTTCTACTACGATAACGTTCAGTTATTTCTTCCTTTTTATTCCTTTCTAGATTTCACACATTCCACTAACCTAAACCACAGTTAAAAGTCTCAGGGGCAGCAACACGCTAAATGCAGCTTCTGTGTAGGATCAGGCAGGTCCTGTGTATCTTTATGGGCAGATCCTTCAAGCTGGTCAGGTAAAATAAGAAGTTAAGCATAATACCTTAAATAGTTGAGCATGAATGAGTTACAAGTGTTTGAATATTTTTAAAAAATATAAATCTTTCCTCTGTAACACATTCAAACTCAGGAAAATAATCTCTATGCAACAATAACTCACCATAGTGGAGCTATAGTAGCTTATCTCTGTAGCAAAGGACAGAGTCCTAGGAAGACTAAAGATATTTTTTTCCTGAAAATTAAAGATTGATCAAAATTATAAACTCCTGTCTGAAACTTACCAAAAGTGTTAAAGCAAGAACTAAAAATTCAAAATAAAAATACTGCATAGGCATCTGAAAACTATAGCTGGAAAAAAACCTGAAAAGGATTAATACCGTTTTAACTCAAGGCAAGACTGTAAAAAGTCTGCATGTGATTTCTGAAATCATACAGGCGCACAAAGTATCACCTCAGCTGAAAGAAGATGATGAATATGCGCCGCAATGTTTTAAAGACCCTTTCCTTATGGAAGAGGTTATTGACTTGTGCTTTAGGGAGACTGTTATCACACCTTTCATTCTACAACAGAATCTGTACCTCTGCTTAACTTCTCTGAAAATCTGAACGTCATGAGCATACATGCAAAACTCTCATTTTTAAAATATTTTGGCCTTTCCTGAATGCCAGTTAGCAAAGGAAAGAGTGTCAAGCCCAATAAGCTGCTATCAGCTCTCTGAGAGCACAGACCCAGTACTGCCCCTCTGAGCGGTGATGAGGATGGAAATAGAATGAGATTGAACTCCTCAAAACTTCAAGGAGGGCTGACACCCACCTCAATGTACCTCTGATCTCGGTGGGTCCAACGAGAGAAAACCAATGCTCTTACAAGAATACATAATTACGCAGGAAATGTCTGCCCATTCCCATTTGTGTGCTTTATTTGTCTTGTGGAACCAATCCAGTATGAAGCTTTTTTTTTAACTCCTCAATTGTTCTTGAACACCAGGATGGTAATCTTCTTCAGAAGTAACCCACATAGAGAGCTCCTGCGCACTGTTCTTTTGGACGTCAGTATGCCAGAAAATTGCATGTTACAGTACCTACAGGGGTCAAGACAGATTCCTTCCTTAAAGTCAGTCAAGAGAAAATTTCCTAGGTATAGATTCCCCGGGGGTGGGGAGGAAAAGACAAAAGACAAGTTAATTTTGAGTCATTAAACTACTTATTAAAAACCCCTCAAAACTAATCCCAAACTTCACATGTTTATATACATAAAATAAATCCCTGCTCTTCACTTTCACTCTCCCTAAAAATCCCCTAACTTATTTTTTAATTGTTAACTTGGGATTCTGTTGTTGATTTTAGCAATCAGATAGCGATGAAACACATACACCAATTACTCTCTCAAAATCTGGCTATTTACTGCAACAGCCAGAACTTACATGATCCTGTCTTATCACTTGGGCTTTATGAGCTATGCATTAGATTGTTTTAAGCCCCAGAATAACAGTCTTTACCAATTTTCCACATCAGTGTAGGTATTTCTGTCAGGCCACTAGCACTGAATAAACTTGTGAGTGAAACCGTAAAAAAGCCACTTACTTATTTTTAAAGGCGACGCTGTAACAGGGATAAGAACTGAAAGTTGCACCTTTCGGCCTCTGCATTTTTGTCTTTGTTTAGAATGCTAGAAGAAGCCATCCGGAAGGAAGGAAGATTATGAGTATCTAGAAACTAGCTGTTTGACAGAGACAGAAATGCTGATAATGAGTGGGTTGTGTCTGTCTTTTTTGGCTGATCACAACAGAGGTCTGAAGCAAAACAGAAACTCTTGATATGTTTGTGTAAAGAGGCAGTAGCATAAGGGCGGGCAGCAGGAGTTCAGCTGAAGTTCAGGGCAGATGCTGCCATTAGTTTACACTGCAGGAAAGTAAAATTGCTTCCGGATTTACCTCTTCCTCCCAACATCAGCGTTGAGCCATGCTGTGCCGCAGAGTCACAATGTCAGAAGGAAAGCAGTCTTTTAGCAGGATACCGCGTTCACGATGGCAGTCCAGCTCTTCAATAAATCCGTACCAGTAGATGACTAATCCAGGGCCAAATCTATCAAGCAAAAAAGGGAAAATGAAGGTATGTGATAGTGCTAGGTGAACTTTAATTCCCCACCTCTGTGACGCCAACACAAGTAAATCTGTTAATTTCACTGCAAAATTGGAGAGAGTATTTGACCTCCATTTAATTTTCAAATCTTAATCAATGCTGAATTGATATATGTCATGAATACCTGATTCCATGAATAAAAATACTATTTAGCGACTCAAACGATACACATCAGACTTGTGGTTTTTCCTTTGAATCCTCTGCACATATCAGTAAAAAGACCCATGCCTTAAATAGTATTTAGTAACTTTGAGACATACAGAAGTCTCTCTTGCCATGCACTCTGCTTTTTCAGATTTGGGAGTGCAGGCACTAAAAATACAGGGGGTTATGCAAGTCCCAGTTCACGCAAATTATAATACCATGAAGATAACAACGAATCCTTAAACTGTAATCTCTGCAATGAGCTGTTATTCAGGTAATTATTAAGGTAAAGCACAATTCGGAAAGAGATAGAAAGTTTCTGCTCTAACGTCTCTGAAATGTGCCTCAGGAATTCTGCAGCTATTGCTAACTCTGACCGATCCCCACTAGGCAATCTCAGGAAGTAGCCCCATGGACTATTTTACCCATCAGGAAGTTCAGACCTTCAGGCTGGGTTCATAAAGAAGTAATCACTATCAATCACTGTGTACTGCGATATGTTTTGCACATCAGTTTCACGTTTTTCCTACTGAGAGCACTTAATTAAAGGGCAGCACTACTTTTGGTGTAGTGTTGCAGGAATTTTACAGTGAAATCATAAATTATGAATGTTGGGTTAGTAAAAGGATGTCTAAAAACAGAACTGCTTTCTGTAGTCTAACATTACAGCAGTCTGTACAACATTAGGCCAAAAAGCTTTTTCTTTCCTTGATTTATTATATGCTGTAGTGAACTTGCCAAAAACAACAGTGCAGGATGAGCTGTTAGATACCGTCTGTACAAGAAAAAGTTCAATAGAATGTCATGTAATGGTTTATATGCAGAGCCGTGCTCAGGACTCAACCAATATGGTAGCCAATTTTTGTTAATGTTTAATTATAATAAAAATGTGTTGGGGGGATGCACGGGAACCTAACTGTCCACTCAGCAGACAATACAAGCACTCAAAACCATGGGTAGTGCCAGACCGGCTTCATTAGGGTGGTTTCTTTCCAACAATGGAGGGAAAACTCTATTTGATGTGCTCATGTAATGGAACAGGCATCAAAGGAAGAAGAAACCCCTGTGGCTTCCTCCTGCAGTTTCAATTAGATACGGTAGTCTTTTGCCTGAAACTGCGGCACGGCATTGTAACATTTTGGTTTATGGCTACTCTCTTCAAGCTAGGAGTGGCCACAGTTTAGTGGCAAAGTAAATTACCCCTCAGTGTAGCTGAGGCAACACTGGCAAATGTGCTTTTTGCAACTGGAAGATGGTATTTGAAATTGGAGAGGTTAAAACGCTGACAAATGCAGCTATACTAGCTGATGTATTCAAGCATGTTTAGCACTGAATAAAGCACAGATGGAAAAGTGGCTCATACGGAAGGACGATGCCACCTACACCCAATTCCTAAGCTTTCTCTGGTTGGCCAGCAACTTCAGCCTCAACCATCTCTGAGGACTTCTCTCCGTTTGCCTTTGGTGAAGCTCATGTGGGGCCGAGAAGTGCATGACCTCAGCGTGACAAGGAGACCAGCTCGCCTAGCAGCAGCAAGGAGCAAACGGCAAGAGACGCCAAGGACTGATGCTCACCGCCTCTGGTGATGCAGGATGGGCCCACTCGTGTTATTTCCCAGACTACGTATCTGTTTCCGCAACAGCCAAACATAGAAAAGGGATAAATGGGTGGGGATGTACTTATGGACTAATCAAAGTTATTTTAAAAGCAAAAATCTCCGGAAGACAGGCAGCAGAGCTTACATTTCTAATGCGCTATTTTATGCAAGGCAGAAGCTAGGAAATGTACACAAGTACTTATTATGAGCGCGTGCACCAGGTAAAATCTTGATGCTAATGAGCAGTGGCTCAGCCCAAGTTTTGAAGGGCTCATTTTGGTCTGTGTGGCAGTCTGGCTCCCCTACCCGCCGTAAAACGCACGGGGCACTGTGCTTAAGTCATTTGTTAAGATAGTTTTTGAAATTATGATTTTTAATACAATTAATATTTTGAGACGCCTCAAAAGGTTAATTTATGTCTGTCTAGCAAATCATCACAGCTGAAGCACAGTTTTTCAGGAATATTTTGTGCTAAAAAAATTATGTTCAGAAATGCCAAATTTGAGGATAAAATTTATATACAAGAACATCTGCATACTGTTAATTGCAGGAGCAAGTACACCTTTAACATGAAAACATCCATCAATCCTGCTTTTGCTGTGCTATTATAGCAAAGCTATTTGCCCTGTGCTGCCTATGTTGCATTTTTTCCCGCTATATTGTGTCATTCTGTCTGTTATAGCTATGTGTCACACAGCCCATATGTATGATCGCATAAAAAAACCATACCATACTTTTGTTTAAAAACACTTAAGTGCAGTACTTAAGCCCAAAATTAACTTGTTGGCACATTAAGCATTTGCCACTGACTATCAGGAACTCCTGCTGCTAAGTGCTAATTTCCCTCTCATTAACGCCCAGAGTTGGCAAATCACAAACAATGCCACTGGTTAATTACTGCTGCCTTAATTTGAAAAGACATTTAACCTTTTTGTGTAAGGAGATGAGGTAGGAAAGTGTAACCTAGAAGTAAGAACTATCTTTTTTAATTCGACTCTTTCCAAAGTGCAGATATGATACCATGAAGAATGAAACTCTATACTGTAAATTACGAAGCAAAGCTACAGATTTATTTCTGCCTCAATCGTAACATTAAACAAGTTAGTGACTAACTCTGGTTTGCATAGGAGAGTAAACTAAAATGACAGAATGCTTACTTAGTATTGCTATGGAAAGGGGACTCATTTAGTAGCTCCGAGGAGGAGAAAAAACACCGAATGTACCAAATGGTTCTAAAACTATATAGATATGGTATGCAATAAAGGCCAGGTATACCATTACATAGGAAAGACACATTGGAGAAAGTTTAAGCTTAAAATGAAAATCAAGCTTAGAATGTAACAAGCTATAGACTCCTATGGATTTTGTTCTTGCTCAGAAAAATTGTATAAATCCCCTAAAATGTGCTTAACTTGTATTTTTCCTCCCTTGTCTTTAGTTCTTACCCAAGCTTAGGTGAGAAGGAACGTGGCCAAGTTACAAAACTGCAGTTTTACCTATTCCACTGAAACTTACTTTTAGAACTTTACTTTTATATGGAGCTTCTTTTTAAAGCTGCAAAGAAATCCAAGTAAAGAAGGTTGGGTTAATTCCATGCAGTAAAAATAGAATAAACAGGAAATACAGAGGCAAACTTCCTTCAGAATATAATAAACACAGCAAATGAAAATTTTCCACACAGGTTGCATCAGTTTACTTAAAAATCAACCAATAAACATGCAGTTATCATTATATAAATCCTGGTTTAGTCATTGTCTAGTTTTGACATTAGCAGTTGTGACTACAAGGCAGCCAAAGCCGATCTAGCCGCACTTGAGTGCCAGAAGTGCCAAAGAGGAGGCAGAGAGGCTTACGACCCCATGGCATGGCAAGGAGAGAGCAGGATTACAAAAGCCCATGGATTAGTTTAGGCTTAATTTAGGCTTGATATAGAAGACTAAATTTAGTCGAAGTACTAAGGGCAGCAGACGGCGTCTTTCAAAGAATCAACTGAAGGATTTGAGACAGATGCGGGAGATAGTAAAATGTAGTTTGAGTAGAGTTAAATATAGTTACAGGCTCAAGAGTACTTTAGATAAAACTTATGTCTGATCATACTACTCTAAATAAGTCAGCTTTGCACTAATTTAAGAGCGTTCAGATGATCTTTTGTACCGGTTTAATGACATCAATTTTGAAATAAACACATAGAGGAGCATAGATTTGTACATCGATAATCCTGGGACACTGGGCTTTGTTCTTGGAAAGGAGTTTCACAGAGATATGCTGAAAAGCCAGAAAGGTAAAATTCAGACAACCCAAAGATAAACAGTTCTTTTTTAAAAAAAAAAAAAAACCAACCAAAAAATTGCATCTTCATATAAGCCAAAGGATCACTTAAGAAAAAAAAGAGAAAGAAAAAAACTAAGTAAAATGAGAATCTGGCTTTAACTTGCCCTCCAGTTGAACCAGTTTTGTGCTAGAAAAGAAAAAAAGACTTTTATTTATTTATCAATGTGGCCTAGTATACTCACACATATTCTACTTCAAGAGAAACTACTTTCTAGTAATGTCTTTTCTTCTGGAATGTCTGTGTGGGGTCCCTGCTAGCTTCTAAGGATTTGCCTAGACATGTGGCTGTTGCGAGTGGATTTTTTCACCATCAAAAAGCCTTGCATGTGGTTTTATGAAAAATGCATTTTCAACACACCGCTCGATACTGAGCAGAAATGTAAAACATCTTGCAATTGTTTTTAAATAAATGTTCACTTTATTTATTCTTAGTCTATTTTTTGTAGATGGGTTGTAAGCATCTCAGCATAATGTAAATAATTTTAATTCCAAGAGACTCTCATAATGAAATGCTGGCATATGAATTATTATTTCTAATATGCATGTATTTAAGCAAATATTTTATCAAACAGATTCAGATGAGTATTCATAGAATCATAGAATCACAGAATGGTTTGGGTTGGAAGGAACCTCAAAGATCATCTAGTTCCAACCCCTCTGCCACGGGCAGGGACACCCTCCACTAGACCAGGTTGCCCAAAGCCCCATCCAACCTGGCCTTGAACACTTCCAGGGAGGGGGCAGCCACAGCTTCTCTGGGCAACCTGTTCCAGTGCCTCACCGCCCTCACAGTAAAGAATTTTTTTCTAACATCTAATCTAAATCGACCCTCCTTCAGCTTAGCTCATATTATACAAAAGCATAACAGTCTACCTGGTTGGTGATTTTAATTATGAAGGTCACATCTGAATGTGCCTTTGAAGGACTCCATTCTGGTCTCTCGCTTTTTTAATGTTAGATCACTAACAGTGCCAGCTAAAAAGCTGGCTTTGTTTCCTTGTTTTTCTTTTTAAATATCAAGCAAATTAGAGCATTACCACTTGCACATCACTGCTTATTTCCTGGGAAAAGGGAATTACAAAAAAATCACCAAAAAATTACTCTATTCTAAGTCAATTTAACATGGTTCTTGAGAATCACAGTTGTTAGTAAACTGGTTTTACTTGTACTACTAATAAACCCTAAAGATATAATAATTAACGCCCCCCTGTAATATCTAGTAAGCTTACTATTTAAGGACTTGCAACTTTATTTTAGTGAACTTGTAGAAGTCTCATTTGTGTCAGTGGAGGGAATTTAAATATTGGCAGAGCTAAGCTAGTAGGCAACAACTGCAGACCACATTTTCAAGTAAGGTCAATTGGCATCAGTCAGCCAACTTCCTTACGTCTAGACCAGTTTACTACTGCTGATGACACAGCGTTATATATCTTGGCAAACATTTAATAGCCACTGCTCAAAAACTGACTTTGATTAGCACGAAATTTTCCATTTAAACAGCTAGCACAAGCCTAGTTCAGAATAATTTATAACGAGGTATTTCTGCTACTGTTCATTTGTACAGAGTTTTAAAATCAAATAAAGGTACTTGTGCATAAGGACAGTGTATTTTAAAAACTCTGAATGCAATTTAAAAGTAACCGTGGGGTTTTATTATCCCTGTCACTTTTTAAATCCTCCACACACTTTTGTGATCCAGTGACACACACACACAGTGATTTAAAAAGATGCCGTCAAGGCATTTTACAGCACCTTATTTCTTTGACTTGACCAAATCTGGTCAAAAGAAAGAAAAAAAATTCCAATACTTAGTAAAATCAAGTAACTGAATTATATTTTTTTCTTTAAAAATCTGATCCTTAGCCTATAACTCAGAGGGCTACAATATTTTTGGGCCCAACTCCCTTAAGCTACTTAGTATTGTTTTCCAGGAGTAGCAACTGCACAAAAATACATTTGCTTGCAAATGTGGCTCAAGAAGAAGTTTTGCAAGTTCTGATCACATACTTTTAAAGGTAACAGGAAATTTGTCCATGGTACTTGCAAGCACCATATCAAGCCTCACACACAGAAGTTAGCAGCATATTATGTCTCAAGGATCCAGGCATCCAGTTTATGCTGCTTAAGGTAAAATTAAGCAAGTAAAACCTAATCTGCTTTAAGCTTTGATGTTACCACAGTGGTTGGGGGAAGCCTTATTTTTACTGAAGACAAGGAAAAAACCTGAAGTCTATTAATATTCTATGAGACTCCCAGTTCCAAGGAGGTTTTGACTCAAAAGTGGGAATTTCTTTTGGGCTGAGAAAGGTAGGCATTTCCATAAATGCCAGATATTGCTGTTATATGCAGTTGATGTGGAAGCTGGAATTGTCAGGTGAAAAAAGGTGGATGGAAACTAATACCAGGCCTCTGTCTCTATAGTCACACCTCTCTTGGATATGATTAAATCTTAATGAGCTTTTTTTTATACTAGCTGTCTTTTTATCTCTGCAATGAGACTGTTAAGGCATCAATCAAGTAGCAGCATTTCATCAGGCTTATAATATGATTTAATTGCTTTTGGCATTTGGAGAAACAAAAACAAATCAAGTGGTATTTATGTGGATATAAGAGACCGTTTAAAATATTTTAGAATTTTGCACAGCACAATTTCTAAATGCATATTAATAGACTGCACCAAAAACTGTGCAAGTCACTGTCATTAAAATATTATAAATACAATATAACTTTTAGCTGCATAATACATTTTTAATAAACAAACTGTCGAAACACATTATTCACTTACACTTATTCATTCAGATCTGAGTACTGTTCTCCAGGCAAATAAAGGATTTTTATAATCCTCAATGACAAGTTAAGGTTTTTTTAAAATATAGTTCTCATGGAAATTAACTTTTAAAAGCTATGATTAAATAACATTAAGGTTACACTGATTTACAAGGATCAAGGCTTTCTAAGTGAAGACTGATGCAGTGAGTGGGAAAGAAAACACATACTGGCTCAAGGCAGCTTGTCATTAAGACCAGAGAGCCTTGAGTGAACTTTGAATTTCTCAAGTTTTGTTGGTTCATGTCCTAACGTCTACTGAAACATATTATTTTGTTGTTTATTAATAATATTCCAGATGGTTATCTCTCAAAGCGGCTGTGTGTACTTAAGGTGAAACATCTTCAGTCTCAGCATCTTCAAAATCAGGTAGATGCTTTGCACATCAGACTGTAAGGTTTTGTGTTGTAAAGAGAGACGATAAGGTGCCCCTTGTGCCTGCTCTGCAGGATTGGGCTCATGTCTTGAAAATGAACATGGTGCTCACATCAACACTTTAGAAAAGAAATTGTTAATCCTTATACTGCTGGACTGTTTCATGGAAATTAGGTACCTTAGCTTGTAATTTGGAAATAGGTCCAAGTTTCCCTGAAACACAAGGATCTTACATCACTTACCATGTCCATATAGGGCAAGGTGACTTCAGGCACTCTGGACGATGGGCATAACTAAGCAAAAAAAGCCCAACCAAAAAAATCTCAATCTGAAATGCACAATATAAGAAAGCTTTCTACATCTTCTTTTTCAGAAGTTTCATAAATTCCTTTCTGATGGAGAGTCTAATATTCTATATTAGCTGTTGCATCCACTTATGTGTCTTTTATAATTTGGGGTTAGCACATTGCTTTACTGTACCTCTACAAGTGCATTTATGTGTTCCTGTTCAAAGCAGCAATATCCTTCCATCCCGCAACACGCGATTTGACAACTAGTTTACTAAAGCTACGCTACTCCTATTTAAGTCATGCTACTTGTATTTACCAGTTAAGACACAGCAAGAACGTTGCTATCCTTTGAAAAGGCAGGGAGAAAAGGTGGTTGTTTATATTACAGAGTCATTGCATATACTGTTGCTGGAAGCAATGCTTTCTGATTAAACCCAGGCAAAGCATGGTGCTTCCTGAGGTTCTCGCCGGTTACTCAGTTTCCCTCAGAAAACCTTATGCCATTAGCTGACTCTCCAGAGACCGCCGATGCAAGGCCGCTATTGTTTGATTCTGCACGTTTGAAGCGGTGGATCAGTGCTGAGAGGAGTTACTGAGGTTAGTTCAAACATTTTGTTAAACTCACAGCAGTCCTCCCGAAGGAATGCTTGGCTGCAAACTACCTCTTATCCCAGGCGACAGAAAACATGAGAAAAGCTTTTGAGTACAGTTAGATTGGGGTCCGGGCAGCCGTAAGTGCTGGTCAACTCATTTGCCACGAGGTGAGTAACAGTTGTTTATCTTTAGGGCTGGAAGTAACAGGCCATCCTAAGGCCAGTGCAAGACGATATCTGAATAATCTGTGAGTGCCTCCGAGTGTGCAGCAATCCTTTCTTTCTGTGCAGCTGTTTATCTGGTGACAGCACTTGCCAGAGTGATAGGATATGCCAAAAGTGCATTAAACAGAGGAGGCAGAACCGCTCTCACAGCAATTGCTTTTTGTTTAATAATTACTGCAAACCAGACCCAAACTAATCGGAAAAGTTGTTCAGCAAATTTTGATAGCAAAAACGTTGACAAATAAATGCACTGTATACCTGCGTGCTTAGCATTTGCTGAGTGTAAATCTCGGAGCCGGCATTAAAGCTACCTCAAGGCATTTTGAATGAATTATTAGACAATTCTGTATTTCTGACTCCTTATACACAAATATACAATAAAACAAACAATGTAACAGATGAATTAACAAATGGAGGACAGCTCGTTTGGGCTTCCAACTTCCCAGATCAGAGAATTAGTCCAAGACTGGATAGTAAATCACACCGAGTATCTTCACACAATGTTGCTTAGCAGTTAACTGCCAAACACACTATTGTGCATAATTGACAGGCAGAAATATTTTATGTGTGATGCTGTACTTAAATTTACTGTCTCTCAAAGTCTAAATCACCTACCCATATTAAGCAGGGAGCAGATGAAAAAGAAAGTACTAAGTCTGCTGCCCATTACTGTGGCACCTGATGCCCACCCAGAAGGAAAGCAAACACCTCCTCCAACATGGAATATTGTTGCTGCCTTTGGAATCTGCTGGCAAACTGTAATTGTGCCCGGCATTCACTCTTTTCATTATGAAGCTATCACTTACGTCTAATGCCTGAGGCTCTTCGGCTTGTCTCCCAGTTGATACATATACTCACTATCTGTATAATTCAAGTTGGCCCTGCACCACTTAGTATTTGAAAATAACTTAATTTTTAGTTGTTATTCAGAAAAAGAGCGCATCCTGAGATAGCTTAGTCTTAAGTAGCAACTCGTATCACCTGCAAAATATCCAGTCTCTCGGAAGACTACAAGAACATTTCACACGGTTTTAGGTGGAGACTGTTCTCGAGACTTTAGGAGACTATCAAGGCAAGTTGTAGAATTATTACATTCATTATTAGATCAAATAAGTGCACAAATGGGGGTGTGCAAAGAAATCTACTTCCCTTTTCCACAAGGAACAGCTTTTTGCCTTCTGTCTCCTTCACTTCATAGACACACATACTTTATTCCTCTCTATCAGCCAAACATAGCTCTACTACATGCACCTTCAGAAAAATTCACCCTATTTAGGTTTATTTACAAGTTATTTGTTCTCTTTTAGTATATACCAACACTAGAAACAATTTCATTTCAACTTTCTTTGCTTACTATGCACTGAACCTTTCAGGGCTCACTGTTAAGGTATGGAATTCTCTGCATAAGGAAGATATACAAACGGACATTGCCGTGTAAGGGAGCCTAGAAGGAGAGAGAGGAAGAATCAGAGGAAAATGCTATCATTTGTGAAGGTTTAAATGCAATAGCAGATTAGTCGAGATAGCCAGTGACATATTACAATCCATGTCTGATGAGAATTGAGCCAGAAGTCTGCAACATGATAAAATCACATTAGTATGAATATTTTCCCTCACATAAGAATATGTTGAAAATAGTGGAAGACAAGTTGGACTCCGTATTCCTGTGGTTGGTTTTTTTTTTTTTAATCTTTGCCATGCAATTGCTAGATTGATCTTGTGTCAAGTCACCTACTCTATATATGGCATTTATATGTTAGCTGTTCCCAAAGATGGTATGAAGGTTATTATCCCAATAGCCACAAGGTCTTTGTGTTAAATATAGCAAAATCCTTTTAGACAAATTCAAAACAAACTCAGAGTGGCTATATTTTTTTTTCCCAAAGGTCAGTATAATACACACACCTGTACTATTCAACTGGAAGACACTGTAAAAACTGCTGTATTGAAAATGGGAGTCTGACATCATCAGTGGGTAAGGTATTAATAAAACCCATGCAAAATGTGGCCATATTAACCTCACGTGCAATACAAAGACTTTTCTCAGCTTTGCTGGTTTAGGTGTCTGGTAACCATAATTGTTGAATATTTGTAACATTTTAATAAAACACAAAAGAAGAAAAAATCCATTAAGCAAAAAACTTCTAGTACTGAATAATCTTTTTGTCTTAACTGTTTCTGAGTTTTATTTTACATGCAGTGTATTTTAGAAAAGAACACTGTTGGTTGGCAGTCTTCTAAGGGCATCAAAGAGAGCACCAGCAGTCTGTTTTTAAATGAAATTGAAAAAAAAAATGAATTATTGAGCTGCTAGTCTTATTCAGTCCTGCTCCCTTTAAGACAAAAGCAAAGCTAATAGAAAAGCAACAACAAGAAGAAAAATAATGAAATACAGCTTTTCCCTCCAAAGATAAATTAAGCTTGCAAGTAAGCAGCCTGGAACATCATGAACAGCTGAACACCAACCAGTTTTACCAATCTTTCTGAGACTTGGCTAACTTCCACCGGAGCACAGTTACCTTCTTGTTCTTTGGTTCTTACATTGCTTAAAAGCTCAGAGTAAGTACATTAAGTGATAAGATTAGTATCTGTTGTGAGCAGCCGTCTTTCCCTCTCCCTTGTCAGCCAAAAATTGCGAGGAGGTTTTTTGTTTCTTATTTACTTTTTAAAGTGCTTATTTTCTGGTGTTCTCTCTGTGGATGCGATTGCAATGCCAAAGCATGCCATATGTTCAAAACGCAATGAAGGACAGGGGTTAAAAATGGCCCCTGAATTCCATGGCTGCTGTACTCTTACAGGAACCTCCCCAGAAAGCTGTCTCTCACACAAAGCCACTTGTCATGAACAGCCATAATGCAGCTTAAGGAGAGGTGCTGACATAAGGTTTCCATCTGCTGCAACCTGAGCACAGATCATTGAATATGTTGAAGATGGGAACGACACCTTCAACTTGAACTGAGTAATGGAAGCCCAACATAGACAATAAAAGATACTTAAAATATTTTTCTTGTCAGTCTGTATTGGGTTTGTGTAGCAAGAGTTTGGTAGGGGGGGGGGGGGCTACAGAGGTGGCATCTGCAAGAAGCTGCTAGAAGCTTCCCCTGTGTCCGACAGAGCCAACACCAGCCGGCTCTAAGACGGACCCACCACTGGCCGAGGCTGAGCCCATCAGCAACAGTGGTAGTGCCTCTGGGATAACAAAGTTAAGAAGGAAAAAAAAAACCCCAAACAACCTTGGGGAGCTTTTGCAGCCAGAGAGAGGAGTGAGAAGATGTAAGAAACTTTGCAGACACCAAGGTCAGTGCAGAAGGAGGGGGAGGAGGTGCTCCAGGTGCCGGAGCAGAGATCCCCCTGCAGCCTGTGGTGAAGACCATGGTGAAGCAGGCTGTCCCCCTGCAGCCCATGGAGGAAGGNTGTAACCCCCATTCCCCATCCCCCTGTGCCGATGAGGGGGAGAAGGTTGAAGCTGGGAATGAAGCTGAGCCCGGGAAGATGGGAGGGGTTGGGGGAAGTGTTTTAAGATTTGATTTTATTTCTCATTGCTCCACTCTGTTTTGCTTGATAATAAATTAGATTAATTTCTCTCTAAGTTCAGTCTGTTTTGCCCATGATGATAACTGACAAGTGATCTCTCCCTGTCCTTATCTTGACCCACAAGCTTTTCGTTATACCTTTTCTCCCCTGTCTAGTGAAGGAGGGCAGTGATAGAGCAGCTCTGGTGGGCACCTGGCCCCCAGGCAGGGTCAACCCACCATACAGTCCCCTCAGTTTATAGCACTCTTGCAAAAGAGGGGGTTTCCCCTGTCTGGTCAAGCTAGACTGCTGTTAGCTGGAAGGCAAAAGTGAAAAAAAACCACAAAAGTAGATTCAATAAACAAGTGAGAACGGAGAACAACTGTACCTCATTAAATTAAACAGTCACTGAACATTTAGGCAATTCCAACTATTTCCTTCTATTCTAGGATCTCTCCATACCAAGCCCTGACTTTTGCCAAAGATTTGAAAATCTCTTACTGCATTGAGTTTTTTATAAATTAATATTTCTACACTCGAGATAACTTTTACACGTAGCTTTAAATAACTAAATTGACTTAGAGGCAGGCATGTGCACAAGAGACTAGTACACCTTAGATATCACTACACACCAATACAAATGCATTCAAAGTCTGGCACCATCTTCCCGAAGAGCGAGAGGAAGGGGCAACGCGATGTGGAGCTTTGCAGCACCCAGTCTTTGCTCTACGGGATTCCATTAATGGCAAAGTTATTTCCACCAGGCTACTGAGCTGCAAACTGACAGATTATCACTTGAAATAGGGTGGTATGTTCTGTCCTGGTTACAAAAAACAGCCACTGAGTCAAAAAACCCAGCTGCTCCATCCGTACTCCTCCTCCCCTCAGAAGTATCTGTCAGGAAGATGTATAAATGGAGGCAGGGATATAAATTTTTCTTCCTCCCCAGGCCTAAAGCACTAGGATGAACTGGTTAAGGAAAACTTGTACTGCTCATACAGCTATCGTATTTTTGCTGAGGGTAAATAGGCCTTCCACTTAGAGACAGGAATACCTTTCCCTCTCCACAACTGCTAAATCCACATTAACATTTTTAAAAGCTATTTCTAAAGCCACACCAATAGATTAAGCATTATTTTTAGTTAAGTTCAAAGAGAAGAAAGAGTACAGCTTTGCCTGCTCTACCTGATTTCACTATGGCAACAGCACAAAAATGGTAAATTCAGATTAAGAGTACAATTCCAGCTGAACCAGCAAAAATAAGAATTAAAAAATAAGTTATAATTTCTTGATTACCTATAGGCACTTTTGAAACATTCTTTAGTTAAAAAAAAATCAAGTCAGATCACATATAAAATCCTAGAAATGGTATAGAACAGCTTCTATTTGCTTAAGTAATGTTTCCACTTTAATGTACTTATTTGCCCTCATTTGCTTAACACTGCCAATATTTAGTACTGTACAAATTTATGGAAATCTGACTTTAAAGAGCTTTGTGGTATTGAGTGATTTTTTAATTTTTTTATACACTTATACTGAAGTGACTTGATGAGATTCTGGCATAAACGAAATATAACTGAGTAGCATGTAACGATGTCTTGTGAGATGCTGTGAGGTAATACAGGCAGTAACATGTTGTCATTGTCGGTAAAATAATATGATCGTTTTTACATTGGTTTACTTTGCACAAAAGTCTGTCCCATGACTGTAAAAACAATGGATAAAACCTGATAGATTTGTAAACTTTTTCCATGGGCATTTAAGGACAATTGTGCGTTTGCATGATACCTTTTTTGTATACTGCAGGAGTTGGAAAATTGTCTAATAATTATGTTAGAAGAACCCAAACTGTATTCTACTTTTTAGAAAACAAAGCAAACCCAAACCAGATACTATATTTGGATTGCTCCTATGTAAATACATAATAAACAAAATGTAATAAAAGAGCAGATGTGGTGACTGTAAAGGAAAACTTTTGAGTTGTTGATAACACTGCCTGACAGCCACGACCAATCTTAGAATGTTTGTTGTCTCAAACAGTAAAGATTCAGAAACTAAACCAAACATTTTTTAGCCAGTGTTCAAGTGACCTACTTCTTTACTGCAGCCAATGATTCTGACTTTTGTACATAACCTGCAATTTAACTGCATCAAACCTATACATAGACATCCAGCCGGCAATAAAGAAATGATACTTCCCTTTGCTTTCCCAGATGAAGAAGAAATCAATCTGTGTAACTGTTGATCGGTAAAGGGATGCAAAGTGATGCAGCTAAAGAAAGGGCAAAATAATCCTATGAAGCGCTGGCAGAGAGATTTTCAGTAAAAATCTAGAAATACTATATTCCCTTAAAGACTTGCTTAGCCCTCATCTGGAAACTACAGACAGGCCATTCCAGAGAGACATGTAATAGCCAGATAGGGAGCGAGGCTACTGCAACATCCAGGGAAATGAGCAGTTGCTCATAGGAAAGACTGGATGAGTTCAGCTTTTCCAGCCCAGGAGAGCAAAGGCTGAGAAGAGGCGTAATCGTCCTCCACCAACACGTCAGGGCGACCAATGCTCTGGGTCTAGAAAAAACTGCCAGTGAGGGCAGTGGGAGCAAAACACTTTAAATGATTTTAAAATCCCACGTGGTAAGTTTAACAATCAGGTTATAAGACACGGTGTTTATGATTGCTGGGGACTAGACACAGTGACAAAATCTTACACGTTTCTAAATGCAGTACCTGAAACTAATAATACAAAATACTCGCTCAAGCAACTGGAAGTGATATCACTACTGCTAACAAAAATAAACACAGACCCAAATGTACTTTCCCTACCTGAGGAACAAAGACAAATGCCTGCATAAGACGATGTATATTTATAAAATGAGATACCAGAAAGTTATTCAGAATGCAGGAAGATAAAGTGTTTTAAAAAAGGTAAGATTAAATGGAATCTCCTTTTCAAATGAGCAATATGAATCTGAACCATTTTTTATTTGCCCACAGACATAGCTTAATAATTTAGCTTTCATAAATAATAATGGACTGCCTGATTTTTATCAAAGGTAACATCTTCAAATTACAAAGGTTCTCTGGGCTTGGAAGATAAATACATGAAGACAAGTAAACTTTTCAAACTGACGAAATATATACAACTTTTCTAATTTCTCTTTTTGTTTTTACAACACATACACACAACCTCAAGCTCTTCTGGTTCAGCGTTAGCCAGGTTACTCTTGCCTAATCCTCAAGCCTACAGCAAAGTGAACAATCAAAGGTATGTTGAAAGAAACGTAAACAACCACCAAATCTCAGAAATCTGAGTAATAGCTCCATCACTAGTTCCTTGTCCTAGTTTTCAAGGAAAAAATATTTTATTATCTGTAAGCAATACCCATGCCAGTCACACACTCCTTTGGGTTTTTTTCTTTCTTTTTTTTAAATTAATTTCTGATTTCCTCTTAAGGTTCTGGTTGTAATAAACAGAGCTGTCACAGTTTAAGCTGGCCAGCAGCTAAAACAACCACACAACTGTTTGCTCACTTGCCCCATCCCAGTGGGATCGGGGAGAGAATTGAAAATGGAAAAAAATAACCCCAAAAACTCATGGGTTGAGATAAAGACAGTTTAATAGGACAGAAGAGGAAGATGATGGTGATTATAGAATATACAAAACAAGCGATGAACAGCACAATTTCTCACCACCCAACACTGATGCTCTGCAAGACCCTGAGCTGCCCTGCCTCCCGGCCCACCTCCCAGTTATATATGGAGCGTGATGTCACATGGTATGGAATATCCCTTTGGCCAGTTTGGGTCAGCTGTCCTGGCTGTGTCCCCTCCCAGCTTCTTGGGCGCCCCCCGACTTCTTGTTGGCAGGGCAGCATGAGAAGCTGAAAAGTCCTTGACTGCTTGGCAACAACTAAAACATCAGTGCGTTATCAACATTATTCTCATCCTAAATCCAAAACACAGCACTACACCAGCTGCTAGGAAGAAAATTAACTCTATACCTGTTGAAGCCAGGACAAAAGCTCATAAAAGGTTTCTGGGACCAGGTGACCGTCTCCTCGCCCCTGACCCACCTGGAGAACTGGACTCAATGTGGATACTACAGTTCATAAAGCACAGAGCAAATCTAACGGTAAGTGAAGGCATAAAATTCTCAGCAGAGAATTTCTACCTGTAAACCAACCTTCTGGCAGAGACAAGTGTGACAGGTGGGCTGCCTACTCATGGAGTATGATGCAATGTCTGCCACCTCCAACAAACTTGCCCGCAGTAAAAATGGTTGAATAGGGCTGAACATTTTTGCTTACAAATAGAGCTTAACGTAACAGTAAAACTGAACAAAGCAATAGCAACTGAATCAAATGTGACAGCAAAAACCCCATTTTATGCACACACTTTATTACAGTTCTTAACTTTGTGTTTGTATAGCTGGTGAATTTATGCTTCAGCATGTCTAAAACTGAATTACAGAGACACACACAGTGGTAATTTTCTTTACAGTCACCTACCAACTGAATGAGTAAAGAAGAGGGCAACTATTCCAGGAAAAAAGTGTACACTCAATTCCTTTGTCTTCCATGTCCAGTCACTTACAGAACAAAAATATTAACTGTAAGGATGAGCCATAAAGTGTCAGAAATGAGATTCAAAGTGTGCAGAAAGAACCACCTCTATCTACTTTCATATACTGCTCCTAGTAAGAACCCTTTTCATATAACACATAGTTTTGGGATACTTAAAAACTAAGAGGCATGAGAGATGAAAACTGTTCACAGAATATACTGTCACAGTCTTTGTGAAGACAAAAATGTAAAATGATAGGTGAAGCAGAATTGTGGTGTGAAACATCTGGACAACCATTAAAATAAAAATCCAAAAAGCATTATGGTAGTTAAGTCACAGTCCTCATTCAGCATTAACTGGCACTTGCCAACAAACTTGCAATGAAGGCTGATGATAAATAAACAGATGCTAAATGATGACACCTAAATGTTCACCCAATTTCAGAAAAATGGGCTAAGATATAAGGGGCAAGAAACCACCTTTCTGACTTCATGTATAGAGCTAAGTGAAATATTTTGTGTTCTTAGGGTTTTTCCACAAAACAAGAGAAACAAATTCAACAATTTTACTGTACTATCAGAGAGGCGACTCTAAATATGAAGCTCTTAATTTACAATAAATATTTTAGTTTATTTTTAACATTAAAATACCTTTGAAAATAATTTACCTTTTGTAAATCCCTGTTTCCAGATGAATCTGAAAAAAATCAGTAATTATCATGTTGGACTAACTTATACTTAAATTAAATATATAACTTCAACTTTTGCATATTTTTGTTATTCTAGATGCATTAGATTCTAATAAATAATTTTAAGGGATTGCCAGAAAGGTAAGCTCAACAGTTTAGCTTTTTCAATGACTAAAAAGAAAAACAATCCATGAATTGTAAAACTAAATGGCAGTTTTTAAAATATTAATTGGAAGTAGTGAACCAACTTGTTTTGGGATACTTCTGACTTATTACTCTATGTTAACAAGGTCATTTTTAAACATATTTTTTTTGTCTTGCCCAAAACCTAATTATTACAATGCTACCTTTAGAATAAGCGAAGGGTAAATATTTGGCTCTCAAGAACGGTCTTATGGGAAATGTGTATTATGTTTACTGTTATTTGATGATGAAATGTCAACAGACTAAAATATTTCTATAATAAATTATTCCATTCAATAAAAGCATCAATAGTTTGCCTGGTTTTAAAATACAATTTCACTATAATGCATTGAAAGAAATAGCACTAATGTAAAAGCCTTGCCATGTGCATTAGTCCATATTAAACCACAGTCCCCTAGCCCCCTGCCTTAGTGTATTGTTAAAGGTCTCACAAACCCACAGCTACAAGGAAATTCAGAGATCAGACTAAAAAAAATCTTTACTTACCACTTTGTGCCTAGATATAATAATTCACTGACTGTATTAAGCATAGGCCAATAATTCTGAATTCCTTGTCTTTGTAAGTTTAATATCAAGCCATTACAGTTGACAGTATTAAAAAAAAAAAGAGCACCTAACATTAAGGATGTTGTGCATACACACACATATATATTACAGAAAACTGTTTATATACGTGGTCTTTTTCAAAACGTGTGTGGGGGCAAAATGGTTTTGATTACCTCACTAAAACACAAATAAAGAAATATTGACCATTCAATCAAGAGTTGCAGCCATTGGACTGTATGATAGGGACCTTCCAAATACAATTGAAGAAAATGTATCTCATAAATAATGCTCTGCCCATTAAGGTAAAGATAGTCAACTGATAGTTGACAGGATGCAATACGAAAAAGCAAGGTGGTCAGCATGATGACAAGGAAATTTTCGCAATAGTTCAAAATGAAGAAAAACTATTAATGAACAAAAACTTACTCTCTTCTTGATATATAATCTCATTTTACTACTTCTGATTTTTACCCGTTTTGAAGCATTCCCTCTCATTCATGATTCCTTTACATGAATGGAAGGTAAACAGATGCACTGAAATCTCTTGTGACACTAAAGCATCTCACAGTCGTGTATTTTAATTTCTGGCATACATTATGATCTGTACTTAATGGATCATCTGTTCTTATGCCATTTTGATTACATCAGCATGTATTTTAGTCATTGATCAGCAACTCCATTTGTCTTTTATATCACAATTTGACATCAATACAAGAAACAGGATGAGATGCAAACAAAATGATATAGAATTACTAAATAATAGTTGATCATGAATTATATTTGTGATGCATGACTTGTCAGTACCGGATTTAACAGCAGGTAATGAATGCTTCTTTGTACTGTGCTCCCAGAAATTCAATAGAAGCAAGAAAAAACCTGCTTTCAGAGTAAAAAAAAAAATTAAAAATTACAATTACCAGTTGCTAATCACATCTAAGGATTGTTGGTCTTTCTTACTAGAGAAGTCAGGGATGGCCATTAGATGCCTCTTCATAGTTACTGTTATTGGTGACTTGGTGATCTCAGGTGGATCTCTAGTAAACAGCCCTTCCGATAAAACCCTGCTGTAAGTGGAATGCTCTCAGAATTCACCTTGGTCCCAGGAAGTTACTTTTCCAGTCGTTATTCCCAACTGCACAGACACCGGAGGGGCAGTGCAGAACGCTGATGGACAGGAGCTGGAAAAGGCTTTAGCTGCACCACCATTTCGCTCAGCAAAATCAGGAAACTTGACCCTTAACAGTCAATTTGACACCAGACTAAAAGTGAAGAGTTTTCATGCAGATGTTACCACAATAAAGGAACTCAACTATGTTTTGATTTAGCAACCTTAAAATTTAGCCATTTTTGATCAAAAGGAAGCACTTGCAATTTTTGAAGAAGAAATTTTTCATTTTAGTTTGCTGAACCGTATTTCAGCATTAAATGGCGTCCCCCCTGTCCGTCCCCCCCCACTTTCCTTTAACATGTTGGAATGTGGTTAGACTCCCTCAACTCTAATGATGTACTATAAAAACAAGTAGTAGGAGAGATATGAACCTCCAGAGCCACAACAGCCATCCACATTAAATACAGCACATTACAGGGCTGCAGTTGTTGCTTTATTAAAAATTACATGAAAGAAAACATGTTGAGTTCACCCAAATAATTGATATATTCTCAGCTGACCTGAAGCAGACATTTCACTCTGACTTCTGTAGCAGAAATGTTGAAACTTATGAAAACTTTGTTCTCTGTCCAAAACCGCCCCCAACAGCCAACAAAAAATTCCTAAACAAATTTTCTGGAGTGACAATGATTATTTTTAAATAAAGGAAAGAATATTACTATAAGAAATCAAAGAAATAGGTTATTTTGATATCTGATAACCAAAAGGAATGTTTTGGCACAAATTAATTTATCTCCACTGCAGTCTGATGAAGCTTTTCAGATTTTTAGTACTCCCTTATCTTTGTTAATACACTTAGGCATGCACATATCTTCTGAGAGGTCTGCTTTAATGGCTGAGCTTTAATGGCTCAGCCGACAGGAAATGTTGAAAGATAACAAAAAATTATTATTATTATTATTAGTTTGTTTTCCATGAACAATGTTATCCACTTTAAGACCTCCAGAAATGCAAAGCTTATGTATATAGTAAAACAACCCAAAAAGTGGAAAATGGGCAAATGAAAAAAGAAACAAAAAACCCACCCCAAAACTGGAGGTAAGCTTCATAACAAATGAAACATTTTCAGCCAGACAACTTTAACCCAGATTTTATTTTGCACTTCATGATCCTATCTTTTAACTTAAAGTTGTTTATAAATTATATGTGAAAAGATTCCTGGGGAATAAGCTCAGAGATAGCGCTAACCTGATGATTTATATATTGCTGTAGTAACATAAAAAAGCAGCATAGTTATATATATGTTTACATATACATGAATATGTATGTATATATAGGTGAGAAAGAGTATGTACGGGATGCGATGCCCTATGCTAAATTAATCTTGGCTGAATCGTGTTTTTCCTCATGACAAGGCAAATGTGAGACTTGAGTAACTTTACCACCAAGTCTGTGCACCACTCCTGGTTTCTAATCCGTAAATTTTGCCTTTTGGACAATCTGTGTTAAATGAAATAAGGTTTGTCCCTGTGTGTCCTCCCCTGCCCCCAAATGTTAAGTATAAATGTATTGATTAAGGAAACGTATAGGACAAATAGGAATAATTTGCCCTTCTCACAGCAAAGTATGACTGTTTGTAATTACAGTTTTCTATGATTTACCTGAATTCCATGAAGGCAAATACTTTCTTTTTAGAATTAGTTACATCAGGGCTTCAATACAATGCATAAAAGGAACGGAAAATATTTGTTTGGGGGTATTTTTTATTTTTGTTTTGTAAACCAAACAGATTGTACAACTTACTTTCAGTGTAGGAGCTGATTCTGTATGTGCAAAATCAACATGAATATTGTAACACAACTTTTATTAGAGGACAAACTAAATTTAGCAAGACATTGAGTAAAGAGAAAGTTGCATTTTTTCTGAAAGACTGACTTTCAAGAATAAAAAATATGGAAAGCACTGATAAAATGGGTATTTTTATAATACATTTACAGCTTGGCAAAAAAACAATCACTCTCTACTTTTCATACACTGACTAAAGTTCATTGCAAAATAGTTTTTTTGCTTTCACTAATCAGTTTGGAAAACTAATTTGGAACTTCACTACTCTCCTGGCCAAAACTTATCTGTTAGTCTGCTTTTATCAATGGGTAGAGAGATTTTTGTGTGCTATTACTATCCTTAAGCTTAAATAGCTTTCTCCTAGCTGTTTAATCTCTGATGTACCTAGAGAAAACAAACGTATTTGCTTGTATTTAGCCCACTTACTCTTGGATACACGAGGACAAAACAGACATGAGGTACTGCAGTCCGCACTACTTTGTTTCCTCCTGAAAGTGACTGAGCGCCTGAAGCACTTAATTTGGAAGATAATACTTTAGTTGCTTTAAGGAGGAAAGTATAAGACTGTTCAGTATCTCTAAATCACATACATTTAAACAAAAGTCAGTAAAAATTCACCTAAAAGTGGGCTTGAGGCTCAGTACACATATTCACATGGTTTGGTAGGATAATTAGTTGACAACCTAAATTGTTGAAATATGAAATGTTCTCCACCACGGTATCTCTGAAAGTTCCAACCTTAGCATGTTGGTTATGCACAAATTCTGAAGTAGAGAAAGACGCTCAAACTCCATGCACCTTTTAGCACATGCACGTTGTATAACCAACTAATGCATTCACCTGGAATTAAGCGTGTGCCCACTGTCCTACCTACTGTAAAACACAGGAAAGTTGGTGTTCCTACAAACAGAATGAAACCCTAAAAATAATGCTGATATAATATAGAGTGGTAAAATACTGTATTTACTTTTACAGTTTTTGTGGTTTCTGTGAAGAGCAAGTAATATAATATAACAACCTACCATCTATAAATGTTTTTTACAAATTAACTGATATCAAAGGAAGTGCTGAGAAGTAGGCAAGAGTTATTTTAATGTATCAGTAAATTCAGCCAAACTGTTTTTTTTTTCCCCTGAATGAGTGTAATACAACAAAAATACTGTTAATTTGCCTTGTTTTCTTACTATGTGATAAAATAATGTTAGCTTATAGAAACCAACTATTATTGTAATTTTTTTTTTTGCCTTTACACTGTACGTTGATAGCTCCAGTGAGAACAATGAAGCTCTGCCATTTTATGTTAGCTACAGAATACATCCATGATTTTAACACCAACTTTCATCATATTGAGCTTCTTTTTCCTAGAACGAGATTATTAATTTCCAGGATCTGGACAGTTTCAAACTACTTCAATGTATTAGAGAGTGGTAGATTCATTTCCAGTAACCACAATTTGACTAAACCTAAACATGTGGTCTGTTTTACATTTTGTTTGCTAACAATAAAATAACCACTTTCAAATATAATAAATTATATTCACATTGACTTTGTAGTCTGCAGTGAGGCTGAAGTAAGTGCTAAATCTAAACATTTTCTAAAGAGCATATAATTAAATTTTAGGATGCAATGTTTCTAGGAAACAATGTTTGCTTTGAATAACACAACTGAGTCAAAATAGGGTCTCTTTTCTGAAGTCATCTGGCTATATCAAAGGGTTAATTTAAGCAGGAAAATAAATTGTTGACGTATGACTAGATAACATGAGACTCAGTAATAAAAAATGCAAGTCCCTCTTCTGCTGTTTCTCTTCCAGATTAATGAAACTTTTATGTTTGGTATTAAGTTGTGTCTTGATCTGTTCAGTTACTGTTGTCAGGCTACCCTTCCACCCCCAGATGTTGGAATCCTGCTCTAATATCACTGTTTTTGCTAGTAAGACCATAACAAAAACATTTTTCTTACAGGGGTATGGATATAGTAGTCTGCCATGGAATACCCAGGCTGGAGTTAGGGCATGGAGCTGAAGCACGCAGGCTAAAGGCAGGTGAAAACCAGACTGCAAATACTGCTACTTCTTAAAACTGGTTTTAAGAAATTAGAAGCACATAAACAAGAATTTCGGCACCCTCCTTTTTCTTTCCACAAATCATTAGTGTTCTCTGTCCTGTTTACAAACTCAGATTTCAAAACAGAAACCATACAGTACATTTTCTAGTTCACTTTCACACATCTGAGTCTTTCTTTACCGACATTACACTAACATAGGAAGGAGATAAGAAAGTTGCTAGTAATGAAAAAGAAGACCTACGCCCCCCAAACCAAGTTTTTATTTAAGTAGGAGAAACAGCAGATATTATTCTAGCTCACTGATGGCCCTCTTTATTGCTGACAGTGCATTTTCAGTAGGTGATATATAAATGTGGTCACACACACCCATGTGCTAATCCAGTCCATCATACCGAACTTGGACTCTTGATGGTGGGGTCCTAAGGAAATCTGTATCTGACTGACCTTTGCAATAAAAAGTAACACGCATGGAGTCAAAGGGCAGTAATAGGTGCTGCGTCCCCAGCTGCTCATGGTAAAATAACTGGCTGTCAGGATTTACAAAACTAAACCATAGTGGACAAAAGTTAGTTAATGCTACCACTTAATAGAAACATTCCCAAGTAAAAGCAGTATGGAAAAACAGTTTGATTTGTGACCTATTGTCTATCTATTTATAGATACTACACTAGGGAATACTCACAATGTTATTTCAGTTTTCTTTCTATCTAGTCTGTTGATAGCCCAGTGTTAGGTCACGGTTTGCCACTGCAGCAATCTGTTTCGGCCACTCCTGGGATTCAGCAGACCCTGATTCGGATCCGCAGTGACCCAGCTACCCGTGGCTCACCTCAATACGGCATCAAGATCTCGGTGTCACCTAAGTAGAAATCATACAATCCTGCATTTGCCACTGTCCTGGTATTTTGTTCCCTGCCTGCTCGTTTCTCATAGCAAGAACTGCAACTCTTCCAATCAATCTGTAAGTTCAGGATTATTTTAGGTCTCCGGTGACAGTATTTTTTGCAGTCTTTTGTAATGCCCACACTTGTAACTGACAAAATATATCCCTTATAGGTCCCAAATCCCAACAGAGAAGGAAAAACCTTGAATCCAGTCTGCTAAATGTGGAATCATGGGCACCTTTGCTCCCTGTAGAGATGTGAATTAGTTTTCAAAACTCAGGTGATTAGGGTCCATACTCAGAATGAGTAACAGATAATTAGGTAAATCCAAAGCAGTGAACTGCTGCATCTTTTCTAAGGAAAACTCCAATTGTAAATATTTCTCAGTTAATGATTTAGGATAAAAACCAGCTAGCACACAAGCTAGCTATAAATTACATCTTGAAATCTAAGTTAATGGAACAGATATAAGTAAAATGTTAGAACTGAACAGATATGATAATATTTAGAATAAATTGTTCTAGAGCAAAATCACTCAATCTCTGCCCTCAAAACAAAGCACAATTATAAACACTGCACTTTGAATTACAAAGCATTTAAAGCCTGTTAGTCAGCTAAATGGGAGAAAAAACCTGCACTAAAGCTTTAAGGGACACTTTGGGACAATAACATCCTCATTAAAAAATAAGGATACATCAAAACTCTTGAGTTAAAAGGTTAAGTGTTAGTCTCTGTGTAGTTGATAAATGTTGAGCTAATCTAATCAGTGGTTGTAAGAGGCAATGCCATCAGCTAGCTGCCCTGACCTGTGCTTCTAGTTTTCACAAACGTAAGATTTAAGAAAGATGTCAACTTCGGGCCTTTGACCTAGCAAGGACCTTGTTCGTGCCAGCCTGGTGTTCTGCTAAACAGACTGAGAACTTTCAGCTCAAATCAGTAACATGTGCACTTCACTAATACAACACATGGCTTGGAAATTAAAATGCAACGTGATCGAGTGCTTGAGGATATTTTAACAGTTAAGAATGCAGCTAGGGGGGGAAAAAAAAAAAAAAAGCAAGCTTGTGTCTGTGTTTTGCTTTGGGGAGGGGGAAAAGGACAAATTCAATTGTATTGCTTTTCTTCAAAAAAGTGGGGAAACAAAAATTCAGTAATTAGTTCATGGATGACTGACCTAGGGGAAATAAGGGGGTTGTATGTTTCTTTATGTCATGTGTCACTTATTAGATAAGTAGGTTTTACTACTTCCAATTGAGCTAAGTTAAAACTAATTAGAAGGTAGTTAAATTACAATCTAAATACAATAAAACACAGTAAAAATAGCAAATGGCATTTTGGGCATCAATAATATTCCTAAATGCAGTTGATTATTTCCAATAGTTCCTGTATTGCTTATTTCCAATTATTAGAGTAACAAGCTTTGCCAGCTGCTGGAATGAAGGTTGAACCTGACATACAGTAACTCGGATGGACTTTTCACATATGCCATCATTTAACTAGATTAATGCCATCTTTTACTGGTACTTACATGTGACTCTAGACATTACGTACGGATCTGGACTCTGTATAAACCAAAATCCATCCGCCCTTTTTGGTTATTACGGAATGATCAGGTGTACAGTAAAAATGACAGAGACATCTAGTTGCCCAGTTACTAATTACCGGCAGCATCTCAGGTCAGTGTTGAGATTTTACATTTGATAATAAAATGACTATGCCTGTAATACCCATGCAGATTTTCACTTACTAAGGGTGAAGATCATATACCACTATTTTACAATTCTGCACTAACAATACATGTTTCTAAATATATACATAGATTTCTTCCATCTCAATTAACTATGACATGATTAGCTAACTACAGTTTTTGGCATACATATACTTATCTCTTGTATTTCCAGGTTTTAGACTTAGAAACTTGACCAGGAAGTAAACTTGGATGAACCAAAGATGACAATGCTAGGTTAAAGAAACTAAAAAGAGGAAATAGAAACGTTAAACTATCTTCCACTAAAAAAGACTGTATCTCTTTTTAATACTCAAGCATGGAACACGATAGCTTAATCTCCATCTCCTACTGCATGTCCAGACAGAAACAGTGACTTTTGCTGGTTTTTTTCTTCTATCTGGAAGATGCTTCTCCTGATTTTAGAGTGCTTGTGTCTATTAAATACATAGCCAACGTATTTCCTTAGTTTTCAGAGAAAGGAAAGAACACGCTGAGAAAGCAAATGAAAGTTATACTTATTGGAATAGATGATTGAGAGGATATTAAGACTACATATCGGACAAGTGCGGGTCACATAATTTGAATTTCTTTTGCAATTAAAATTGTTAGTGAAAACATACAAAGCATTGGCTATAAGTAGTTAAATCATATCTAAATATATTTACTACTATGCTTTGTAAAGCTACTTATATTTTAACCTACACATTACCCCAGGTTTTTCATCGCTTATTTATATCTGCTAATGACACAGGCAGTGACCACTTCCTTGTAATAAAATAAAAAATATAAATAAAGTAAAAATAAATAAAGTAAATACATTGCAGGAATATAGAATGGGCAGTTAGCATTACACAGTATAAAAGGTCTTAATTTATTTTTTGTATAAAGGCGCTCTGCATTTAAGATTTGAACGTGGTATTGTACTTCTGCAAAAGTACAAAAATCCTTCTATGATTTATTAAAGGAATAGGACAGAGCAGGACATTTTCCTAATGGCTGTGAACTTAAAAAAAATCTGATTTAGTAGCCATGAGAACTATGATCTGCTATTATGCACTATAATTTCATGAATTCAAAGTAATGGTCAGAGTATAGGTGGAAAGGATTTTATATTTGCAGAAAACTCAATATTTAAGCAAACCCAGAATTATGACATACACATCCTCTAAACCCATGTGTCAGTATTTGCCATAATAGAAATATAATAGATATGCAAAGATCTGTTTGCAGTTTTGCTATAAATGATTCTGTTCTGCATTTCTATTCCAGGGACACTCAATGCAGGAATTGAGATTGTCATTGGCTGTATTGGTTATACTTTAGTCTGACTGAGACAGGTATTAAAAACACCAGTTTTGTACTATTCCTGCATACCTTTAAATGGAGGGGGGAAGTAAAGTGCCATTTAAATATTTTCTGCACTGACTTTATGTCACATTTTGGAATATACTAACAGTAGACCTACACACCATTATATAATGACAATATTTATGAAAAGTCACAAGTACATAGCAATACAGAAACTTGGCAAGCATTCAAAGGTCTGGTAATGGAAAATAGCCTCCATTATTTCGGTTAGATTAGATGCAAAACTTTGATGTATCTATTTAATGCCTTTCAGAATTTACTCAGCATTTTCCTTTTTATTTTTTTGAAGAGTAAAATTATTGAATTCAAGTTGCTACAAATATTATTCAGTTTAGTCTAGATACAACTTTTATAAAGAATGTCTTGTCATGATTTTAAGTCTGTGATTTTTATAAATGTTTAAATTAATCCATTGCATAAAGCAATTTTCTTCTATTTCCTTAGTCAGAACTAAATTGGCCTCGTCCTTTCCCAAATAGATGCTTCTTGCCACAAGACATAACTTCTGTCAGTCCTCCAAAGATCTAATATCTTCTGCAATAAATAAAACAGGCATTTGCCTTGAAAAAAAAAAAAAAAAGAAGAAATCCTCTTCCTATAAGACCAGTAACTAAATGTGATAAAAGCCCTGAAAATACCTCCTAAATCAAACTTAGTAATAAAATCTCTTATTAAAGGAAAGATATAAAAAGTGTTGAGGGACAATTTTCAACCAGTATCATTAGAAAACCAAAGTATTGTCACTACATTGTGCAACAGTCTCCCAAACTCATGGTACCATTGAAATACTGTCCATTTTAAGATACTTATAAAGATACTTCAAAGATATCTTTCTTTTAAAGAAAGACATTTTCCTAAGCACTGAACAGTTAATTTTGATCCTCCTCTTCATCTTTCTTTAAGGTGTTATTTTTTTAATTACATTATTGTTTCTCAAGCAATAGGTCACCGAATGGACAAGGATATAATAAGAAATGATAGTCTATCCACTGGAAAAAAAACAGCTTCCAAACAAAACAGTGAGCTATAAGACAACATCCAGGATTCAGACAGCATGCATTAAAAAGATTGTGGGCCATGCCTGCCTTTCCTTTGCCAGGTTTGAATTTGTCCATATTTTGCGATGAATTAATTACATGTCTATCATTTTTACATTTGCTCTTTTCAAATAATCTTGTATTTAGTAATTAATCAAAATTTTGTTTAATTTAAATATGTCAAGAAAGTAAAGAAATAAAGGTAGCTGGAATTTCAACCATTTGCATGCCACTGTTGACTTCGGCAGGAGTCACGCAGCTGGCCTGCAGACAGCAGAGAGTGAAAATAGACTGCATCGGCTTCTCATTTTGATCCAGGTCTGGATAACAATACTTAAGCACCAAAGCAGATTAGGGCATATGGAGGTAGGGAGGGAGGAAGAGGAGGTGATAAAAAACCACCCTCACCCTAAGAAAAACTCTTGGAAAGCTGAGATAAGAGGAACTAACAAAGTGAGTGGAAGTACCGAAGGCAGTTACTAGCACTGAAGCAATTATATGCGTGAAGGACACTGCAGCAATCCACCGTGACAGCTGCACCCAAGAGCCTGATGAGGCTGGTTCTGCCCCATTCACACCCTTGTGATTCCACCAGGAATGAAGGAAGAGTGTGGCCAGAAGACAGCATGTTGAAGCAATTCTAGGTCTCGGTGTTCAAACAATCCTCATCTTCTTGTGCTCTGAGGGGCACGTGAATGCTAACACCTCAAAAGCTCTATTTCAGATAGAAAAGGGAAGATTTTGCGTTATTCAGAGAGGAAGATTCCTGGTGCCACTTTAGCATATGTTGATAATTTCTTTAGTTCTGCTGGAGAAACATCTTAGAAAATAACTAGGTAGAATATTTGGCAAACTTAGATGAACATGTGCAGGACAGGCAACCAGAATCAAGGAGATTCAGGTGTGGACATACCATGTTTAAATAATCACCTCATAGTATGACTGGTTTTGTTTTGTTTTTTTCTTCTTTTGTGGAGACGGGAACTACATTTATAACCTCAGACTCAATGGCCCATCTTGCAGAATGACAACGTCCTTCAATTTACCAAGTTGTTTCCTTGACAAAATCACAACACAAGAAATGCAATATAATTTCGAATCTTTCAGGTACTGGGAATCAAGGGCCAAGTTCCTGGCTGGCCTAAATTAAGATTCTTTGAAATCTGAGTGATGAGACTCAAAAAGCAACAGCAAAACTCTAAAAAAAACGAGGAAAGGGTGATGGATGGGGGAGGAGGAGCAGATTCATGTCAACAAAGCAGTCTTACTTTTTAAATACGACACAGAAAGTTTCTAGTCTAAGACCTTTAAGCAAGAGAGAAAAATCTATGCTATACATTTAAATGAGTGAGAAGGGGGAAGAAGATGTTTATGTAACTAAATTTAGTAAGACCAGGTCAAGAAATGTGTTGGTCATGCAATGAGACATCTTGAAGCACTTATCAAAAAAGCTAGAATCCACACACTTCTCAAACAAACAGTTGCTGCACTGGCTTTAAAATCTGCAAGAAACAGGACATTTGGTAAAATGAAGGAATCAGACCATAAGTAAAACATTAAAATGAATATATTCAATCCTATTTTCTAACAAAACAATCACTGTCAAAAAGGACAAGTTGATACTTCTCACTAAATCTGTGCTCAATCCATAAACACTTTTAAGGAATTCAGAAGCCTGCGTCAGGAATTCAGAAGGCACAGTGCAGTACTGAAGTAATGCTTTAATCATACTTTGACTTTTTATCTCAATGCAAATAAATAGGTAAGAATCACTGATATAAAAAACCCCTCCCAAACTGAAAACCTAACAGACTCCTGAAGCCACAGATAAAAAGACCTACTACTATCAGTGGGACACAGAACTGGTATTTAATTCTGGAAGGTAGGGTTTTCCTTTTTTTTTAAAAATCCTTAAGAACATCATCTTCTGCTGAGCACTCAAAAAAATCACAAATTCTCCCTTTGTGTCATCAGTTACAGTGTCTCAATAGATGTCAAAACTGTAGAACTGGAATACATTTCAAGAGCAAGCAGCAGGAAATGAACCTTAGGAAATTTTAACTATGTACAGTAGGGTGAAAGGATAGGAACAGGGGCTTATGTTTTATTAGTTTTGTCCACGAGAAATAAAGTGCTTCACTTATCCATAAAAAGAGTGCAGGCCAAAATCATAAAGAACATGTTAACACCACTAGCTTGTAATGGATGCAATCACACTATTACTACCTAAATTTTTGTTTATTTTTCAACAGATTGGTGTCTGCAAATCATGCTGTCTTACACTGCCGGTCCTCTGTAACCTTAACCATTATTCCTACTGTGTAAAGTGAAGCACAAATTTAAGGTGACAAAGCACCAGTTGGCTGATGTGAAGTATGCTACGAAAGCAGAAACCTCTGAAAGCTTCACAGCCATTATGAAATAACTGACCTATATGAAACTGCTACCATGGTTCACAAATTTATTGTCAGGTTCCAGCCTCTAGCTGTTCTCTGATTGTTCTAAATACTTGACAAACTGAAGCCTTTTCACTTTCCGTTGAAATTGCCTCATCTCCCTGTCAGAGCGCCATGGGGGACTCCATTACTTTTCTGACTTCTTTCCCCTACTGACAAGTCATTTAGCTGGCTTCTTGTTGTGAAGGCTGTCCATGTCAAATTAGCCAGGGCCCCTATTGTCCTTATTACCACTCGAAAAGCCATCATGAGTAATGCTATGGGGTCCCTCAGTTGTCATCATTTGTCAGAAAGAAAGGGAGTGTGGTTACATATAGCTGACAGGTAATTTCAGTGTCTACAATTACCCCAATTAGTCTTGTCATAAACAATTCGATAAATGCACACCAATACAAACAGATAAACACACCAAGGTTTCTCACTATTAATGCCATGTAATGGATAAATCAGTGATATAATGCTATATTTTATTTATTTCTTTAAACTATCCTCAGCTGCAAGCTGGCAGTTGCTACCTGGTCAGCACAAATTGTACTATCTACTTTCATTAGCTCATCACCACAAGAGAATATGAAAGGCTGTGACAAAATTCATTTAGAGAGAGCGCGAAAGAGCAGATTGCCTAAAGCAGGTGTTATAACAAAGACAAAACAAAGGTTTTCTTTTGTCAGTTCAGTTCTGCAACGAGCTTTAAAGGAGACTATTTTGTCCTTAAAACCAAACATAAAATGAGAGACAGAAAGAGAAAGCAGTGAAATACATTCCCTCTGAAATTAAGAACACTTGCTTCCCCCCATAGCCCCAGTCAATCAGCAGGTGGGTCTTCTAACAATATACGTATTAAAGCCTGATTTTCAGAGGGGGTCACGATATTAGCCGAATTCTCTCCACATATTTTTCTCTGATTTTTAAAAAAAATACACCTTGTGATGCCATCCAGCTCCTGAAAGATCTGATAATTATTTCACATTATCTACAACACAATACCTTCTGTTCCTACCTAAGAATTATTTGAGAATGGATTTAGTAATTCCAACTCACTGTAGTCTGTAGTACTGTGTTTAAGTCTTTTGGGGTATAAAATATTGATAACGTTGACTGCTCTTCTAAAATGTCAGGTAGACCTGTTATAAGCACATCACTGAAAAAGGCAGTTTTAATAACATCCAGATTAAGTACTGCATTACGAATTGCTAAGCTTATCCTTGTGATCCACCTAAATAAACATTGAAATCTTGACATCTCTAGAG
Organism: Aramus guarauna; assembly: GCA_013400195.1. Lineage (NCBI taxonomy): Eukaryota > Metazoa > Chordata > Aves > Gruiformes > Aramidae > Aramus > Aramus guarauna. The sequence goes on along the minus strand of VXBL01000027.1, from coordinate 98,191 downwards.
TCCACAGCACCCTGTCTGTTTGCTGACCGCAGGCTTAAGTGATGGCTGGAAAGCCGAACACAGACATGTTGTTGTAGGAAATTGCTTTTGGCAACTATTTGTTCAAACTCAAGATTTTTTTTAAACCAACACTAAGAACCCACCAGAAAACAGGACAGGTCTCCCTAATGAGTAATCTATTTTAGCACAGTCTTGTCTAGGCATGACAGTTTACTGAGAGGCTTGAAAAACTCGTAATTACCAGTGTTACAGGGCAATTAATGTATATTACACTGCACTACTCATGGCAGCAACTGTCATTTTCTCAATAAAAATGAGTACTCTTCAGCTAAAGGTGACATTAATTGGGACTTTAATGACTATGCAGAGGAGCTGAAGCCAAATATGAACAAAACAGCGATTCAATGAGCGACTTCAGAAACGAGAAAATTGTACTAAAATGAGATTAATTGCTGTTTAGAAAAAGGAAAGAACCTAAAAAGCTATTAAATTGCAGGGTTTGGGTGCCCGGGTGATGGTTGTGATGTTAATCTTGCATTCTCACAGCAGGCAAATATTCACTAAATTCAGAGCCTTTTGACAGCAGGAAAAATCATGTATGCTTAACTTCAATCCATCAAAAATATATTTCAGCTTTTATCAGTGTTCTAAATACTTCTGCAATTTCAAAAATTACTACTCCATTCCTTGGCTGTCATCATGCAAATGCGAACACTGTCAATATTGCTATGAAAAATTCCCTGGCTTCAAAAGGCCTACTTCGGTGATAAAGAAAGAAAAACGTGAAGATTAGAATTGCAAAACACACACTACTAATATAACAGAAAGCAACAATAAGAATTTAATGTTTAAGTTGTGGAAACTGCTAAAATAGAAAATGATGGGGTGTTGTTTTAGTGTGTGTGGGAAAAAAAAAAAAAAATCAAAGAATTCCCCCACTCTCCCATAAAATCTTTCAAAGCTTATAACTTTATAGATAATTACTCATTGCAAATAATTAGGACATAATTTTGCAGCTTGACTTCAGGTGATATAATTATTAAAACTGCTCTGTAGTTTCTAAAAGCCTTTATCCGTGCTACTTAATTCTTTAAAGCAATTATATAATTGCTTTTCTTTATAGCCTTTTTAACTGTCATGATGACTGTATACATAAAACATTGCACTTAAACTCTGACATATAAGAGGGATAAACATAGCTCTGATTCACTTTGAAGTTATATCTGCTGCAACTTCAGATTTTAAAAGCGAAAATCAGTTTAGCCTTTCAGGTTAAAAATTGCATATGGAGTATTCACATATCTTAAGAAGCAAACTCCCTCTTCCACTCAAACCTGCAACAGTTGCACCTTGGAAGACACAAAGTAGAGCTCATTGTTTCTTACAACTTCCTATTTCATAATCAATTCTGTTCGTTCTGCATCTTCATAATTAAACATCCGTCTCATCTACATTTTAAAAATCTCTAGCCGCATTAAAACACGCATCCCCAAGAGCTGCATCCACTAGGCAATAAAGATGATGACAATGGCGACACTGTATCTTCATATCGACAGGTTTCAAAGACACAATGAATACATTACACCTATTAGCACTTCTGATAGCTACCTTCAGAAATTCCAGTGGACATACATAAATGTCTTAAGTACAAAACCCATGGGCAAACAGTTTCAGATCAGAAACTTAAACCAATCACTGTGTGCTAAATCGGGTCCACAAAGTGTCATAACATTAATTTACCTACTTTGCATACACTACTTTGATGATTAGTCAAGACTCTTCATTACATAACTACTATTTGAAGTATCTGAAAAGTGCATGACGATGTTACCATAGTAACCTTTAAGTTACACATGATTCATGACATTAACATACTTCAAGTTTAAAATTTGATGATGCAATTTTTTGCATTAAACATGCAGTCTCTTGCAAAAGACAAACAAAACAAAGCAATGCATAGGCACTTCATGTCTGAGTGTTCATAGTTTGCAAAAGTGATTGAAATAACTTTCCCTCAGGCTTTGATGGTTCCTTCAGCTTTGGTCGCTGAAATTTGGATTCAAGAAACCATTATTTTGTCAGTGGGTTGACAATACAGTGTATCTCCAGTGAAACAGCTCTTTTAAAACTTTTAGAACAAAGTTTAGAATTTGCTTATGCAACACAAGATCATCAGGTTGAATTTAATTTGTAACATAAAGCTCTGACTATGAGTAACGGCCAATCTCAGAGGATGAACACACATTATTAGCACCTATGATACTTTTAGAATTTTGTGTTAAAATGTTTCTTGCAAACTTTTCAATTACTAGGCTCCTAGCCATCTCTAAAGAACAACATTAGGTACTTCTGAAGCCAAGCCTGGCAAACAAGCTATCACAAAGGAGGTAAGATTACATTAGCAGCCACTGACACGAGGAGGTGAAATCACAGCCCAGCGCAGTTAGTGGCTAACTACTCATTGTCTCTAGCAAAGCAATGATTTCATCTGGAGAATGATAGAAAAATTGTCATTTTCCATACTACTTATTGTTCTACTCCAGATACCCTGCACAGGCTTCAGGGCAAGTAAAAGTTATATATGTCTTTGTTCTGTTAATATTTGATTTTGAAAGTGGAGAAAAAAATGTATTTGCTTTTCTCACGAAAACTGTTTCTTGTTCCTTCCATATTCAAATGAAATACTAACAGTAGTATTGTTCTTAAACTCTAAATAAAGAAGCCTTAAACTCGGACTTTGGAAAGCTTCACCTCAAAGCACGAAGAGAAAGGTAACTGCTGGAAATCCCTCAGTTCTTCCTCTTCTGCAGAGATTAATACACAGAAAATAGCCAGACTGCAGTACATACAGATCACAGGAGTCAATTACATTGCTTTTAAAGAGACTGACTATGCTTTCACAACACACACATACTTAGTCCAAGTTTTGTAATGGAATTGGTTTAAATTCATATTGAAAATAGAAACAGGAATGCATATATTAACTACCCCAATACTTTCCTTTTTTTCCCTCCTCCTCTTCTTTCCCCAATTTTGTCCTTATTTCATTTCCATTACTTGCACAACATAATTTCTTATGTCCTAAGTTTGTATTTAAGAATGCTGACCTGTAAGCATTTTTGCAGGTTATTTTGCTCTCCCATTTTATTAACAGCATGAACTTTTCAGAATATAAATCATGTCCAACTGAAGCCTGTCATAAAATCAGAAGGCATTTTTTTCGCCTCTTAAAAAGTGATTAATTTTTCCCCCATTGTATGCATTTAGAAAAAGAAATTTAAGAACTGAAGCTCTAAAGTACATTAAGGATATATAACTATTTAAAAGCTGTAAATAGTTCTAAAAACTCCAAGAGAAAAATTACAGTAATCAGTCTCTATGATAGAGCCAACATGTACATTAAATTTTTAAAAACATTTTAAGGATCTTCTTGACCTGAGAAACAAGTTAATAGAACTTCTTGGTAAAAGTAGCAATATTAAACCCCTAGAGTTGATAATATCAAGATGTTTGTGTCACGTAGAGTTAAAAAATTTTATCAAAGGCCAAAAAGAACCAAGAAATGATATAAAACTGAGTGGGCTAGTAAGCATGAAGATATCATGAATCATTTCCTGAGGCAACAATGATAACCTGTTACTAACTCTCTTGGAGACTATGTCCGATATGTTCTTGCACAGAATTTGATGAGGTCAATGGAATTTGCACAGTCCTGCAATATCATATACTAACTATCAACCTGTAAAGCATCAGAATTCAGATGAGTGCACTGTGGTACCAGAATTGTTTCCATATGCAGAAATGCACATTCATGAAGACCATGAATCCTAAACTTCGGGCGGTCTTTGTTACGAATGCAGTAAAACCAAGGGGATCAAGTAGTAGGAGTAATAGCAGTAAGGTAACATAAGGCTGCTTGTTCTGCCTTCATTGGTTTTTTTCTTTAAGATTCCTTGAGTTTCTGAACACAGGTTTATCTCATTTAATCTCAAAGTGATTGTTTTCTTAGCTACTCTCTGACATATTGCAGGACTTCAGTCTACCTCCAGGCCTAAGAGTTAAACTATCATGATTTAGATCAAAACCACTTGAATAAAAAGAAAATCCCTAGAACCAAATGGCAGCATCAGTAATTCCCTATGAATGTAAATAATGCAATCTTCTAATACTACCACTGTGGGGATGGGGAAAAGAACAAAACCAATACTTGTAATGTAGGATGATAAATACAAAGACTTGTTACCTTGCACAGGGAGATGACTACCTTCCAATTCTGGCTCTAGTCAGTATGGTTTCAGTAGAACATTTCTTTTGCTACTCTTGTATCTTCTATGCCCAGCTTAACCTCCAGGCTCATAAATTTATTAACCAACAGGTCGCAGTTCAGCATGGTATCTCAGTTGTAGTTTGGGTATGCAACAGAAGAGTTGCCCTGAATTAACGAATAACTAGAACATTAAACTATCTCATTAACAAAAGCACGCAATTCAATTATTTTTGGCAACTGTTATCTGACCGGGTTGTCCACACATCCAAACCACCAAACTTCTATGAATTCAATTTAAAAAGCCAGTATCAATTGTAATGGAAGCAGAAGCACATGCAAACCTCCACTGAACTTGACGCACTAATTTAGTTGGGTTCCGCAGGCGCAAATGGGGGCTCACTGCTTCTGAAAGGCTTCAGTCAGAAAGTAGTTTTCCCACTGCTAGATATTTGAGATCTGAGGGTTTTGTTTTAGGCTTGCAAGTCTTACAGATTTTCCAGAACTCTTCTAAAGCTTTCCATGGGAGTTCCCAAGGGCTTTGAGCTTAGTCTCTCTAAATCTTGTGTAGGAGAACCTTATTTAGAAACTTCAATTTAAATGCAATCTCAGTGAGTATATCTACCATACTGATTCAGTGCATTGCAACAGATCTTTGTAAAAGCCTTGCACTTATGTGTAGAATCTTGCAGTATGAACTTAAGAACATCACAAGAGTGCTCGAAGAGGTGTCTCTCTGCTGAAGCACCCCATTTGGGATGTGGGTCCCAGGAGATAACTCATAATGAGGATGTGATGTGCATTCAGGAAACAAAACTAGTGGAAACTTCATTGCTGGTAAAGGTACAAGGACAAATGGACCTAGAATCAGAATCACAGAATGGTAGGGATTTGAAGGGACCTCTGGAGATCATCTAGTCCAAACTCTCTGCTAAAGTAGGTTCACCTAGAGCATGTTGCACAGGATCACATCCAGGTAGGTTTTGAGTATCTCCAGAGAAGGAGACTCCACAACCTCTCCGGGCAACCTGTTCCAGTGCTCTGTGTTTCAGTTTGTGCCCATTGCCCCTTGTCCTGTCACTGGGCACCGCTGAAAAGAGTCTGGCCCTTTTCTCTTAACATCCACCCTTTAGATATCTGCCAGCTCCCTGAGCACTCGTGGGTGCATCCCATCAGGGCCGTGGATTCGTAGATGTTGAGTTTGCCTAAATGTTCTCTAATCCTATCCTCCTCGACCAAGGGAAGGTCTTCCTTTCTCCAGACTTTCTCTCCTGCCTCCAGGGTCTGGTTTTCCTGAGGGCCAACCTTAGCAGTAAAGACTGCAGCAAAGAAGGCATTCAGTAACTCCGCCTTCTCTGCATCCTCCATCACCAAGGCATCCACTTCATTCAGCAGCAGGCTCACATTTTCCCTAGTCTTCCTTTTGTTGCTGATGTACTCGAAAAAGCCCTTCTTGTTGTCCCTGATATCCCTTGCCAGATTAAATTCCAAGTGGGCCTTAGCATTCCTTGTTCCATCCCTACATACTCTGATGACAATGCATAATGGATCTCTCAAAGTCATACTTGAGTCTTCCCCCTTTCATGGTGCAAGTGGGCCTTAGCATTCGGATGACAGATGAGATCCAAACACTTTCCCCCAGGTACATCTCACAAAAGTTCAAACTAATGACAATGCCTGCAGCCTGACAACTTATTCTAGGTATTTCATAACTAGATAATTATTGACATAGCTACCCAGAGCTTGTCACTCTCTGTTCTTCTCACTCTTCTTTCTTAATCATTATGATCAATACAATCATCTCATCTATTAAAAACACCTATAGCCCTCACATCAGTCTCCCATTAGAGTTCTCTCTGGAGCTCGTTGCATCTGGCACATTCATATTTGGCTAGTTCTTTCTTCAGGTCATCTTTATGTCCAACTTTCTCATTTCAGCTACACAGATGAGATTCCCTTAAAAGTGCTCATTTTTATTCTGTATTGCAGCAAAATACCTTGCTATGAACTTGGTCAGTGCAGTCCACTCTGCTCATCTCCATCCAAAACAATTTTGCAAATAAAAATGTGTGACTATTTAAGCATGTAATTTCTTTCTTTGTGCCTGGGAAGTGGAAGACCCATTACAGAGGAAGACCTATATGCCTTTCATGGTTCTATCATCTCTCTCCATTCACCAGCAAACTGTCAAATCCCACACTGAATTGGCAAACCACCTTTATCCTTTACCCTCAATTGCCTCTCAAGGTTAGAAATAATTCTCAAAAAGCATTAACAAAGGCAATCTGTTATTTTCCTCTAAACCTCTCATCTGTCAAAACACATGAAAAATCTAGCAGGCTGCCGATGTACTCAGATCGGTGAACGTTATGCTGACCAATATCATCTTATTGCCTCTTTGCACTGCACTGTAAAAATTTGTTGAATCTTGTATTATACTTAAACATTAAACTCTGTAGGATAAAGTATCTCTTGCTCTGTTCTACAGCAATTTCTAGCACATTTTATCAGGATTCCTAGGTGTAGTTTCTAGATGTAGTTTCAATACATGAGGTGAACACTAAGTGTTTGTGTGTAATAAAGCAGGGAAATAGTTCACTCCAAAGCCACTTCATAAACTAACAGAACATTTCTAAACATGAACTACAAAAGTAAGGTTGAGATTTTATTCTTAATTCATATTGCATAAAGACATATTTTTTAAAAAAGCACATTAATATAATAAAATGAGTATAACATGAATATGAAGAACAATGATATAAAGTATGAAATTAACTGTTTCAAATTTTGTCTTTCATTCTGGATAGTAACAGTCTGCTTCAAAAACAGCAACAAAAACATAACAAAAATCCCAAAATACAACCTCCTGGATATCTTTTCAATTTTGTTTTTAATTCAAGGCAATTATAAATTTCTTTGACAACTCTTTTATATCTTGTAAGTATTTGTATCTCATCTTGTGTAGCAACAAAATCTTTTTTGTTATCATAAATAGGTATAAAATTGTTTAAATACTCATGTTTTCTGTAAACTTTGAGAGTCAATAACACAATCACAGTGAGTTCCATAGTTTAATTATATATCATGTAGTACTAAATCAGAAGTGCTGTATTTCAAAAGTCATTGTTAAACAACAGTAGGAAAGGGATTTTTTTAAATCGTGTTTTAAGGCTTTGTTCTCTTCATAGTTATTTCTGTTTCTTTCTCTGCAGACTTGCTCTGTAAGAATCTGGATTACGTAGGACTAAGGATAGTATTTGAAGGTGGAGTTTCTTCATCTCAAAAAGAGCCTTACAAATGTAGTTAAATTATTTGTTCTCCCATTAACCACAGGAAAAAAAAAAGTGTGACACATGAAAACGATGAACGTGTGAGGACAATTTTTTTTTCATTCTATTTCTGTGCTTTTATCCCTTGGCCCACTGGCTGCAAGAGCCTTTCTACTTTTGAATTCAGGAGACAACGAAAATTTGAATAGTTATTGGTAAATAAATGCTAATATATTAACCACAGGAAAAAATAATTTAAGTCCAAACAATGCTTGTATGTTTTTAACATGTAACTTAATACAATTATTCATTGCCACACAGGCACAACGTTTGTACCTCTATTTAATTCTACTTGTTAAAAATACTTGGAAACATTTATGCTGAAAGCCTGAAATTTAATCTTTGTACAGTGCAAGTTTGCCCTAAGTAAAAAGATCAGTACACCTGCAAAAGGTAGCAGGATCGTTGCCTGCATTTTTGTATCAGAATGAAAAAAATGATGGCAGATATGACATCAACTTATCTCACAAAATTCTATGAAAACTTAGATAATGAATACTGGACCATATTAAATTTCAGCAGACAGAGATTTCCTTAGAATTGTAATATAAAGGAGGGAAAGCAGTAGAGTTGATTCCTATTCCAATTTCTTCTCAAACTTGTTTATTAACACTGAAGAGCTCCTTTTCTTCACTCATTTTAGGAAAGGGAACAGAATTTTGGACCTTTAGCTCCCACCAAAGTTTTCTTTCAAGTTTTCAGTTTGTCAGCAGATTTCACATTCTTCTGGGATAAAGCAATTATGTGGCACCCATATTCAGGAATTCTGTATATTTATAGGTCAAAAGAAATACTATCTCCTTATTAAAACCTGGTTGAACATTCAACTTGGTATTCACATCCAATGGAAAATATATCAACAACTCACAATACTGACATTTTAAATTATACATCAAATCATATTTTTTTCATTCTGATACAAACACATAATGAGATTTTGCACAGTGAATTTTTGGTAACTGTGGTTTGAAAGAAAAACCACATAGTATACATACAAGAAATGTGATAAGTGTTTATATATTCTCTAGTATCCCAAGGTATATTTATGCCATTTACTTTTCTTAAAAACTCTTTTGATAGAGAAATACAGAACAGCATTTCTAGAAGAGAGTAGACTGAAATAGTAAAAACATTCTGGAAAATAAGTATTTTTGTAATCCTCATGTGTGTGTTTCATGTAGAAACATTTACAGACTTATCAAGACATATGTGCAATTGCTGCTTTATGTTCTGCTGATCTATTTTCAGGTATCAGATTTATTTATGCTCACATTTCCTGAATCACAGGTATTTTTGAGTCACTAAAATTGATTTTAAAAATGAGAAAAGTAAATTTAAGTATTTACATATTTTTAAATGTAGTTAAAATTTGCATTTTTGAAAGGCAAGGATAATAATTGATCTACCTGTAATAAGAGTAACTCTAAAATAATTCTTTTTACTATTTGCCTTTTCTAATGTAACCGCTCATTACCCCATTCCCTAAGTCATGCAAAACAAACAAACAAAAAAAACCAAAAAAACCCACCAAAACAAAAAAACAAAACCCACAGAAAACCCCCAAAACACACACACACAAAAAAAAAAAAAAAAAAAAAAAGAAAGAAAAGCATTTCTAGAAAATGTCTTAATCTGGCCAAAATAAGCCTCCATAGCTTTGGTCCACAGAAGCTTTATCAGTTTCCTGGGCTCCATAGCGGGATAAACTATTTCATGCATGAAGGGATCAGCATTCCTCCTTCTAATCATTGCTATTGTACCCATTACAAAGCTCTCTGAACATCTCTCTCCTATGGATATCACATGCTATCTTAATCACCCCTCAATTAATAACTTTATACTTATATTTCAGTTCTGCCCCTTCTATATACATTGTTACTTGAGGATGATACTGAAGCCTTAACTGCGTATGCTGAGATTATAGTAATTTTTTCACCACAAATACATTCGTACACCGAAAGTGTCCAGACAGCACTTTCCAGTGGATAAGTGTAACAGCTTAATACAGCGGGTAATCCTCTCTCTCCTAGTGGCATGACAGATGTTCATGCCCCTGTCTGTTGTGACCATTCTGTAACTTTTAGAAGCAGAAACCTTTTTCCTATGTGCTTTGATAAGCAATGTGCTAGCTTGTATTGTTTACAGAAAAAGTATCAGAAATCTCTGCTAGCACCAGCTAAACCTTTAATACCTCAAAGCTTTTTTTTTTTTTTATACTCTGGGTTTGCTGGTGCACTATATTACAGTCTTCTAATCATAATATAAGTGGACTCAAAGAGGAAAGAAACTTGGAAGTCAAGAGTTTTTGCTTTAATGTATTATTATTTTTAACTAATTTGCCAAATCACGTTACCCGTCTCCTCAGGTAGAAGTCACCTATACCTGTCTAGTTGGCTTCCTGCCCACTTTTTGAAGATGGTAGGAGTTAAATGGTAAGGGAAATGGTAAAGGAACACAGACTGACTTGTTGTCACTTGCAGAGAAAAATAGAAGTAGTATCACCTGAAGATTAGTACTCTCTTTATACTCAAAATCAGGGATGTACAGGTTCTCACAGGGTGCAAGGCATGGTGTGTGACCAAATTCTCTCACAACACATTTTCAGCTAAATTATACTCCTCTTGATATGACAGCCAATCTAATGTCTACCGTCCTGCTGGGAGAAAGAAATAACTAAACTACATTTAGCTTTTTAAAAGCTTCTTCTCATCCTCAGTGAGTCAGCCCTTAATCTTCCTTAGAATAATTTCTAACTTCCAAAATTTACATACTGTACAGTTTGACAAACGGCAACATCCAGTTTCCCACAACACAGGTAGCACCAGAAATCTCAGCGAAGTCTGCTATGCATTCCTCCAGGATAAGTGTCTAGATCAGTATTTGTCTCTTTATAACTTGTAAATAGCTAGCAATTTTCCAATATATAGTGAATATAAACTGACATACGAAAGGCTTGTTTTCCTTAACTACTTTCTATAACTTAGATACAGTCCAAGCACAGATGAGAAACACTGGCCCAGATGACAGTCAATAACATATTGCATTTACAACTGTAAACTATTTATGTAATAAGCTTGTATTTAATAAATTAAGGACAAATGAAAACCATTTAAAATGTTTCAGCAAAATGGAACCAGCAGAAAGGCAAGATGCATGGCCTATTCAGATCTGACTAGGGTGCTGCAAACTATTTCGGAAAAGAAAAAAAAAAGTATCTGGTAGTCACACTTGTTAAGAAAGCCTAAAAAACCATAGAAAGCACAACTAAGAATGGAAGATCTATGTACGTCATCAGATAAAGAGTGGTACTTTTCTAATCACTGAAAGTGGAGTTTGACAAAAAGTACAGTCTATCGGGAGATGAACACAGGAAGGACTTCAGAAAGAAGAGCTTGCTTATACAGCCCCTAAAGTTTCACTCGGAGAAAACATATGTGTGTGTGTGTAACAGATGACAATCTAAGAGCCACAAAAAGTATGAAAGGAATTATTATCCAACATCACAAAATTGGTCATGGAAATAACAGGCTGCAAAACAGAAAACCTAACTTTAAATTGGTATGGTTTTGAACTGGAAAGAAATATAATTTTAGGTCGGTAACACAGTTTCAGTAAGGTACAGCTTATGTTCAGAGCTAAGTTGGTTATACGAATAGGGACTCTGCAAGAGTTAACACTGTGGATGGCTGCTCCACAGCAAAATGGAAACACTACACAGGCAGCTTTCAGGAGCGGAATTACGAAGAAAAACTTTTAGTACATATGGACTGTGTAGTTCCTAGATTGTTAAAAGGTATTGTGTAAAGTCACATAAAAAAATCATAGAGAAAGAAAAGCCAAAATAGGTGACTACAGATTTAAAGATTATTATTCTGACTTTGGTAAATACAAACACGTAAGTTATTTTTGTCATCTGGTTTGCCTTACTCAAGAGCTAAAAATTCATCTATAACACTGTACACAAATGCTGTGTTTATATCAGTATCATATGCAGCTTGCATGACAAAGTATACATTAAAACGAAGAACAGCAATTCATGTAATGGTCAAAGACAACCAATAACAAAACCACTAAATTCCAGTTGTCAAACATAATTTACTATGTATATTTCTTCTCTTCTCTGTTAAAACAGTAATTATTAAAACTAAAGCGATATGGGTGAGTGTTTATGACTTCTTATTAAAACCCCTGACTTAAAGCAGTGTTCGTTTAAGCTTAAGGTTAAAGAAAATCATGTAGAGATCTCTGTGCGATGGCCTAGTGACTTTATATCCTCTTGTCAAACCTCAGCAGTTTTATTTGTCGTGATACATGCTGGAGAGGGTTGGAGGTTAAAGTTGATACGAGGGCCAACAGGAAAGCCAACCAACTTCTTTCAAAAGATTACAACCTTTAACATATTAGGATCTGTCGGCAGTTACTGCTAACTTTGTAAGCCTATGTTTGTGTACTCTTCTGTGAACTGATCCCCAAACTCCAGACCAACAGGATTTATAAAACCTCCCCTCTTACTACTTTCCTTCTAGTATTCCTTCATAATTTTCTTAGTGTTTGAGCTATTAATTTAGCATTTGGTATTATATTGATGCTTAGCACTTACTAGTTTTCAGAAGAACATTAACAGGCAGATAAAATTTCTTCCTCATTTTCTTTAGCCTAATTTTCTCTCTCAGCCTGAAAACTGAAGAAAGGTTTTCCTAATCTAGGAAATCTGACATTGAATGTAATAGCAGCACAGTCTGCTGGACTAAAGCTCTTCAGATTTCCCTTTCTCCCACTTATTTCAATACTGCTTTGTGACTTTTTAAAAAAAAAAAAAGAATGCAGAAAAAAAATAATGATAAATAAAATCACACAGAAACTGAATAGTTGAGGTAAAAAGGGACCTCCAGAGACTATCTAGTTCTGCTTAAAGCAGGGTGAACCAGAGTCGGTTGCTCAGGTCTTTGTCTAGTCAGGTTTTGAGTATCTCCAAGGATGGAGACTTCGCAACCTCTCTGGGCAGCCTGCTCCAGTGTTTGACTTTTCTTACGTTTCAACAGATTTTCCTGTACTTCAGTTCGTGCCCACTGCCCCTTCTCCCATCACTGCACATCCCTGGGAAGAGCCTGGCCCCGTATTTTTTACTCCCTCCCAACAGGTATTTAGGTAATTATAGTGAGATCCCCCCTGATCCTGCTTTTCTCCAGGCTAAACAGTTGGAGCTCTCTCAGCCTCTCCTCACCTCAAAGATGCTCCAATCCCTTCACCATCCCTGTGGCCCTTCACTAGATTTGCTGCACGTTACTGTCTCTCTCAGTACAATCGTGCCTCTTATGCTCTATCTTACCTCTTAATCTGAACGATCAAATCACTACACAGGTCAAAACTAGTACTGATGGCTGCTTTATTCTTACTCGCACTGACGACAGTGCAAGTTTTGCCACTGACTTCTACCAGCCTCTGCTAGACTGCTTCTATGTAAAAGATGATAATGTATATTTACTATATACACCCATGATGGCCACATGGTATAAAATGCAATGATAATGTTTTTCAGTTACATGCATTTGATAGCATTTAGACAATAAACAACTTTTCTCACACTATATCTGAAACATGTAACTTGCAGGTGTACAGAAACCAGTCTACAGTTATCAATTACTGCAATTCTACAGCTTTGCATTTTAAAATGAATAACTACTTGAGAAACTCTACACATAGTATTATTGCTGCTGCACATGAACAACATAGCAGAAAAATTTATTATGGTTAGCTTTTATATTTTATACAAAGGTAAATACACATCTACGTCAAATTTATTTTTTTTAAGTGTCAGAGTTGACTTTTAAGTTTCTCCCCCTTCTTTGAAACCCCAGAGAAGAACATTTGGCACAGCAAAGATTCTGCATTCCACATCTCATACCATTTAGCTGTTACTACAATTTTAATTACGCAAAACTCAATGGGCTCTAATAAAATCTGACTAGGTAATTAATACTCTTAAACATACAGTGTGAGCTACTGAAAGGAATGTTCTACACAAATTCCCTCATGTCACAGAAAAGACTCATGCAGCACAGTGTATTTCTCCATAGGTAAAACAATATTCCATTATGTTAACAGTTTTTTTCATCCTATCTGCAATTAACCAAAGAATCTTAACATACTCTGTTGTTAAAAAGTTAATTTTTCTCCTAGTTTCAGTTCAGACACATTCACTCATGTATCATAGCAGAACCAGGGAGAGAGTATTATAGTAGAGATGTAAGAAATATTTGTATCAGCAGCAAGGCACAATCTTAAACTATTATTTTACTGATATGCACAAAAGACTATGGTAACATTACCGTATTATGTTTAAAATCTGTATTTTAGTTACATTTACATAATTCAGACATACATACGTACACTCATATACATATACATTCTGAGACAAGATCTGCATTATGATGCAGATATTTCCCTGAGATCTGCACATGAAGGGGATTCTCCCACCATGCCAGTTCCATAGAATCAGCCTAATTTTGTGGTCTGTTGAAGCCAGGGAGAGGGCAGAGGCTGAGCAGGCTAAGGGCCTTAGTGCTATTACATCCCATTGGCCTCACGGCAACTAAAAAAAGAAATAAAATCTACAAGCAAGGGTATTAATTTTCAGAGCTCCACATGATGATTTTACAGAGAAGGGCCAGAAAAGCACAGGTCACAAAAGACAGTACGGTGTGCTTTTACAACCGGGAAAGTCTTTTCCGTAACAGTGAGAACACAGACTGTTCTCTCTGAACTTGTTCCCCTGGACATTTTGCAGAGAAGCGTGATTTGAGTGGTAGTTTGACATGATTTGTATTTTTCCTAGAATCCTATCCTTTATCTCCTTAACACAAGCCAAAAAACATCTGGAACTTTATGTTGTTTTCATAACGTTTTATGCCAAAGCACAGACAGTACTCCTGGATTCTTTTTCTCTTCCTTGACACACTATAAATGGTGATAAGAAAATGAAAGTTACGAGAAGATCTGTACTTAAATTTACACTTTTACTACAAGAACAGAGATTTTTCATAACAGAATATATTCATACATCTGTATCTGTAACGTCCTTTACCTTGAGTTTTAAGAAAACATCTTATCAATTTTAAGTGTGACCTTGCAATATTTTGATGCAATATCAGGCTTTTACAGGTAGTGAATTTTAAATATAGAAGCAGTAAGTAATTTGCTTGGGAGTACAAAAGAGATCAATGATGGAACAGAGATTCAAAGCTCAATTTATAGCCATTATAGCTTACCCTGTCCAATGCCCAGAGGCAAATGCATGAGAATCAGTTACTAAGAATCATAAGACATAACAGTGTAGATGAAGACCATTATTCTATCTTGGTTATCTTATTATTTGCATCATGAAAGCCTCACCTTGTATTGAGGCTAGATGTGCTAACTACTGGGCAAGCACGTAAGGAGCTAGAGTCTGCCCTACAAGAAGTCAAATTAAGCTTTCAACCCTCCAATAATGCACATTTCTCTCCTGAACGTTGCATTTTGAAGCAGTGATACAAAATGTCTACTGTTTTTAATAAAGGATTATCATCAGTAAGGAGAGGTCTTTAGATCTAGGAAATGTGATTTTTTAACAAAAGAAAAAACATTTTAAAAATAACTGCGTTACACATGACAAAGTAAAAATTACTGTGCCAAAAATTAACATACTGTACAATAGTACTTTTCACTCAGTGAGAGCTTAGCGTGCTTTCCAAAGGTTACAAAAGTCACTACTGAAAACCAGTCATCTCTGGTATGACACACAGCAACAAAGTCATAAAAGCCCAACTACACAAAACTTTAGTGAACAGAAACCAAATCACTAGCAGAAAGAGAAAGCAAGCAGACTCAACATTTTACTTGAGCTCCTATTGGATTTACAAGTCCAAAGGAAATGATCAAAACTAACAATTCTGCAGGAGCCCATCAGCTGCAAACTGATCAACAAATCAAGTTGTATATTCTACAGAAACATTATCTCACCTAATAGCCCTATCACACCAGGAGGGGTGAGTGGGAAGAAAGGGACACAACCAGTTGAAAACAGAAAGGCGTTTGATGACAGCATGATGTAAGGCACTTTGTTCTCAAAGACACGCACACCATATACAGAAAGACTGCCAAGGCCAATTGTACATGTGCTCTGCAATGTTCTTCTAGTTTGGATAGTTCTGAGTCCTCAAGCCTCAGGACGCCCAGCAATAAAGAAAATAGTGAGGCATTTTTAGGCAGAACAGTGCTACACATGTCAACATTTTCAGGAGGATCTTAGCTATCTTTCTCACACGGTCATTGCCCAGTGTACAATACTGAGGCTGTGCTATTCATTTGTGCTCCAGTTCAAGAAATGCGTGCAAGCAAAAAACAAACTCTTCTTTTTCTTAGTAGAAAAATCACCAACTCCAAGAACACAGGATGATTTTTCATTTTTATGATCAGTGACAAAATGAACATTGATATGAATTAACAATCCAAATTTTAGTCACTAGAGGATATAGCAAGACCCTAAATATTGAAGTCATATTTTCATTATGAACATGTGTTATAATGTACTTGGGCCAGAAATCACAACTACAAAACTGATAGTTTTAGCTGAAAGTGCACTTTGGTGAAGTTGATTTATCTGTAAAAAACCTTGCTACAAAAGACAACTTGCACGCAGATTCATTTGGCACTCAGCTATGAGTACACCAACTGGTGAATGCAATTGATGTGCGTGCGTCAGGGAGAGAGAAACAACTTACAAAAACTTCCTCAGGAAAGCACGAGACTAAGCAAGGGAGAAAAACTACTCTGAAAAGACAGCAGTCAATGCTGTTTATAAGCCACTGCTTAGCACATGCAAGTTAAGTTGCTACTAGTTTGCCAGAAGTAGTATAATTCAGCAGTGCAGAACAAGGGCTTAACTATTCCCCACACAACCAAAACATTGCCAGCAAATGCAATTTTTGATTACATGAGAAGAAAAAAGTAGAAATTGGAAAAAGACTTTAAAATGTATTTTCCCAGTATAAAACATAGGCACCTTTGGTGAGTAGGAGCCTACTGACTACCAAATAGGCAAATGAACTTTGGCCAATGTCTGTTATATTGTTCTGTTGATAATTGCGATAACACAATTTTACATTAAGCAGCTAAACGTTCACTGTATTTATTTTTTTTTCTAAACCCTTGTTAAAAGCATAACAAACTAAAAAACCCCAACAGGTAAAATCACTTGACTAAAATAAACCTGAAAATATGCTCTAATATGCTATCCCCAGTCTGTGTGTTAAAAGCTAAAGGACGTACATCTACACACACAAAATAAAGCTATCACTGCTGTGTGGACTGCAGAATATTTTCACAGCTATTTTTCCTCATCCCTGGAAACACACGTTACTCTTAACACAGTAACATCCTGAAATTCTATAACATTTTGGATTTCTTTGAAATGAAAAGTCCATTTTATTGTTTTTTAATTAAATCTATTTCCCCAAAAGGTCTTTAAAGGCTCTACAAAACTACCTTGCATTTTATTATTGCTGACAGTTATCTAAACCACGCTTGAATGCCCTCTTTATCCTTTAGTGAACAATTGAAAGATCACATGCTAAAAAGACTTCTGCTTTCTCTTCTTCTAGCCCTATAATTAACGCATTTTAATACATTTCTTCATAGTCATTAAGAGAGCACAATGTTAAAAATTAATGAAATGAGACAATTTTGAGTTTAACAACCATAAATACATACAACATAAATTTGTCTCAATTGTAGATATGAAAAAAAGCCTTCTTGAAATCACATGATGAGATTACGGAATTGTCAAGATTTTGCTTTTGCTGTCTAAGGGTATTTAAATGATGTATGGTAGCCTGACAATACTACAGTATTGTTACATACCCTCCAAGAGAGGTAAACATTTCTGTCAAACATTCAAATTCCATTGGTCTTAGTATGTTTTTGTTTACCTTATATATATGCCTATAAAAAAGTGGTATTGCTGGATGATGCTGAAATGGGGGAGGAAAGGGAAGAGAGGAAGCAAGACAAAGACATAGGAAGGGAAAAATGATCATAAGTCAATTGTAAAAAACCTGAAATATCATGTAAAATACTGCTATAACAACACCTACTTATAGCAGTACCTTAATAATGCTTATAATAGAATAAACAACAAGATTTTCTTAATTTGGACTTTTTTCTAAGAAACAGAGCTCACTATATTAATGTATCACACATTTTTGCAACAGACATGCTAATAAGTGTTTTTTTTTTTTACACTGTGAAACAAATTCTATGTTTCTAAGTACATCATCGTCATATCTATACACACCAATTAAATATAGGGTGCAACTGTACTATAGCCACATTTTTACTCAGTATTTCCAAAAGGTGTTACTAATGAGCATATTATACAGCTCATCTTTTAAAAGTAAGTTAAGTTTTTTGAAGTATAAGTTCTTTCTGCCTTCTCAACTAAATGTTGAAAAGACATAGTGCAACATAAAGCAAGAACTTTACAGATTTTTTTTTTTTCCCCCTTAAGATAGACACACACACAAAAAGAAGTTACTCTCCAGAAGATTTTTTAGGGTTGTCAGACTGTTATATTATAAACAACCTTATTAGTCCTTTATAATTACAATAGGTACCTCTGGACAAGATCGAGCAGACATGACAAATGCTTCTGACTTCTTTTTAAATCGAACCTGGAAGGTCATCGCTGAACAAACAGAATGCTATACAACTGGGGCCATAAATTGTGAAAGCTAACAGAAAGGTAAGTTTTTTGATATTAAAAATTATTCTGTTCATGTTCTTCTGTATAAAATCAAGAAATAACAGGATGACATAGTTTTAAAAAGATAAGTAGCTAAAGAAATCCTTACAAACTTCAATATCACACTTTCTTTCAGCAGCTGAACCTGTGTTACAGTATTTATGCAATGTCTTTAAAGTAGTTGCTTTATTTTACAAATATGTCCTTAAAGATAATTCCCTACTGAGGATTTACTCATGTTTGTATTTACTTTTTTTCAGCATTATGATAAAACTGTGGACAGCTAGAAATCCCAGTCAAATCTATGGTATTTGCTTGCTGTTATCCTCAAATCAAACCAGTAAAAGGATGCCATACTACTGTGCATTTTTCCTAACATTTTTATTTTGTTTTAGGATCATTTAACAGTACTGGTAGTTTTGGATTAAATTTAATTTGTTTGGAGATAAACAGTAACTTAAGTGACTGGAACTGGAAACCAATTGATGGATCTCACTTTTAAATCTTGTATTTCTGTTTGAAGAAGAAATGTAAGGATTGAATTAGAAAGCTGTAAAGTTTTGATGAGAATTAGTGGTAGAAAACAAAAGAAAATGAAACCTACAGTTATTGTCCTTATAGTTAAGCTGAATGAAATTGTAAATCAACAAAAGATTTGGATAGCACTCAAATCAACAGCTTTACCTAATAAAGTTCTAACAGAGCACCGAGCATACCATTTGAAACAAATATGAAATAAATATGAAATATGAATAACTTTAAAAAGAACCATATGAGAAGCAAAACCGTAAAATCACCAAAATTCAAGCAAAGGAAATTTGAACTGAAATGTATGATGAGCAATTAAGTACCTATTTTGACAATTCTAAGTGGTCAAGTTTTTAAAGTATGACACAGAAACCTTAACCTATCTATATATGAGTGATAAATGAGGCATTTTGTGTCATTACATTCCCATAAATCACTTTCTTTAACTGCTGATGGCTTTTATCAGGTCTAACCTTTTCAAGCTTCTATCAGAGTGCTAACATTTTCAACTTTGACACATACGCAGTTTACAAATTCTGCAGCTGATTAACTCTGGACAGAAGCTCACTGCCATTATTGTCTTCTTCAAGTTGGGTTACAGCTTCAGTGTCTCAAAAACTCACATGCATCCTTCGTATGCCAGAAAATCTCACTTAATGTACTGGGCTGCGTTGCAAAGGATGTAAGATTATTTCTCCTTTTGAAACAAATAAATGAGAATATACTTTCAAAATTACTCTTCTACAGAGAGCCTGAAACATGTATACTTTTCATTATTTTAAATTCAAGTAAATAGTACGTTCCAAATAAAGAGATATAAATAATGTGATCAATTTTACATGATTTCATAATTTAAACAAACTTGGGATCAAGTCAACTCATTTATAAGAAAAATGTTGTGGTCAAAGTCTCTGAGGTAAAGAACAATAAAAAGTTGAAAAAACCCTAAATATAGCAGTTTATTATATATATGAGATGACAAAATATGGCAGTTATAAGCTTATCATGATCATGGGCCCTTAAATCATTTTGTGGGATCCCTCACTAAATTCTTCTCTGAACTATTTTGCAAATTTCAAAGATTATAAATGGCAGTATCTTGAAATTGTAAATTTCAAAGATTCAATGTCATCATTACAGCACTTAGAACACAAAATTGATTTAACCTTGATAAACTCAGAACACTATAAATGCAACAGCAGAAAAGAAGTACAGGAAATAATATTTTATCATGCATAAGTGAACCCGAAGATTTCAAGGAAC
Source organism: Aramus guarauna (assembly GCA_013400195.1). NCBI lineage: Eukaryota > Metazoa > Chordata > Aves > Gruiformes > Aramidae > Aramus > Aramus guarauna. The sequence continues at coordinate 78,027 of VXBL01000027.1, read as the reverse complement.
ACTTGCTCTCTGTAAGAACTAAAATTAAATTACATATTTGCATGACACACTCAATTTTTGCTACAAATAGGTGAAAAAATAGTTGATAAAAAACCCATCTAGGTGTCTGTCTCAAAAACATTTTAACTTACTGTACTATACCAACGAGAAGCCAGCAATACAGTACTTCTATCTGCCTTAGTAGCATCAAGGCATAGTAAGAATGGTAGTAAAGCTTTAGTCTAAACACCTGCATTTTCACCATTTTTTAATTTAAAAATGTGCAGAATATAATTTAATTCCGATTTATTTCATCTATTGAAGCAAGCAGTGAAACATTCAAGATGTAATTGATCTAGACACTGAAACAAAGCTCAAGTTTAAAGAGATACTGTCTTTAATAATGTTAGTCAGACTGAAGAAATTTTCATGTTGGTTGTGTGACCACCGGAAGCCTGGTACTTCAGATGGTATTAGTTTTGATAAGAGCTAACGAGACATCAGACCTAAATAATGAAACCTGAAGAGACAGGCTTGGACCATGCAAATAGGAATGTCCACAGAGGCTCTCGTGCAGTTGATGGTCTCTTGTTGATAAACAACAAATCTTAGAAAAACCGTGGATGAAGGACAAATTCTTTCAGCATCGCAGCTAAACCAGCCTTGTAAGGTCAATATTTAAGGCCTATCCATGAAAAAATTAAGAAGTTCTTTATTTCACTAATAATGTCAGACATCAGAAAAGCTGTGCAGTTACACTTTGACAATTTGGATGTAAATCTTGGAATGTCTCTAAGTATTCGTGACAAAGGCATATTTATATTTAAAACAAAAGGACACGATTTCTTGATGTTCATATCAAAGGCTAGTGATGGATGAGAGCATGCTAATCAAATGACAAACCAGAAGGAACACAGATGCTTGCTATTTTGATTAGGAGAGGGAAATGAAGATCTCCCTCCTAAATTAAGATATAAACATTCTAAAATTATACACACAAAAAAATATATATATAAGTTTGTAAAGCACACTGTGTATGTTCTCAAGCAGACATACTACAAATACGAACTAGAACAACTGCCAATTTACTTAAGGTCAGAAGAAGACACATATAGCAAAGAAAATAAAACATTGGCTTTGATCAATTCCAGTTAATTGCTTATGAATTTATACATTTAGAAGCAATTTTAGCTTTCTTATATTAAAACTCCCCAAGTAATGAGAGAATCATTTACACTTTTTTTTTTGTAATTTGTTTCCTACTGCCTTAGTTCTAGGTTTAAATTATGCTTATGTGAAAATACACTTATGTAATTTAAAATTGCATAAAGTCAATGTAAACATTACTGAAAATAAAAACGTAGACTGTTTATGTGGGATGCAATATTGCATGACAAGTGTGGAGCTTCAGAACCAAATTTTTATTGCAAGTTTTTACGTTTTTCATACTCAAGTCATCTTATTTCAGTGTCTTGCTTTATGTGCACCCAAAATGTATCAAACTAATGATGCATGTTTAAAAAGAACGCTTAAACATCACGAACTTTGCTTACTAAGCATGAAAGTCACAACTGCTCTCAGTGAGACAGCCAAAACTTTGTTCAATTTGTAGATCCATATGCAGTGGCAAGGTCCAATGAAGCCCAATGATACTTTCACAAAGCACTTGTCAAATGATGGTAACATCCAGCTCCTTGAAATCCATCTTTCTCTTTCTCCTGTTATTAGGTAGTAACAATAAAGGAGAGCCCTTGGACAACTTTTTATTAAAATTCTGCAATGAGTGAACAACTTTTTGATATCCTCAGGAAAGTACCTTGGTCACTAGTTCTGAACAAAGAGAAAAGCCACCTTGCTATTCATAAAATGTACTTGTTTATACCTTGCTGTAGTTATGAAACCTACAAGTAAAGTACTAAAAAAATGTAAATATACTGTAATCCAGAATAACAGAATTTTTTTAAAAAATGAGTCCCCCACATACAGTTTTCAAGAATTTACAAGAAGGAACATTTTATAAACTATAGAAAAGTACGTAATTGAACATAAACTCTGGTGACACTGAGGGAGAAGAGATATTTGAATTAAAAATATTCTTAACGCAGAAATATTATTATTGTTAAAATAATTTTTACTGGACTTTTTGAGCAGGAATGCATTCAAAGCAAAGAATTATATAACGCCTTTTGAAGTTTAGTATTTAAGAAAATACACCAACACCAAAAATCATTTTGCTCTGCTACTCAGAAGCCCTAGTAAGACACATCTAATGATGTGCTTAATGCAACTTATCCCAATACCCTGAGAGCCTCCTTTAATGTAAGATTAGTATCCTGGGAAAGCAGATTCGTGTGCTTTGGGAACACAAATCCATATTGTACAATGTTCCAGAGTAAACAAAATGCAGGCAGTTTCAATATACACTTTACAGTCTCATCTTTAGTCAAGAGAAACTGCGCTCACACAGGCTGAACGGTACCTCGTGACTCTGTGACAGTGACACTGTATTTCTTTTTGCCTTAGCCAAGATTTCCTAGACAGAAAAAATTTGGGCAACTGTGTGTAAATGTGACTGCTGTCCATTAACTGGCCAGAGACTACTGAATCTACTCATTTTACACCTCAAATTTCTCTTAGATTGTGCACTAACCTTACCAGTCCCATGCTTTTATGTCCTTTATTTACTGTGAGTCCTATCTGTAATCAGCTATTGACATTATTTACTTTTTCCTATATTAGTACAAATAGTTTTATATTCTCTATATAGTACTTTATCATTTAATATACTAAAGGCTGCTTAAGACACAACTAAATTCCTCCACCTCTTGGACCCTTCTTGAAAAATTTACTGGATGCCCAATATATATAATATTCAATAGCATGTGAGAATAATTTTTATGCAACTCTGATAGTTAGAAAGATAGATAACTCAATTATTAGATCATCTATCAAAATATTCAGATGTATAAGAGGCTACTAAAAAGATTGATGACTGAGAAAGTCCACTGATTCTCTAGCCATCATATTCACACATTTGGCTAGACAACATTTTTCGCTGCCTTCACAAGCAAGCTTCATTACCCATCACTCCACTGAAAAGAGTTTATTATGAGGCTGCCATCTTGGCAAGACTATTATTTAGATGATAAATGTTGGGGGAAAAAGTGTGTCTAGATTTTTTTTTAAGATGAGCTTTTTGACAGATAAAACAAACAGCATCTACATTTCTAATTAACTTAAATTTGGCATATACAAATACAGGTCAGTAAAGCTATGATATGCTACTAGATTATCTTCTGTCTGAATCTTGCCCTTAATTTGTAAAATGTAAATTAACTAATTAGAAGAAAAGCAGCATTATTTGTGACAAAATGCTTCTTCTACTTCTTTGCTTTGTGACATTTATGATCAACTGTATTTCTTCATTCTAACTTCTAATAGATGGATAATTATGTTCATACTAATTTATTAGGCTTTTAGTATTTTAAACCAAGTGAAAACTTCAGATTTCTGAAGGCAAGGAAGCACAACACACTGCAACATGCAGCTAAATTACATACTCGCCAGCTTCGCTTCACTCGCAATATTATGCTGTTTACATGTATAAGTCGCATGAAAACAGGTACAAAGGTACCACTTTCAATATTCAAGTACTTGACTCAAAGGAAAATCTATTAGTATTCTTAAAATTTCCTCGAAATCTTTGTATCCTTTCTGTGCATGATGCATAGTAATAATACTTATGCTTTGTTCATTAGTACTAAGAGTTAAATTTCATTTTATACTCCTACTTCCCTCCTCAATTGTCAGTTGAAATGGATTAGACTAGCAAAGATAGAATTACATGAAGGAAGGGGGAGATGGTCATTCTTGAGTTTCAGCCCAGCAACTTGACCTTGTTAAATAAAAAATATATGATATAATAGTTTACAGGAAGGGATTCTTTTAGCTGTGGTTTTAACTATTACTAGGTAGATAAAGACTCAACACTAAGAAATACATTGAAAATGTCAGATGTAAATGTCAATTAAAAATTACAAGGAATTCTGAAAGGTAAGGTCTGTGGGGGGTTGACATTCTTTGACATAGTGGAGTGTCTGCAACCAGGCCTTTGGCAAGCATAGCAGGATCTATGCTGTCAGCTCTTATCGTACATAAACTTAGATGCTTGTCTAATCTGAATGAGAAATACCAGGAAAATCAGAGCTGAAGCCTTGCAGTAATGTGGATGGAAGCTGAAAATGCTCTATCTGCACTACATGAGTCTTCTGTGACATGATAATATTTAAGACAGTACAGAAAAATGTAAGAGAAAAAATAATTTAAACAAAGCTATGTAGTGCTTCACTTACTGTTCTTTAAGCAGAGAATGTAACAAACTAGCAGTAAAAGAGGATTAAGTAATAGAATTAAAATGAAACCCCCAATTTCATGTTCATATTAAATACAGTATCTAACGAGAATGCATGAAAATATATACTTAATATCAATCATTCAAATATAAATGTTAATACGAATACGGTATGGTCTGTTCTTTCTTTGCTTTGACAAAAATTAGTTTTGGTACAAAATAGAACAACCTGCAACGCTGAGCCATACAATTAACATTACTGCAATGCTAGGCATGGGCCATGATCTCAATGTTCTGTTATTCAATCATATTGTTAAAGAGGGGATGACTGGTAAAATCTAAAAGCACTACTTATGAGCTAAAGTAAAAAAAAAAAAATAAAAAATTCATTAACTACATGTTGATTTGTATACTGTTCATGTGTCATTAAATAAATATACCAATAATTTGTGTCAAATGCTGTTGGAAATAAGCTAAATGTATCTAGAACATTTGTGAAGCACAGACATATGCCTATATATGTGTGTGTACACATATATCTCTGTTTAACTTCAGGAAAATCTTGTAGAATTTTATCATCTTCACAAATTAAACTACTGAATCAGTAAACCAGTAGAAAATGGCACTCTTCACTGTTTTTGATTCTCTTCTTGTCTATAAACAAACGCATCAGTGATACTAAGGTTAGCAAGTTGGCATGGCAAATTTTTAAAAAGTGAATTATTGTTCAAGAAACTTATCAATATACAGTCCTAAGCTGCAAAAATCATCATAAACTTTCTCTTCTATCTACATCCATTTTTGTTTAAGATTAATTTACTAATTCAAGTGGAGCCAGGAGGGAGAGAAAAAGGAGCTGAGCAAAACCCAGCATGTGTGAAAATCTACAAGCATTAGATAGCTAAACAAACCCTAAGTCCCTCAGTGTTGCAGTAAGGTCAAAACCTTTCAGCATTGTACCAGTGTGTCAAAATATGTCAACAAACCATCATACTGCAAGAAGAAGAATGACCTTTCAGTTCTTTATGTTTGGGATGCCAATGAAGCTTTGGATACTGGGTATGCATGAACAGTTTTCCTAGCCGCTTGACAAATGCAACTCCCAAGGTTTCCTCCAAGTCAAGTTGTTATACCACTGGCTTTCAATTCACCAGTGCAACTTTTTAAACCATTTGCAACTGGAGAATATTGATCTTGTTACAGAACAGACATCCATAAACCCACAGCATCAGTCCCTCTTCCCCTACCACCTACAATCAGACAACAATTATTACTTAAGCAGTCTTCACAGTAACATGTCAAACCACTTTAAACAGCTGAACAGAAAAAAAATGTATAGCATTCTGATGTTCTGATTCAGTCTTTGCTCACATATGATTCATCCTTATAGTCAACTGCAAATGAATTTGAACAGAACACCCTTCTCAAAAAACCCTAAGAACACATTGGCTGTATCTGTGACTGAAATACAATCCTTTACATTTTTTCTGTTTGCATTCATCTGAAACACCTTTTTTAATCTACAGGACTCTATGATAATTTTACTATGACTGCTAGTTATAAACTGAAGTCTCAAGATCAGACATAACGTATTAATTAACAACACATTTAATCATGAATCTAGACTTCCAAAAAGTGTGGTTACTATTTTAGAATTACTTATAGGAAACTTGCTTTTATTTATTCTTTCAAAAAAAACATTTAGAATACAAGCAAATGGGAGAAGGAATTTAGTGCAGATGACTTACCATTCTGAATTCTGAGAGAAGATGAAATGCTTCTCTTTCACTATGTGAAATTACCTTTAGTTTAATATCAGTGTCAAATATGACATTTTCCTACGGTCTTCCTCACATATAGTAAAGTTTCTTTAGCTAATAACGGCATCAAGCTTTCTCCTGGGACTCTCTAGAAATTACATTCCAGAATATACATATGCCTTAGCCAGGCTTGCAGAAGACAGAAAATGTAAATTGCTGTATTTGAGTTTATATCCTCTTACAGCGAGTCACTGACAGTGCACCCACTAATTACTATTTGAACTGTGTTGCTGATCTCTACATTCCTCTCAGAAAACAGCAGTCATGCCCATCAGCTCTGACTAACAGACTTTTACAGCCAGGACTCCAATTTTTAATTTAAGTTAGAAAAAAATTATAGAACTAGACACTATGAAAAAAAATCTGAATCAGCAGCATTCATTTAAACCCTAAAACAATTTACAACATGTTCTCAGACCCTGTTTTAAATCACAATCTCTGTTACTTCCTGTTCATGCTCTCCAAATTACCTTTGGTCACACAGACTCTTCACCAGTTTCTATCCTCATGGTTACAAGAAATACACCAAGTTGTGCCAGTGAACAATGAGAAGAGTGGGATCTACTACATGTGCATAGTGCAATTCTGTTTTATGCATGCAGTTGTCTCGTTTACGCAGTGGCAATGAAAGCTGTAGCCTGCTCAGTGGATGCCACCACTTTGGAGGAACAAGCATTTTGAGGGAAGGGATTCCGTAAGTAAATGAATCATTTTATACTAAGCTTGTTCAGTATATAAAGTAGTTTTTTTTCCTACAACATCATTCTGCAAAATCAGTCTGGGAATATGCAAGACCAAGCTTGCCTTTTCCTGTTTCTTTATTATTGAAAATTCTCAATATCTAAACAGCATCTTAAATTACAACTGTGCAAACCCACTGACAAGGTACACTTTGTACATTTTTAATGTGAAGCTTAATTTGAAGATGAGGTTGCAGTGCAGCACTGCAACTGAAAATTGCTTAACAATACCATTGATGTATGAGCCATAAAAAACCTTGCTAAGCTGTCCCTGCAGAACTCGGAGTAATAAAAAGGTGTTCTTTTGCACTGAGGTGAACAGACATGGTTGACTGCATCTAGGGAGCTGTTCTGTTAAATGAGAAAGTGCCATTTCTTTCCTGTCAGTACAGACCAATTTAAGACACTCACAGATTTAGTTAGCACAGAGTACAGGATTTAATGAAATACACACATAACAGCAAACAAGCCACAGCTATGTTCAAAGCTTTCAGTTTGTGTGCAGAATTAAACTTACATCTGTGACAGAAGTGAGAAAAAAACTAGAAACTTTTTCAGTCTCACTCCTACTTTTCAGAGAAACAAACAAACAAAAAAAGCTGAATGGAAAAGGTCTAAAGCCTCTCACCTTCATTCCGTTCAAAGTATCTAGACATGTATTTCTATCCACATCTAACAGGCAACTTACAGTTTTTCTCTCCAATTTCAATTCAGCTTCAAGTTCAACCAACAGATCAGGTTTACAAAACCTAAACTACCAGCTGAGCGTCACGACATCTCTTGTGAACTGTTGCTTCTTCCCAAATGATTCCTCCTTCAAGAGGAAAGCAGGCACACAGGTGCAGTGAATTGACTGGGAAGTTGGTTCTCACTTGAGAGGTCCTTCCACAGGCTGATTAAATCATTACTATTTGAACCACAGCTTGTGCAGCTACACCTGTGTCTTTTTGTATCAATAGTTTCAGAGAGCAATGAAAGCTGCCTAACCTACATGCAACCTCATCTGTCAACAAGTGTTCATGAACCCAACTGTCATTATATTACAATAATCTGCAGTAACGCAGAACTTATTTTGTAAGATGTTGTGATACCATTAGCTTGGCCAAGCAGTACCAAAACTAAAACTAACAGGATTTGCTCTTTAAACCCCCTCATCCTCCTGAAATCTGCCTAATTTCCACAGTTAACCTATCACCAAATTATGGATTTAGGGAGTAACAAATCTAGTTTTCTAGTTTCCTTAAGATGAATGTAAAGTCACGATATTGAAGAATCAACAAATTTTGTAGTTGTTCTCAATACGAACAGCTATAACAGAAGATTTGGCAAAATCTCAAAAGTACTTCCAAAACAGTCTTATTGATCCACATGTCAATTCAGTCTAGCTTTTGCAACATTAAAAGTACATGACTAACAGCTCAGTGAGAGATGTTATTCCATTTTTGAAGTTGCACTATTAATTAGTACATGATTAAATTAAAATGAAGTTAGCTATGTCTTGGTTTCCTGATGAAAGTGTAAGAGGTGTTTCTTTCAGAAATGTCAGATTCAAATGGTACACACTATTCTCAAGTGTTTTACACATTTTATAGCTCAAACCAAAATGTGGATAGTAATTTTGTTCAGCACAAAAAAAGACAGAAACTACAACTTCAACTTTGCAATGGCAATTTTACTACAAACAGCAAGCGGATCAGTGTTTTCATGTTACTTGTCTACTCAACATCTTCATCCAACAATTGACAGTCTTCCTGAGGTTCCCATTCCCTCAATTCAAGTTTTCCAAGTCAATACTTTCTGGGACTGTCAAATAAGAGCAGATCCTTCTTGTGTCAATCATGAATGTTGCTGCAGAGTGTAATTCCATAGTTATTCTGAGGATTTGGTTTCCTTTTTCCGCTGCCTCCTACAGAATTTCCTTTGAGGTATTTCCCAAGCTAAGGTAAGCTATTTTCACCTTGACATTTCTCATATTCAGTTGAAATACTAATGGTCACTAGACTAGACTCTGATGATGGCACATGCTATTTGTTGCATATACACACAGGTTTGTGCCATCTTCTCCGCTCTCTCTCGGATTTCATTGATGCTCTCTCTCTCTCACTGAGTAGACTTCTAAACTTATGCTTTTAAAAATCTTTTATTAAAACTTTAATTTACCTCACTTACTACTTTGCTTAGGGTTCTACCACACAGAAAAATGGAACTGAAAATTAAGCATTTTGTTTAGGACTATTTTTGGAAGAAAATCCTCTAGTGAAGAGGCTTCTAGTACTATGGAAAGATAAATAAATATATATATATCAATATAAAAACGTTTGTAAAAATAAAGCAGAATTATTTTTACCATCTTTAAAAGACAAGATCTTTATAACAATACTATCAACATGTTTAAAGATTCTGTCCAGCATAACTTATTTCCCTCCTTATGTTCCTGCAAATACTTCCTACATTTTTTAGCTTGAAGATAATTATTACTTTTGAAATTGTAGGTAACATTAACAACCCCCCTACTTTATTTAAAAAAAACCAGTGAAACAGTATTGTCCTAGATACAATGACAATGAACAATAAAGTTCTTTGCATACAAAGCCCACTTGGTTAGACTGTGAAGATTTTATAACAAATTTGGCACCTTGCAGGTATTATAAAATGATACATCAAAATCTTCCTTCAAAGTCAGGTACTAAAAAAATTGATATATAACTTCTGTACCAAAGTAACTTATTCTTTCATCTAGCATCACTGTAAAATCACCATATATATCTGCTGCACATTAACAATTATGATGTGGATTTTTCACAAATATTTCAGCATTCCTATTTAGCACACTAATTAATGACATTCAAAATGCCAGGTTAGTAATATATATTTTGTTCACATGGCTTAATACAAAAATCACTGGTATTTTTTCTAGTAACTTCTTTTAAAAACAATCCTATTTATCTACAAGGGAAAATAACAGAAATGTACCTGTTCCAGTAGCTCCAAAACTGGTCCTGCAAGTAGGCTTGGTGGCTACTTTCATCACCAAATGAGGCTTTGCTTTCAATCCAGTGAATTATGTGTCCTTCAACAGCTAGGGTAAGAGCAGAAAATAAAGTGAACTCTGAAAATCAAACTGAACAGCCTGTAAAAATGTGTTTAGGAATATCCTATTGACCCCCCAATCTACCCTATAATTCATGCTTGCAACGGAGTTACATATTTGTAAGCATATCTTTCAAATATGCACATAGAACATTTTTTTTTCCAGAAAAGTACCAAAAAATATTTTAATGGGTAGTTGTATCAATTTCAGTTTAATTACACCCTGTTCTAGATATTTGCATTTATTCTAACATAAACAGAATGTAAAGAAGAAGAGACCTGACGAAGGTGCAATTGCATCTTGCTTTGCTGGAAAGGAGTTGTCAGGTAAGGAATTGAAAACTTCTGGTGAATAACAAGAAGAGTTAGATAAGCTACTAAAGACAGAAACTTCTCAGCAATCCAGAGTGGAAGGTGTGAGAAGGGCAAGAAAGTTTATCATAGATATGTATCTGCTTCCCTACTTTTGCAAAACCAGTAAAGCTTCACTAGAAAAAAGTTAGGAATAAGAAGGCTTACGTGAAAAAATGTGCTTTTGAATTTCTGCTTCTTTCAAGGCTGTGGAATTTGCTTTGGTTCACGTCTTTCCTCATTTCTTGCAGGAGTAAATTGCTAATATTAATAAAATTACCTTTTTTTTAGCAAAAGTCCTCTCTGAAGTTGACAACTTGATTTTGGAGGAGAAATCATGAGAATCAGTCTAAAAGATCATTCTTTCTCCAAAAAATAGTGTGGGGTATCATTACTAAGGTCTTTAAAAAGGTTTTGTTTATTTTGAGTTCCCTGTGATATCCACAGCCATGATGTCTTAGCCTAAGTTTGACCTGGGATGAGGTACTCAAAGGGCATGCAGACGCAATACAGAAAGATTAGAAGAGACTATGGCAGCACATGATTGACCACAGACTGTAAAATTATTTGGGAAATCTGGGTAAATCACTCATGAGGTGGTGAGACACTAGAATAGGTTGCCCAGAGAAGCTGTGGATGCCCCATCCCTGGAAGTGTTCAAGGCCAGGTTGGATGGGGCTTTGGGCAACCTGGTCTAGTGGAGGGCGTCCCTGCTCATGGCAGGGGGGTTGGAACTGGATGATCTTTAAGGTCTCTTCCAACCCAAATCACTCTATGACTCTATGATTCTATGAAGTCACCACACCTGCTGTCAGTGACCAAGTTAACTTGTGTAGGCCTATACTAATACATTCCCCCCCCCAACCCCAAAACCTTTAGACCCCAGGAGATAAAATAGCTGAAGCATAAACTGTGTAGTCATTTGAGAACCAATTTCTAAGAAATGTTTGCCTTTCCTAGCAACGTATTGAGTCATGAAGAAGAAAATGCAAGGACTGCCATACATTACTTCAGATCGGACAACAGGTAGCAAATTATTTCCTGCCAATCTCAAATGACTGAAATACTTTGAAGAAAGTAATGCACTATTACTATTCAGATTTTGAGAGACAAATCCATACAAACAAATTAATGGCTACTTTAACTTGCTTTTTAATAGAGTAATATTACAAACCCAAGAATTCTTTTGGGTGTTTTCCAGTTTCCCTTCTTAAGCATTAAAAAAATTAGCTCCATCTAGTTGCTTTTCTAGTTTCCATTTAATGAAGCTCCTGAATAGCTGGGATATAACTTTATCTGTTTCTAACGTAAAAGTGAGTGCTGTAATATCAAGTATGTATTCTGTGTATTGTGGTCGACACTGCAGGGGAATCTTATCAATGTATGTTAGTATCTGAAGGTCAGGTGTTAAGAAGAGGGAGCCAGCCTCTTTTCAGTGGTGCCCAGTGACAGGACCAGAGGCAGGGGGCACAAACTGAAACACAGGAGGGTCCACCTGAACATCAGGAAGCACTTTGCTACTGTGAGGGTGCCTGGGCACTGGCACAAGTTGTGCAGAGAGGTTATGGAGTCTCCATCCTTGAAGATAATCAAAAACTGTCTGGACACAGTCCTGGCCAACCAGTTCAGGGTGACCTTGCTTGAGCAGATCACCAGAGCTCCCTTCCAGCCTCCCTTCTGTGATTCTAGAATTTCACAATCTTCCCTGCTAACTTTATACATGATAAAACCCAACCATTTCCTCACCCCCTCAAATCCTTCGTAGCTTCCTAAGTCCCACCACAAATAAGAGGCATGGAAGTGAAGAAGTAGAAATTAATTGAAAACTCTCCAAGTGTGCCTTGGCAAGAGTGAATTGCAGATCCTTAGGAAGCCAAATCTCATTGTTTCAAATATGGAGTTTTTCAGTTACAAACGTATTTTTTATTTTGTACACATCACCTCTTATTAACATCATTATAATTTTTCTTTTTTGGAAACGTGATAAGGAATACAAACATCACTAAGCTAAGGAAAGTCTAAAAATTTTTCACAATACTCTCTTATACATAGTTGTTTATCTACCGGATAACAGATTATTGTGCTGAAAGATGGTATCTCAAGCGCTTCTGAGTAGTGAGACATTTTATAGTACACATTCAATTCCTTATACCAGTGTACAAATCAGTTATCTCAGTAAGAACTTCAACTGTTGTCAATATGAAGAACAAAAAAAATAGTCATGTGTATGACTTTCACACAGTGCTTTCAGCCTTCTTATTTGCTCTGAGACAAAACAGTAAGCATCTGCATAGACAGGTACTGCATTTACAGAGGCCAAACAGAAGTCTTTTGGTATGAAAGTCAATTTACAAAAGGTGATTAATAATCCTTTACACTTGGACAACACAGATGTTTTTTTCTTCCATGGCCCAGCCACTAGGCCATCTGATTGCCTTCTTACATGGCCTCAACACCAGAAAATGTAGATGAACTTTGACAAGATCTTTATACCTACTTTTATTCCTTTTTGTTTCTTGCCATGCAGGCTTTTAAGAAACAATGGAGAACTGCAGACTAGTATTTAGATGCAAAGTGATGGCAAACGAATAACTGCACAATGGCAAACCTTTACACAATGATCTATAGGTGTAATGGTAATACTTTTAAGACTGCTTTGAACTGATTGGGGCTAGAAGTTTAAGACAATTATAGGTACTTCAGAGTTCAGTTCATAAAGACAGTTTGCAGAGTAGGCTGGAGTAGGGAATTGGGGGTTCTTATTGTTGTTTTTTTTTTTTTTCTTTTTGTGATAATGAGACAAAAATATGCAGAGACCAAAGAGGAAACACTGGGTAATACCACTCATGATCAAACCTCTCTGACTCAAACTAGAAGTTCTTTATAATTATTGAGTAACTACTGAAAAAAAGAGACTAATTTGTAGTAGCCTATAATAAACTTCACTTAAGTAGCCATAATATGTTAGCACAAACACTTCTACACAAAATAAAAGAATAAAAAATCTTTTAAAAGACTTACCTACTGGCACTTCTAAAATAAAGTCTGGTGTTTTGTCATAACCCTTTGCACGAAGCTGATCTTCAGCTATACATAGAGAATAAGAACCATTGTTTATAAAAGTATTCCGTTAAGTAGACAGCAGTATAATTAATTTTATTTTAAATAAGAGTGCAAGAATTACTAATGCAGTCATACATATCTTTCTTATGCATGCAATGCTGTGTCAGATTAAATGAACCTTCGTAGAAAACCTGAAGCATGGATATAAAAATGCTTCTTTGTCATCCCTGCATTTTTATGTCTTCATTATAAACATCATTAATTCAAGCTGTCATACAGTATTTTATAACCCTCAAATATTCAAAATAAAGAGGTATATTCGCTGATTGAAAGAAGAGTCTCCCCACATTAGGAAGCTGTTAAGATTAATCCTACCAACTCCATAAATGTAGATATACTGTAGCTACCTTCTTGGTTTTATTTTAATGTTAGCATACAGTTGTAAAAAAAAGAACAAGAAAAACCTTCTCTTCTGTAAATTTATTAAAGGAGAGAGAAGCCACAATTTTAGTTTCTCTTGCATCCTGCATTCCATAGAATTTATCCAATTTCAGGATGTACAAAATACTGTGTTAACAGAAATTCTGTTAACATTAACTATACAACTCTATTGCTTACAAATATGAGAGCTGAGTATTTCAAGAAACAATATTAAGGAGTGAGCAAGATAAAACTGCAAAGACAAAAGATGCTTCCTTTAAAAACAAACAAACAAACAAACAAACAAAGCCAAAGCAAGCCCTTAATATTTCCTAAACTATTGTCCTTGATTTCCGATACCATTACATTGGTATTTCTGAAATACCATTTCTCCATTAGAATTTGGAGTGACCTGGTCATTCAATTCCAGGCATGGCTTTCTGTCTTCACCCAAGCTCAACTAATGGCACTACCCAGTAACAAGTAAGGCTGAGTAGCCCCTTAACACCTACTGGGCTGTTGACATTGTCATGCATCCCATTCGCCTTTCTACATCACCTTTGATTAAAATTAATGGTCCATTCTCACTGTTGGGTAGCTTATTTCCAATCCATTTATCAGGTTAGGACAGTAGTTTCATGGCCAATGTTCAGAACTGAGTTTTAGAATACTTTGTGCATATCCTGAAAGGTCAGCAGTTTGAGTCCAAGTAACATTTTAATGACAAGAAAAACCCACACTCTTAGAAATAAAAATATTTTTAAAGTGCCTGAAGCAAACTCCCCTCCTCTTTCTCATTGAAGAACACAACTCTGAAGTATTTTTTTTAATATAGTGAACTAGTACTGAAAGTGGAACAGAAGTAATTTTGGAAAGTTGTACATTCAGTTGTGTGAAAACTGCAATAGTTGTTTATTCTTTTTGATAGCTGCAGTATTTATTTTGAAATTTGAGAGTATTTCTTCACTGTAAACACTATATTGTAAATACAATGCTTTGCATTGCAACATTTCATTATACATACAATCAGCTGTTAAACTTCTGTAGGATTTGGACACAGACTTGGTTGTTGGCTATTTTTTCAGAGATTGTCAGGTATATGGATAAAAGATGTTTAGATTAACAAGGTTCTAATTTAACAGAACCTATGAATAGAGAGTTTTATGCCATAACATAAAAATGAACTAATGTTCTATGTCATCTCTTAATCTTGATAAAAATAAAGAATAATCCAGTTTTATCCAACTCTAACTGTAACCTGCTCCTAATTGTTTAAAGCAATCTAGAAAAGACAATAGGACGTTCCAGCTGAAATTTTCATTATTTAACAATACACAAATGGCAACAGAAAGGTCAGTCTTTTCTATCACGTCTAACAAATGCTAGTATCACAAATTCAGGGAAATGTATTTTAAAAAACATCCCTGAAAATCAGGACAGATGCAAAAACATTTCCTGATGGGTCAACTTGGCAGGTCTCTGAACTGGAGTTTGCATCAGCATTACTTTTAATATTCCCCAGCAGGCTCTTTTTTCAAGGATGCCTGATTACTTTTAAAATCATTTGACAGTAATGCATGGCTCAAAAAAGAATGTCTTTTGTTTCAAATCTATTTCTGAATGTTTTTACTTAATTTCTCCTAACATTTTGTATTATGATAAACATTGAAAAATATGTTAAAAAACAAGTTTATTATTGATGTGGGTTGTCTATCATGTGCAGGAACATAATTATATATTACTCTTTCTTCAGGTATTTTGAAGCTTTAAAACTCTGGGGGAAAAAAAACCAAACAATTACAGAAACTCCCCACAATCACCATAAAGTTTTTTTTTTTAAACCAAAACCCCAACAAAAGAAAAGAAGTTCTAGCTTTTCAGCCCAGTTCTAGTTTTTCACATTGGTCCAGAAGGTACAGAGGTAGCATTCTCCCCCTTAAAAAGATCTTTTAGCTCTTGCATGGATGAAGAGAAAAATTTAACAAGTGCTTGAAAGCCAGCCCACAGCAGCTTTGACAGTTACATTTATGCATCCTCAGATTTGAAATTACATTGAAACAGCCCTAATAAGTAGTTATTCTACAGATTCTCCATTAATTTAGATTTCCAACAAAACTGGAGTTTCATCTTTACCATAACTTCACACTCAATCATAACCACAGAAACTGCAAGAATTCTGTTTCTTTAACAAGTTTTAAAAAGTAATGGAATTGTGAATACAGCAATCTAAGTCATAAGCCATCTTCAACAGTGGAACACAGTCTTACAGAGCCTGAATTTGTTGACTTACAGGAAACACCATCATCTCTTCTGTTTTACTGAGGTGTTCTTTAAGTAGTTTTGGAACCAATTTTTCAGAAAGGAAAGATTTTATTGCAGGGGTTCAGTAGGGTTCATCTTGCAGGTACTGAGGAAAAATTTTGGGGTTTTTGTTTTTTGTTTTTAATCATACCTAGAACCTCAGATACGTGCAATGCACAGAAATAATGCAGAAATAATGAATACAACCACTTAACATATCTTAAATCATGACTACACAATACTTCAGTATACATAAAATGTAAACAATAAATTAAGCTGTTTCATTTATATCTTTATATTCTCAGTTAACCCATACTAGATATTTTGATTTGACAGCACAAATTTCTTAAAGCTTATTTCTAATGACAAAACTGATGCTCATCCAAGGTCATGAAACATTAAAATTTAAATCTGATTAGTGTACTACACAAGCTTGCACAAGCCAAATAAAATGATAATCATTGGGTTGAGGATCCATTAGTGAGTCATCTAGTCCATTCCCTTGTATCGTGACAGGATTGATTTCATTACCAGCTTTGATGGATGAATGTCAAGTCTAGCCTTGAATTTTTCATTGAAGGTGATTCCATAACCTTCCCTGGCAGCTTGTTTTATACTTATTGTTCTTAGAACTGTTTAGTATTTTAACTCAACATCATCTCTGCAATTACAGCTTAAGCCTATTACCTGTATCTCTGCTCTTACAGCCAAGTAGGAAAAGCTTATATTTTCAGTGTCATTTGCAAGCTTTCAAATTTGTCTAAGGTTTCCAAAATCATAACCTGAATCTAGCTTTAGGAGACCAAAGTTTCTCTGTAAAACCAGCAAAATTCCCTGATCACAGAAATTTAGTACAACACTCAACCATTAACAAAAGACAGCATTTCACTTTATTATTGTCTCGTCACATAAGGAATCCAAGATTTAAGAAGTCATTGTTAAGTTTATTATCACAATAAGAGAAATGATGCTTTAAACACCAATCATTGTTTTAATGGCACTCATATACAAGAAACGTAGTGCAGGCTAAAAGAAAAAAATGAAAATAACTTCCTAACTAATTAATCCTTAAAATAACTTTAACTATAGGGACTGTGAAGAGTGCTTGCATTGGTTGGGAGGCAGGGGGCAAAAATTCAGCAGAAACTGCACAGAAAGCTAAATGAGAGAATCCTCTAGCAGTTCTTTAATACATAAAGCATTTTGAAGCTAATATTTCTTATGCTTCCTCCTAAGTCTCATAAGGCCTAGATTATGGCTAATATCTCATGACACCAAAAGTAATACTGCAGCAGATATTAAAGCATTTTTTTCAGCTACTTATTCTATAAAATATTAATTGCAAGCCTGTGCATGTGCTGTATATATAGGGTATTAGGTAACTGAGTTCCTGCTCAGTTCTAAATCAATAAAAGATAACATGTACAGCATCAATCATTTTTTACTCTTCCTTTACTACCTAATACAAAGAGCGTTGAGGCTTATTTTTTTCTTAAGTAAACAGTCACTGAAATCTTTGAAGCTAAAGATTCCCTGGCTAGCCCCTACTACAGATTCTTACCAATGAAAGATAGATTTTTTTCCAAAAGCATTTCTCGCAGCAAGACTTCATGCTCATGCCCAATAGCGCTGAAGGCTTTAGGTTAAGAAATGGAACATTACTTTGGAAAAGAACCAACTTCAGAAAAACATCCTAGGCAAAGTAATTCATGATAAAATTTATTTGCCTTCTTCATCTGCATTTCAGAAGTGATCAGTGATTTGAACTCTAAGTTTTGAAATCCTTTCAGATGCATTTAGTACTTTGTGAAAATCAGACTACTGTATCATCAGCATGCATTTTACAAAATTAAGACCCATTAGATAGTATTTATTCAGTATAAATAAGGGTAATATTTCAATTTTTGCCAATGGAAAAGAAAGTGTAAGCTTAAAACATGTTGTTAAATACCTTCTAAGTTGCTCTTTACTGACTAGTGTGTCAATTCTCTAATTCAGCAAAGAATGAAATAAACCGTTTTTTCTTTGTATTCTGAAATTGACAGGCATTATGTCCATCTGAAACATCTCACAGTAACAAAACATCCTTTTAATTGATTTTTCAGAAGCATGAACTAATGTCAGGGAAGGATGAAATAATATTTTATAGTGAAGTCCTTTTCACTTCACTGATGGCCTGTTGATCCAATGCGCTATTCTTAGCAATATGTAAAAAAGTCACCACATCAAATATTTGTAATGCATCCTCCTGGAGATCAAAGTTCTATTCTGGAAGCTTTTAAGAAGAATCTTATGGAATATCAGGATAAAATATCTTACCTTAAAATTAGTTAAGTTCCTAATTCTGTTTAGAATAATTTCTGAAAACTTAAACCACAGATCATCTTATCATTGGAGTTAATTAATTAACTTATATCAACACTTCGTGCTGAACAGCAAAAAACCCAATTGTATGGCATCACTTCATATATATATATATATATATATACACATACACAGAGTTTTTATCAATTGAAAGTATATATTATGTTAAACTCCACTAGCAGTTATGGAATAAAAGGGGCAAATGAAGAACAGCAAAAATGTAAGAAAAATACTGCAAACAGAATTTATAATGCACCATAAGCAGAAACACTTAGACTTAGTCTATAATAATACCTGTTATTGATGTATGGCAATGACCATGGGGCAAAACTTGTAAATAACCTCACAAGCCATTTTCTGCTCATGCAATCTAGCAGCCTAGTTTCCCGTAAGCATCTGAACTATTACTGAAAAATAGCCTCTTGGCATTTACAAAGAGGTTGACTTCATACTTTAGTCCATGCATATACAATTAGATAGTTATATTTAAAATCAATATGCAATCCTTCAGAAGACATTATGCTTTTAAAACCTTAACTTTAAATTGATTTTTAACTATTTTATGCACCTCAAAATTAACATCTAATTCAGCAACATACTTGCAGATAATGCACTCGCACAGCTTAGTATTAAACTTTTCTGTACCAAAATGGAATTGAAAAACTACTCATTACTCTCATCGATGTCACTGCGTATTCAATAACTTCACTTGAACCAGAATCTTAAGAGGACAGAAAAGACCTTTTTAGACTGCAGGCAAGCTATTCTTAAAAACTGGTCATAATTCTACATATGTGTTGTTATTACTTTTAAACATGACACTTTCAAAAGACTATAGCCAGATTGTTCATCAACAAAATATTAATCTTAAAATTCTGGATATGAAGATCGGTGATCAACAACCTTTTAAAAAGTGCAACTTATTAGATTGATCCACTTTCAGAGAGCTGTGTTTAATACTGAAGATAGTCTCAATGAATACTTAAAATTATGACTAAAACCATAAAATACAAATACAATTAGAACTCTATCCTGCTGCCGTTAAAGTTAACCAGAGCAGGGTTGAGTCTGTAGTAGACACCAGGCAAGTATTTCTAGTGGAAAGAACCCATTTTGAAAGGCGTGACCACCATGTGTTCCACAACTACAAGGTGGTGTTTTTCATGCATAACTAAATATTACTGTAACTTTCCTATCCTGCAACTGTACTGTGAAATCAAGATGTTCCCCAAAACTCCATTCAGAGATTTATGCAAGGATTCTCTAGGCCTTGGGAGGGAATTGCCTTGCTAACCTGCTCAGTGACAGCAGGTCATGATTTTGAAATCGTTCCTTTGATAGCAGACTGAAACAGAGGAGCTACTCATTCAAGACTTTATTAAAACAGATTTGGGGCTGCAGCAATCATTGCTAAGAAATTATAATTTTAGTCTGGAATACTCAGTACTGTGTAGAGTTCCTCCAGTATTCTCACTGGATACTGAGGATCTATAACTAACCATTTCAAAACTACCAAAAAACCCCCCTCCCTTAAAATTCAAGCTACGTAGGCTTTTTTTCTATAGCTAGCCTCATTTCCTTTAAGAAGAAGAGAAAGTAAAAGAACTACACTGGAATGTCAGATATGGGTTTAAAAATACTAATCAGTCAATCACATATGAACTCATGTTCATAACAAAGCAATGCCACCATGTTGATCGCTCTCTATGCAACTTATTAATTTAATCACAGAATAGTTGAGATTGGAAGGTATCTCCAGAGATCATCTAGTCCAACTCCACTGCTCAAAGCATGGTCAACTAGTCTCAACAGAAAACCAGACATGCATTTCAACTAATCAAAACCAAAGAGGTTCAATCAGGCATATGAACGTGTAGCCACCAAACTGACAACTTCTCGTGGCCCATCTGATTTTTGTTAAACAGTGTAAGAAAGAGCTCTGCAGTGACCCTCTAGCTGATTGAATGTAAAACAGAGGAGTATGAAACGTGTTTTGTGAAGCAGAACTTTATGTCAGGTTAAAGCTAGACACATCTCTTCCACACAGTCTAAGCTTGTCAATTGTGCACCTAAAATTTTATGGGAAAGGATACTGTTTGATGCAGTCCACCAGTGGTCCATAACAACAGTCATTCACAGTACACTGCAGACAAATAAGAGAAGTAGTATAGTGATGGGCAACTACAAAACCATTATAGTTAAACAGTATCTTAAAAACAGTAATTACTTTTCTTCAAAAAGACTATCAGATGCTGTTCAGATTTAATCACAGAAAGCAAAAACTGCATGCTTTTATTCACTATAAAAGCAAGCTATTAAAAAGTGAAATGCTCCCCTCACAAATATTACATTGCCATTTATGGTGCACCCTGACCTCACTGATAGTTTACGATGACAGTAATTAAATGAGGTTTAAAATCTTTTACTCTGCTAGGCAGATAACAGCATTGCCACAAGAAAAAAAAAAGGAGGAAAAAATAAAGATGACAACTGTGATTAATACCTGATAGACTTGATTTGCTAGAACTCCATCTGGAATCTGAGAAGGGTCCCGTAGCATACTATTTATAAGAGTTTTGGAGGCTAGAGAAATAAAGAATAAAAACATAGAAAAAACCTGTTAGCTCAGTTATCCACTTGGCAGGAAGAGACACACACTTTTACAAGGAAAATATTGATGATGTTGATAATTTTGAAAATTATCCAACCAGCAACTAAAACCCTATAAATTTGTAGCTACTTACTCATTCTGATATGATTAATTCTAAAAGTCTTGAAACGTCAAAGCATTTTATTAGCACAGGGTGAAAGAACACCCTTGTTGACTTATTCAACTTCACTGGACAGTTTGTGCTTCAGAAGCATCATGCAGCTCCTAAGGAAACAGCTCAGAGTAAAGAAAATGTAACTCAAATTAACCTCTATATCCTATGAGAACTTAAGGAAGAAGATATGTAAAAATTCAAAACAGCCTTTAAAAACAATGTTTGGTTTCAACAGTCTCAAGTACTTTATAGACTTGGTGATTCCAGTTTAATAGTTTTCAAGTTTATTTATTTACTTATTTAGTGTCAATACATTTGACTGCATTTTATAGTTGGCAAAAGGCTTTCTGTGCTGTTTTCAAATGTATAAATCCAAGACACAAAAGAAATCAGAAGTGAATTTAGGACTATTTCTCAATCTTTTATTCACAGATATTGATGCTATAATGAAAAAAATACCATAAATCAGGAGAAGCCTTTAGTTTATTTTCAAATACAGTCCTTGCATGCACTGGCATGCTGTTTTCTCTCCAGATGCTTAATCTGGGTAGTTGCATATACCAGTTAATTACCAACAACAGGGCAAAGACTTTATTCTAGAAAAATGCCTTCTAAAAACATCCAACATTTCATTTTACAATTGCTCAAAGAAAAAACGATGCTGCTGCGCAAGCAAAAGCTGCCTCCTTCCTTCCTTCCTTCATCAACTGCTGATAAAGTTCAATTTATACCATTGAATCCTTAAGCGTAGACCCGGCTTGAGACCAGCAAGGTTCCCCACTTTGCCAAAGATTTCCTGTGTGACTTCAGGCAAATTCCTTTAACCTGTGTGTGCTTCAGTCATGTAAACAAAGTGAAAAACCGCTCTTTTCCTGTTCTTCATCTGTTTTGCCCCAACTCAGTGCCAAAGCTTTGTTACCTCTTCCACGATTGAATCAAAAGCCTCAGAGGACACTGTGAAAAAGATTCCTGGAACCTGTGACATGAAGGGATCTGCCATATAAGCAGCAATTTACTGCTATTAATAAATGCATGTAACTGCTCTGCTGAAGTTAAAAGACTGTCATTTTGATCTTCTGCCCAAATGTTGTCTCCTAAAAACATCAGATTCAGCTGAAAGTAGTATTTTCAAGAAAATATTTTGTTTAGAAAACTACACCCTAATGCAAAGGAATATAAAACCCAAAATGAGTTTAAGGGCCCTGCAAGAGCTACAAAGAATGGCATCATCACAGGCAGGAGCAAAAGTTTGTGCAAATGTTTTTAAAGAGAATGATATACTAAGCCAAAACACTTCCAAGACGCATCATGCCATATTACATATTTGTATCTTACTCATCTCATGAAATAAGCATTACTTTTGTAAGTGAATAGTAAGAATAAATAGGCATTTTCCTTTAGCTTTTGTACATTGTTAAAAATGCGTTTTGTATACAGGATAAAAACTTTGAAAATGTGAACCAGAAGACAGTCTATTTACTTTATTAACACTAAAAATTAAAATAATAACAATTTTTTTAGTAGGTAGGAATAACAAACAAACAACGGTTTGCCAATAGAGAAGTCGATAGAATGGTAGAATAATGAAGAGCGTCACTGAGGAGGATTGAGTAAATTCACTGTTTTGAAGCACTACTACTTTAAGTATGAATAAATTAAGCTATTTTATGACTGATCAAAACCCAGCAAAACCCCACAGATTCACATTAGGGAAATGTTTAACTGGACACTACTTTGAGTAATGAGCTACAGGTGCAAAATAAATTTCTCTCTATTGCTGAGA